>OW240916.1:80057583-80255120 GCA_933207985.1 Pelobates cultripes | reverse complement strand
AGCTTGGTCTTATTTGGCATTAAATTTACATTTAATTTGAATTCCTGACAGTAAATAACCTGTACAATTCAAACCCAGATACGGCCAACGTGTACTTCTACTGTACATTTTGCATACGTATATAGGTATATACCGAGCCTTAGCACAAGTAAAGGAACACTATAGCGTTAGATTCATAAATATGTATTCATAACACTATAGTGCCCTAGTCACCATTTATATGAGCATGGCAGTAAGCAAGAGTTAAAGGACGTTAACTCACCTTTTTTCCCCTCACTGTGCTGGTCTCCTCACTCAGGTTCTGCCTCTTAAACTGAGATCATCGAGATTGATGATCTCAGCCAATCCAATGTTTTCCCATAGGAAAGCATTGAAAGGGTTCTGTGCATGCACAGCAAAGCGCTGTCATGTTGCCAACCACTAGAGACAGGTTAATCTTGCAAAAAAAATAGCCCTGTTTTAATTGCAGTGATAAAAAATGGCACATGGCACCCAGACCACTTCATTGAGATTGAGTGGTTTGGGTGCCTATAGTGTCCCTTTAACGTCTGCAAGGGGGAGGGCAAGGAGGTCAAATCAAAAGTTCTTCAGGATTTGAAATTTGCAAATAAAGTCACATATTTACCCAGTTAAAATGAATTAGGGTCATAATTTTATTAAACTCAGAATATTAAGCCCGCTGAACAATTTATGATCGACAATAAAATCCTCCAACGTCCTTTATGCTGCTACAAACTAGGCAGAATATCTTAGTTTTGGTAAAAATTATCTTTATTTTATTTTTAAAAGCTATTTTTCCCCATATTATTCTGGTGTATTGCTTTAGTATTAATATTTGACTAGAAATTTGCAACATGTGTATATTATGAAAATATCAATGATGTGTGTGTCTGGGCCATCCCATTATTGTCATTGTAAATCATTCTAACTAAGCAGGTAGTGAATATTCATTGAGGTGATGAGAAAGCATTTATTACATTTGTCCAATTTTGGGCACAGTGAGCATTCAGCATCGATCAATTTAAAAACGCATTTTCTAAGATGAATGCTGAGGATATATTTAGATAATTAACTGTTTAACAGGATAATTCCGATAGCAAAACCCCTTTGCAGGAACGGTCTTTCACAAAACAATTCAAAATTTGGCATCTTCAGGTTGATTCATATATAACCAATACATTGCACTGGCAAATACACTGGTCAATACATAGAAAAGTATGCTTCTCTGAAGTTCTGAAAATGTCTGTTGGAAATTTGTTAGCAGTTCCCTTGTCAATACAGGTAGCATTTCACAATGCTTGGAGTTCACATGATTTGGTAAGAGAAGTCTGCAGCAAAGCCATATCCATCATACATCCTGGTTATTTTCCTGTACCAATAACATATTTCATGTTAAGGGTAACATAAAAAAAAGACGCAAATAAATTAAAAAAAAAAAAAAGCATAGGGAAAAGGTATAGGGACAATAACCAGGATCTATGATGGATATGGCTTTGCATGTAGACTTTGATTACCAAATCATATTTCAATATTAAAGGACCACTCTAGGCACCCAGACCACTTCAGCTTATTGAGGTGGTCTGGGTGCCTGGTCCAGCTAGGGTTAACCCATTTTTTCATAAACATAGCAGTTTCAGAGAAACTGCTATGTTTATGAATGGGTTAAGCCTTCCCCCAATTCCTCTAGTGGCTGTCTCATTGACAGCCGCTAGAGGCGCTTGCGAGCTTCTCACTGTGAAAATCACAGTGAGAGCACGCAAGCATCCATAGGAAAGCATTGATAATGCTTTCCTATGTGACCGGCTGAATGCGTGCGCAGCTCTTGCCGCGCATGCGCATTCAGCCGACGGGGAGGAGAAGAGGAGGATCGGAGGAGCAGAGCTCCCCGCCCAGCGCTGGAAAAAGGTAAGTTTTAACCCCTTTCCTCTCCCCAGAGCCAGGCGGGAGGGGGTCCCTGAGGGTGGGGGCACCCTCAGGGCACTATAGTGCCAGGAAAACGAGTATGTTTTTCTGGCACTATAGTGGTCCTTTAAGAGGAATTGTAGAAAAGTGTTCATTAACGTGATAATCACTTTATCTATGACAATAACGGTTTAAAATTATACCTGTTTGCTATATATTCTTTGAATATTTTAATATTAACCTGCCACCTGCTAAAACACTGTAAACTTAAACTGCAGAGAATACAAATGTACTGGTATGTCATGTTAAAAAAACTTTTATATATAGCCAAAATATTTATGTATAGTTTTATATGCCAATTAATAATTTTCTTTTTTTTAAGTTATACACAACCTGCTTTACGGATCCTAGATTGCCTCCAAGCTCTCCAACATGTTATTCTTAAATCATTTTACGTGCTAAAGCTTCAATTCAGAGAAAAAAGAATGTGAAGCAGCAGTAGGGAGTGTTCTACTCCCATTACCTTTTAAGTGGTATCAGTTACCATAAACAAACTGTATACAATCTAATCCTCTTTTATAGAACACACTTGGGATAAGTTCATAACATCCTTACAACTGGAATGTTCATATAACAGGAATTACCCAGAGACCCGGTGGCAGTGAATGATAGAGTAGTTGGATGATAAATAGTACTTACTAGAGACTCACTGCCCTGCATGGCAATTTAAGGATTGTGCTTACTTTTAAAGGAACGCAGATTGATTGAAAAACTACGCATGGTTCCTAAACACTGTTCTATGCAACAGCTTAATCTATTTTTGCGCCCTACATTACTCATTATTGCAGTAGTGAATTTAAACATATATCTTTGTAGAAAGCGAACTAAATGGCTCATAGTTACCTGGATTGTAATTGTAAGTATGTCACAATTTGGATGGCATGATTAAGGCTCTAATGGTTATATACATTGCATACTTCTCTAGTGCAAACAAATCCTCAATATAAATACAACTTAATCTCCTGACACTGTCACTTCAATGATGTAACATACAGATATCATTGTTTTAAAGGGACACTGTAGGCACCCAGACCACTTCAGCTCATTGAAGTGGTCTAGGTGCAATGTCCCATCACCCTTAACCCTGAGGGTTGCAGTTTTTGCAGTTTTTATAATAATTACCTGCTAGGGTTAACTCCTGCTTAGTGGCTGCAAACCAGACATCCACTAGCGGGACTTCCGGGCTTGAAGGCGACTTTTTGTCGCCTAAATGACGCTGGTCGTCCTCATGCTATGTATGACGACTTACAGCGTTACCGGAATCCCCATACAAAGCGTTGAAAATTGCTTTCCTATGGGGAAATCCTAATGTGAGTGCAGCCATTGCCGCGCATGTGCATTAGGCCTCCTCCTGTGGAGGAGGTGCATTGGCAGAGCCGAGCCAGCACCGAGGGACATCGGCGCTGGACCCACGTAAGTGACAAAAAAGGGTTATTATCCCCTCCTGCCCCACGGAGGTGGGAGGGAGGGGAGAGGGGCTTGACAGTGGGGGAAGCTATAGTGCCAGGAAAACAAGTTTGTTTTCCTGGCACTATAGTTTCCCTTTAAAGGAATTCCAACAGCATTTCTTTTCCTCTCAGACACAGGACCAGCCTGAGACCAAACAACAGCATTGGCATAATTATCACTGGCCCAGCCCTGGTCCAGTCTGGCACCCTCTCCATCTTGCGGGGCTGCTGGTGGGCCTTCATGATGGTATAGAGGTCCATGATGCTGCTTCCTTTTCACTTCCAGTGTGTAGTGTGAAACCTTGTTACGCAGCAATATGCAAAGTCAATCTGCAGTTGCTAAGGCCAGTAAGGTTTTGTCATGTATAAAAAGGGGCATAAATTCTCGGGATGAAACTATAATTTTGCTATAAATTGCTGGTAAGACCACACCTTGAATATGCTGTGTAATTTTGGGCTCCTGTTCTAACGAAGGATAACACAGAACTAGAAAAAGTGCAGAGACAAACTACAAAATTGATCAAAGGAATGGGGTATTTTAGTTATGAAGAAAGGTTAAAAAATTTGAATCTCTTTAGTTTGGAAAAACAGCGCCTCAGAGGGATATGGTAACATTATACAAATATATTCAGGGCCAGTACAAACCATTATCTGGAAATCTTTTCATAAATAAGGCTATACATAGGACACAAGATCACAAATTTTAGGCTGGAAGAAGTCAGATTTAGTCTAAGGCAAAGAAAAGTTTTTTTTTTACAGTAAGAGCAATAAGGATATGGAATTTTCTGCTTGAAGAGGTGGTTTTATCAGAGTCCATACAGATGTTTAAACAGCAAAAACATTACATACAGGGATATAATTTCTAATTAGTGGGGTAATAGCTGCTTGATCCAAGGAGATATCTGACTGCCATTTTGGGGTCAATAATGATTTTTTTTCCTAGTGTTGCAAAATTGGAAGCACTTTCAGACTGGGTTTTTTTGCTTCTTTTGGAACAGCAAAAACATACGTGGGAAAGGCTAAACTTGATGTACGCAAGTCTCTTTTCAGCTATGTAACTTGTGCCACTACCACACTTAGCATTGCATTCTGGGAATTAATGATTAGAGGCCCACACAGGTAGCATCACAGGACTCTATAACTACCACATATAGTGGCCATAATGGGAGAATGGAAGAAAATGCAGATGTACATAATGTGAAGGTTGCCAGGGTATATACATATTTGATTTTACTAGGCTGCTAAGGGAAATCTCCAGAAGTCCCCAACCTGCAACCATCGCTTCCCACTGGGCATTGGCTCAGAACGTCAAAAGGTTAGTATGGACCCGCATGAACAAGACTGGTGGATAGATGGACATAGATCTCATGGTGAAACAGCTTGGGATGGTCGCTTTGGTTGGTTTCTCTACCAAGTATTAGACATTGTTAAAGTATTTAGGGTTGAATATGTCTATGAAAGACAAAGGAAGAAAAGGTGAGCTATGTGCAATTTTCAACGTGTTCTTAATTGCTGATTTACAGGTCATTTCTAGTAGTGCATCAGAACTGATCACACATATATTGTTACAGATATACAGCTTACATTCTAATACAAAGCTGAAAAAAACAGGACTGTGTACTGCAAAGCAGTATGTTAATTTTATGATACACAGGCTATTCTGCTGGGACTGCCTTCGGCCACCGGATGTATGCAAGATCAATTTCCACTAATGCATTATTAAGAGACCGTCATTTGGTGCTTTGTATTTCTGATTTATATTTCTCAGAGTGCACTTTTCCTGAATCATGGACTTTGTTTCTGGATACTGTAACTTAATCCTTAGAGTGCTGCACGAGCGAGCACCTCAAGATATGACAATGTTTCATGGTATCTTACCATTCTGGAATGCATGGGGTTACTACATCTTAACAGTCATAAGAAGCTCAGAGCAACAGTAAGTAAATGGTCCAAGTTCTCTTGAAACAGGTGTTCCCTGTCTCCTGATATGAAGCATTTTAATCCAGACTCTCTTTATGTGAACTCAATGCATTGGGCTCATGTTGGTATAATATTTCATTTTCACTCATAGCAGTGCTTGCTGTGAAAACCAGTGTTCCTCTGCTGTTGGATCTAAAGCTGCTCGCCTTGGGAAAGTTATGTCTTCTTTGATCCCCATAGCCTTACATTTTCCATTCACCAACCACCATGGACTAGCATAAATGAACAAGGCAAAAAGGCACATGTAGTCTACTGACAATGAAAGAAAACTCAAATATGCATCTGTTCATTGAACTCATAAGAGTTGGGAGAAGTACATGTGAGGAATTTCTCTTTGATGAAGACAATAATGTAAAAGCATTTTTAGAAAATCACTAGTAACAAAGATGGGCAAACAAAAATAGAAAATAGGAAAAAAGTCATAATAAGAAAATCAGATAAGGGTGCTCCAGAATTTTTTTTTTTTCTTTTTGTAATTTTTTTAAAAATATAAGAAGATGTGACCAGCCAGTAATCAGCTGAGTTGCTGGCCACCTCGGATTTCAAGGGGATAAATATATATATCCATATCCATAGTCTCCTTGCACTTCAGGCTGAAAGGGAACTCACACATAGAACTGCCGGGTGCTGGGCCTTGGTCATCCAGACATGCAGAGATAAAGTTGATGGTCCGCACTCTCGGTCTTGTTAAAATATAACTTTTATTAGTTACATAAAAAAAGATGCAAATAAATTTGTCAATGTTTCAGTCCCAATTCGGGACTTTCCTCAGTACAGCAACTGACCTCAACACACATGCTGACCTGCTGTCCTATAGGTTCCCTTCTGCCCACACTCCATACTTCTTTGGTATAAAAACAAACAAACGTTTGAAAGTGATCACTTACCTCTTTTTCAGTGATGGGATATATATCTCTCTCTCTCTCTCTCTCTCTCTCTCTCTCTCTCTCTCTCTCTCTCTCTCTATATATATATATATATATATATATATATATATATATATATATATTTATTTTTTAATATATATTTGTTTTTTTAAACAAATTCAATTCTCTGAGACGTATTAATTCAGCCATTGCAAAATATCCACATTTTGAAAGGTAATTGCAACACCTCCTCATACAATCCCCTGTTTCAATTTCATGCAAAAGTGGAAGTAGGTGATTTTCTTTTTTCCAAATAGTCAATTTTAAAAGCAGACAATGTACTGAACAGTTTTGAAATCGGCAACTAATTCACCCTTTCCTGGCTATTAAAGGGATGTTGACATGTTAAAAAATGTTTATAGCAGAATGGGTCAAGGTTGTTTGATAGCATGTCTACCTAGTTAATGTTCATTGTCAAACAGGCATTTATTAGAATATAAATATCTGATTCATTATATTTTAAATTAAAATAATGGGAAGACCATGTTTTTTATGTTGTGGGTCCTAATTTCAGGGCAGCCAGGACATATATATATATATACATACAAGATAATGATATCTTGTAGGAGCTTAGGAGACAAATACAGCACAAGCTTGCCCTCCCAGCTCTTTTGCTCTGTAAACATATTTAAAATAATATGATAAATATATACCACCTATTCAAGTAATATACATGGTTATAGTGCATCTTAAAGGGTTACTCCAACCACTATGACCACTTTTGCTTTTCAGTGATCTATTTTCTTGTGCAGAGGCTAACTGAACACTGGGCACATGTGACTGATAACACTAATAATGATTCTGTGCAAAACGTAGACCTATTGTTGGTGCGCACCGCAAGGAGAAGCGTGTAGCTCCACTGCCTCCCTTCTTTCCTTTAAGTCCTCCCACTGACCTTTAATGTTCTCCTTTTTTTATTAAAACATTTTCATAAATATCCCCTCCCTCTTTCCATGGCTTCCTTACCCCTCTGGCTCAGAGTACGTGCAGACAATCGGAGTCAGTGAAAATGATCCAATCAAATACTTTTCTTTGATAAGCATATAATTGGACCTCAACAGTGCAGCAGTGATATCAGAGCATTTGTGGAAACCATGGGAAGCATGAGAAGCTTTGTCTGGCTTCCAGGTAAGTTTATATTCAGTATACAGGATTTTTTTTTTTTTTTTAAAGGGTTAGAATAACAGTTTGTGCATTTGAATAAGTAAAATTGCAACATTGTGCATGTACGTTACATAGTTACATAGCTGCAAAGAGACTTGCGTCCATCAAGTACAGCCTTCCTCACATATGTTTTTGCTGTTGATCCAAAAGAAGGCAAAAACCCAGTCTGAAGCGCTTCCAATGTTGCAACAAACTAGGAAAAAATTCCTTCTTGACCCCAAAAAAGCAGTCAGATGTCTCCTTGGATCAAGCAGCTATTACCCCACTAATTAGAAATTATATCCCTGTATGTTTAAACATCTGTATGGACTCTGATAAAACCACCTCTTCAGGCAGAGAATTCCATATCCTCATTGCTCTTACTGTAAAAAACCTTTTCTTTGCCTTAGATGAAATCTCCTTTCTTCCAGCCTAAATGTGTGACCTTGTGTCCTATCATGTTATCATAGGTGTACTGCACAATGGCGGTTATTTATCATAGTGTTCTGTTCTAAAAAGAAATCTCACAAACTAAAAGTGGTATAATCGCCGTGGAAACCAGTAGGACCAGTAGGTACATTCTATTCTTGGTCCTCTGTGTAGTGGACCCCTGGTAACCCGACTGGTTACTTCCACTAATTTCCTTCCTTCAGCCGTTCAGGAACCCAGGCATCCATTTTCCCCCCAGTAACTGGACAAGACCTAGTTCTGGAGGTTACAACACTGACTGACTTAGTTTAGTTTGTTACACATGGTTTTACAGACACAGACCCCTAAATGGGGTCTCCGACACAAAACAACAGGGGTTTCAATCCCAAGAAGCTGAAGGGGTTGGGAGGATGGAAGAGGGACACAGAAGCCCCTGCAACCTGAGCTAGCAGTGTCTCTGTGTCCACGTCCTGCTGTGACAGGAAAAGGGAGGGGGAAGGGGGAGAGGAACAGAGCAGAGGGGGAGAGGCACAAATCAATCTATTTCAATTACTTTACTTTACAGAGCTGCTGCATGTACAGGCACAATACATGAAATACATACAGATACATGGGGAAACACAGAATACAAAGGAAAAACACACGGATAAGCAGTAGGCATGGTACTCAATGACTGCAGTCAGTCACACTCTGGTTATTGGATATTTTCCATAATTCACTAAAAGGTTTGCAACAATGTGTGTAAAATATCTAAGTGCAAGAATGTGAAAGAAGACCTGCAGATTGGTACTGGATTGAGACCACACATGGTGGAATGGATGTTATTTACAGTCGTGTTCCAGGTTTGTAATTATTTCTTGCCAAAATCCACTGGCCCTTAAAGGATCACTAAAGGCACCCAGACCACTTCATCTCAATGAAGTGGTCTTGTCATTTCACCGATGCAATGAACAACATTAGTGTTTTGTAAAAACTTCAATGTTTATATTGCAGGGTTACATGCATCTTTAGTGGTTATCTTTCTGAGTCGCATGCCTACTTCCAATCCTTTCCTTCTCCATGCAGAGCAGGATTAACCACAAGTCAACTTTAAGCAGCCTCCTAAGGTGCAGGGTTAGACAGGGGCCAAAGAACCATGCAATTGCATGACCCTAATAACCATACCTATGTGAAGAATGGGGGTGGGGGGGCAAACTGATAATATGTCAAGGGCCCCGTGAGATCTTAATCCTTTATTTCTATGAGAAGCATTGGATTGGAAGACATGAGCTGGCATGCAGATGACTTCAAAGAAGTCCCATCACTGAAAAAGAGGTAAGTGATCACTTTCAAACATTTGTTTGTTTGTTTTTATACCAAAGAAGTATGGAGTGTGGGCAGAAGGGAACCTATAGTGCCAAAAGTGTTATGACTGTTACTTTCATAACTATGCTTTGATCAGCCACAACATTAAAACCACTGACATGTGACATGAATAACATGGATTACATTATAATAATGGCACCTGTCAAAGGACAGGATATATTGGCTACGGAATCTGTTGGCGCTATATAAATGGCAATAATAATAATAATAATAATAATAATAATAATATATGAGGCAGCAAGCGAACAGTCAGTTCTTGAATTTCTTTTATTGGAAGTAGGAAAAATGGGCAAGCAGAGATATCGGAGTGACTATGACAAGGGCCAAATGGTGATGGTGAGACCACTGGGACCCACAGCAAGTCTTGTGGGGTGTTCTTGGTTTCCAGTGGTTAGTACCTACTAAAAGTAGTGCAAGGAAGGACAACCAGGGAACCACGGTTGCCCAAGGCTTATTGATGCACGTGGGGAGCAAAAGATAGCCTGTCTGGTACAAGCACACAGAAGATCTACTATAGCTCAAATTTCTGAAAAACATAATGCTGGCCATGATAGAAAGGTGTCAGTACATACATTGCATTGCAGTGTACTGCATATTGGACTGCGTAGGCGCAGACCAGGCAGAGTGCCCATGATGACACCTGTCCACTGCGAAAGCACCTTCAATGGAGATGTGAGTGTCAGATCTGGTTCATGGAGCAATGGAAAAAGGCTACCTAGTCTGATAAAAAAATTTTTGTAGATCAGGTGGATCGCCAGGCGAGTGTGTGTTGTTTGCCTGGGAAAAGATGGTAGCAGGATGGGAAGAAGGCAGGTTGAGAGTGGCAATGCTATGCTCTGGATTGGAAAACATTGGGTCCTGGCATTCATGTGAATGTTATTTTGATACATACCACCTACCTAGAGGTTGTTGCAGACCACATACTGCCCTTCTTGGTAACAGTGTTCCCTGATGGCAGTGGCCTCTTTCAGAAGGATAGGGCATCCTGCCGCACTGCAAAAATTGTTCAAGAATGGTTTGAGGAACATGACAAAGAGTTCATGTGTGCTTTGAGTTCTAAATTTCCGAAATCGCACTCTGATTGGACATCTATGGAATGTGCTGGAAAAACCTAATCCATGGAGGTCCCAACTCGGAACTTTCAGGACTTAAATGATCTTCTGCTAAGGTCTTGATGCTAGATATTATAGGACAAGTTTAATCTTGTGGAATCCATGCCTCGAAACACCAGAACTATTTATGGAGCATGAGGGAACCTACATGATATTAGGCAGGTGGTTTTAATGTTGTGACTGATCAGTGTTTTAAAGGGACAGTTTATTACCCATATAATAAACAAAAACATTTAAGTACATATACCACCAATGAAAACATGCATGAATTTAATCATGCATTTTTATTGGGGGTATATTTAAAAAAAAACAGCTTGCAAAAGCAGAAGCTCTCTTATCTGCAGCATTTGCAAGCAAGTCCTTCCCTTCTTCCCCCGCCCAGACTATCTGTGGCTTTTCAATCACAGACTTTCTGATGCAGCTCAATGAGAAGTCTTTGCAAGGCAGTTGCTCTGGGCAATTGTTTGTTGCTTATGTTTAGCTTCACTGAGCTTAACAACCAGGAAGTTACCCAGACAGCTTGACTGACAGCTGTGGGGGTAAAGTAAGGTTAATTTAGAAAAGAGTCAATTTCTATTGAACCTTGCACTTTTTGTAAAATTAAAAAAAAGAGAGGATACTCTCCTCACACAAAGCACATCAGTAAGTTAAAGTTCCTTTAAAGATGTCTCTGTGGAGGTATTAGTTGTTACCGTATCAATTATGTATTTCTAACAAGATCATTTTTCCATAAAGTACTTCATATATCCAAGTTAGAAAACAAAGTATACTCATCCTCATATCCCTTATGCCCATGTTTTGTTTTTTTTACTCAAAATGGCAAATGAGCTTTAAAACAGTAGAGACTAATTGAGTCCTGTTAAATTACACATAAAATGTAACTTTTTTTTGACAGAAACCAAATTTCATATGCGTGTAGCTTTTGTAAAAAAGAAATACGCGCACATCTTTAGAAGTATGGCATATGTCTGCAAGGTCCTCATAGGATTAACAAAGATTTTGCCACCGTGTAACTACTGCAAAATATCTTTAATGGAGTTGAAGATTAAAATAGACAGTTTGTCACTCCTGTCTGACTAAATCTGCAGAAATCAGCAAATCTATTTCGCAATGGATGAAAATGTCAAATCTTCAGATGTAAAAAGGTAAAAAAAAAAAAAAACAACAACAACTTACCAACGTGACTTTAGTCATTAGCAAAAATTTAACCAAAAAGGATATTTACGGCAACACATTGAGGTCCACCTGGCACATTAGAAGGCTTATCTACTAAACACAGAATCTCAGAAAATAAATCCAGATTTAAAAAAAAAAAAAAATAATCAAGCTTAAAAACAAAGCAGTGACTATAGTGTAGTTGCAGAATGTTTCAAAATCAGTTATGTTAGCCTCAATTTTCCAATTGGATTTAATGAATAACACTGTAGGTGTTCCTTTATAATAATATTGCCGTTTAAATGGCATTCCGACATAACAGTTGTTCATAAATACTTTGTTAATAGTTTTATATAGTTTTTGGAAGCTTACCATGCCTACTTTAGTTTTATTTCTATTACAAAAATTGAGGATGAGGCAGGTTGCAGCCAGGATGGAGAAAAAGGAGCACTGTGTACAGACAGACTGTGCATACAAAAAAAATAAAAATTAAAACAAAAATTGAAGATAAGTGTAAAAGAACAAAATGGAAGAGGATGGAATACACTGAGGTGAATGGAAGACAGTGCAGAATTATCATGGGGAGTGGAAGGTGAGGGACAGACAATGGTAATGGAGAAAGGCAAAATAGATCATGCAGTAAGGTTAGTTTGTAAAGAAGGAAAATTGAGAACATATTCATCCTAATTGTTAGCAATAATTTCAGGATTCTACTTTTGCCTTGTAATAGTTTCTCATATTTTTGCATAGCTTTTTCTACTTCACATTTCTAAAATATGTTCTCTCTTTTAATTCATTTATGGCAGTATTATATTTTGATGAAAAATGAACCGTGCACATGTTATCACAAAGCAAGAAGCTTAGTACTTATAGGGGGGAAAAAAATCAATATGCAAAACACAGCTTTTTTAGATTTCGTCATTCACTGCATGGATTGCATATGATTCATTGGATGTAGAGAAGTGTTCATAGGAACAAGGCTGTTGACTTGTGAATCACTTCTTCTGCCCACTGCTCTCCTCCATTTAGAACTCACCGAAAATGACGTCTGTATTCTCTTTGTTGCGCCTTCTCAACAATATCTGGAACACACAAAGCTTAACTCACTGGCTCCCGTATAGTTCAGAATAGGGAGAAAAGAAGTAGGGTCGCTGAAGCGTATTAATGGTCGCCAAAAAAATGCATACGTAAAAGGAAACTAATGAAAACACATTTCTGATATGATAAAAAGGAGAGTGTGTTTTTTTTTTGTTTATCAAAAGTCTCTAATTAAAATTTCTTATTTTAACCCGTGCAGGACCAAATCCTTTTTTGTCATGTCCTACAGAAGGATTTGCCTAACCTTGGTCCTAAAGAGAGTGATGTTATTTAAAGGTTTGTATTGACTACTGATCAGAAAAAAGCTAACGGGGATGTCTGAAGCCAAAGGAGTCCATCAGTATTTAAAACACCTACCCCCACAGTAACATTAACTTCTAGAGCGATCTGTTAAATTGACTGTAGAGTGCTGGTGGGTGGGAACATAGAAATTATATTAATTTAACCCAAACTAAGCATCCTGTCTAGGTCAGCAAGGCATTTCCCTAAGTGGATCCTTTTAAATACCTTAGCTTTCCCAAAAGGTAAGCAGATTCAAAGATACCCCTAAATAGGATATGGGTGCATGAATGTTCTATAAGCATTCTACTGCTCCCTCTATATAAGAACATGACTGATACCCATCCACCTTGTTCTTTATAAACACTCCACACAGACTTAAAGGACCACTATAGTGCCAGGAAAACATACTTGTTTTCCTGGCACTATAGTGCCCTGAGGGTGCCCGGCTCTGGGGAGAGGAAAGGGGTTAAAACTTGCCTTTCTCCAGTGCCGGGCAGGGAGCTCTCCTCGTCCGATCCTCCCGTTCGGCTGAATGCGCACGCGTGGCAGGAGCCGCGCGCGCATTCAGCCGGTCGCATAGGAAAGCATTTACAATACTTTCCTATGGACGCTTGCGTGCTCTCACTGTGATTTTCACAGTGAGAATCACGCAAGCGCTTCTAGCGACTGTCAATGAGACAGCCGCTAGAGGAATTGGAGGAAGGATTAACCATTTGTAAACATAGCAGTTTCTCTGAAACTCCTATGTTTATAAAAAAAAAAAATGGGTTAATCCTAGCTGGACCTGGCACCCAGACCACTTCATTAAGCTGAAGTGGTCTGGGTGCCTAGAATGGTCCTTTAAGACTAAGAAGAGTTTGCCTTTTCTCTTGTCTATTACAGTTTATTCCTTTTGTTATTGAACATTGAATCAGCACGTTTATATCATCATATCTCCTCTTATGAGTCTTACAAAACCAGCTACATGTTTCTGGAATCATTTTCTAACACTCCCAAATCTTCCATTTTGGAAAACTAACCAAGGAGAGTTAAGAGTGTTTAACCGGGTGTAGTCAACATGTTGGGCTACAGCTGTGAATGATCTCCAGCTTACATGTATTTTATTATTGCTTTGAGCAGTCAAAGAACGAGTAATCCAATTATTTTTAGGCCACATACTTCTAGCTCGTGGCTACTAAGTCTACTATACATGCTATAATACCAACAATAAAGAGTACCACATGATACTAGATATTTTTATTTTATTCTCTCTAACCAAGATCCCTGTCTTACCATGCCTATATACCAATAACTATGATCCCTTATTAAAATCACCTTCACTAGAATTTCATGTCCTCCTGCTACATTTGTGTACTCACTTTTTCTCTATTAGAACGGTTTAGCGACTAATAAACCACTGAAGCCCCCAACAAAAAAGAAACGTCATTGACCATCGTTTAAGTTTCTCACAATGCATCACAAAACTAGTGTTTTTGTTTTGGTCCTCCAAGGAGAATGTATGTCCTAGAACTATGTGTTTGATTTAATAGGATTTTTTTATTCTGTATTTTTGTTGGCCTTCCTGAGTGCTCTGAAATGAGGCTCATTCTCTATTTACCAGTTTGCTCCACCAACCAGCCCCTTCGCCCACATCAAGTACCTATTGTATTTAGCCACAACTCATTACACAATCTGTGCATCTCATTCTTAAGATATATATTGATGAAGGTCATCCATATTTCTTCATTATTTATTTCCTGACTTTAAAAAAACCACATATGTAGAAAATAATTACAGACTGCATAACAAGTACTAGACTGAAGGATTTGCAGTACACATGGTAGTTACTTTGAATGCCAGTGAAATAGGGTCCGCTTATAAAAAGTTAGAAGAGTGCTTTCTATACAAGGAGACAGAATATTTTATACACTGTGGAACTATGGTGCCTTGCTTTTTAATTTATTTTTATTCTAGTTAGAAATGTGAGCAACGCCCAAATCCCATTCTAGATTAGCAACCAGGGGACAGTTGTTTATTCTGAATACAGCCTGTGGCGTCCTTACCCTAATATCCCTGCAGAAGCCGCAAAGTGTTTTTACGAGAGATCACAGTTTTGATTTGAAACACCAGCCTAACAATGAAATTATTTGCTTTGGCTGCTACAAAAAGAGCCCCAAACAGTTTAAGAAGTAAATCACAGCCAGACAAGAAACATTTAACCCTCCTGTTGACATAGAGCAGTCACAGCATTGCAGGTCTGCTAAATGTAAATTGATTGAACAGGTAGGGTCACAGAGGGCAAATTAATGTTCCCACACAAAATTATTTCTCACACCTGAAATAAAAAGGTTATCATTCATCTTGTGTATCCTCCTTTTTTCTCCTTTCCTTGTGATATACATTTATGCCACAGTTAGGCTAGTTATATTGCTCTACACTACAAATTCTACTGTGGCCAGTCAGTCTTTGTATGAACATGACTTTTATAGCTATAGAAGCAGTCTGTACATTCCTGATTAAAGTTAAAAATACGGATTTTGTTTTTAACTCTATCCATTTTATTCAAAATATACCTAAAGAGTACATTAAAATGTATAATGTGAAAATGCACACATTGTGGTGCTTGAATACAACACACAAGCTAACAATGGTCCCTCAGAATAGAGTGAAAAAAAGATGAAAGATTAGATGGATAAAAAAAAAAAAAAAGTTGGACACTAGCCTATTGTTCTCTTTCTGGCCATCTTTAGGTCAGATTTCTGTCAGTTTTGTTCTTTCAGAAGCTCCAGGTGGCAATTCAAATTAGGAACACCCAATGAACCTTCTCAAGGCCCTATTAACTCCCCTCATAACTCTGGTGCTTTGACTGCTTTTGTCTTGGTGACCTATCCCATGGTCTGCACACAGATGGTGATAGCTGGTTTTATTGCTTGGTGCTCCCAGCAGAAAATGGGTCAGGTTTTTCAAGCCTGAGGTGTTCTAAGAGTGCGTACTTTGTTAACTTTCACAACTTTTATGATTTGTTTTTTTATACTCTCAACTACATACTTCTTAAAGAGTTAAAATCTGTTACCTCAGAGAACATTCTATGAATAAAACCATTTCTATAGCTGTACACTTTGTTATAATTCTCAAGAACATGAATGAAATGTCATGCCTTGTTAAATCCCTGCTGGCACCAAGGAGCCCAAGAAATCTTTGGATACCTGAGGACCACCTCTGTCAGCTGGGGCCACAGTTTGTGGCCCCAAACTGACAGATGAGCTTTACGCAGTGCTTAAAATTGAGCACTGCACATAGCCCTTTAAATCCTTTTAAACACCGTGGCTGAGCGATTGCGCTCATCCTTGCTAATTCTGTGCCTGCAGTCATCCTAACCCATCTTAAAACAGGGAGTCCAAGAACAATTTCACATGAAACTCACATCCACTGACACCTGCTGGCGCTCCTGTGGTGAACGAGGACACTATACACACACACACGTGGTGGTTCTGCCCCTCTACCTAAGCATACTGGTTTAAGGTAGTACAACTTAGCTCTCGCATAATGACAGTTGAACCTGGATCCCTGGGCGTGCCTTCTTTCTAAGCCAACAGAGGGCCTTACACGACCCGAACAGAAATTACTCAATATGGTATACCTTGCAGCCCATTGGGCCTTGGCCCAAAAGTGGTTGTGTCCTGAAGTGCATGCTATTTTGTTTGTGATAAACAAACTAAGTCAAAACTACGTTATAGACAAGTTAACCTCACTGGTCCATAACACTACCAAAACCTTCCAGAAGGTCTGGGACTTCTGGAACAATACATAGAAGAGAGGGAGGGTTGATCTGCAAGGGTGCTTCAGGAGGTTGGGAGTGGGATGTGCCATGGGTCAGGCTTTGTGGTCTATGTTTAGTTAATGTGCTCCAGAGATTGGCCAACGGTGGAGCACGTACAATTTGTACTCTGCCCATCTGATTTGTCCAGCCCTGCCAACAAAAGAATCTAGACACCACCTCCATTAACACTTCCACTCTGAGATATTATAGGATGATGTTATTGTACTAAGCAAGTACAGAAGGTATAAGGCAGGGGGTGGCTAGGGTCACCTATTTAGCACTTATTATTATACTTTCTATTTTATTTGTGGCTTTGGGAATGCTTCGTTCAAACTGAAGTGGAAAAAAAGAAGCAAGGACAAAATAGATAATAGTAAATACTCCGGCTCCTTGGGGGGGGGGGGGAGGAACGACTCTGGTTGGGGTCACAGCTTATGACCCACAAAAGGAGCCCTGACTGGAGGACTCTTGGGGATACCTGGGGCGTGGGCGGGGTGACTGCCCCTAGTATGACAGATATGCAAGATGGCTCTTCGTCCCAGGTGGAGGGAGCGGCAACAGATGGGGCTTACCTTGCACATCACTAACTAGCCCCGCTATGCTGTACAGAGTTGGTCTCTGGAGTTATTTGTTTTTCTTTTTGTTATTAAAAATGAATAACCTTGACCGATTGCGACTAAGTCAAGTACCTTCGTATCACCAATCCATGTCTTAAAGGGACACTGTAGACACCCAGAGCACTTCTGCCCATTAACCCAGACCACTACCCTTAACCCTGCAAGTGTAATTATTGCAGTTTTTTTATAAACTGCAATAATTACCTTGCAGGGTTAAGTCCTCCCCTAGTGGCTGTTAGACAGCCACTGGAGAGTACTTCCTGCTCTATAGCATAGGTTTTCTGGGCTAGAGCGTCGCTGAACGTCCTCACGCTGTGTGAGGACCTCCAGTGTCGCTCAATTCCCTATAGGAAAGCATTGAAAGCACATGCATATTAGGTCTCCTCAGCCGGCGGGCGGGATCAGTCTCGCCCACCGGCTGATGTAAGGAAGAGGAGGAGCGGCGGCGAGCAGAAACCACCGCCGAGGGACATTGGCATGGGTCTCAGGTAAGTGACTGAAGGGGTTTTCTCCCCTTCAGCAACCAGGGATGGGGGGCGGGAGGGAGAGGGGGCCTGCAGTGCCAGGAAAATGGATTGTTTTCCTGGCACTGGAGTATCCCTTTAACGTAACAACTTTTCCTTTCTGTACCACCAATGTGACAATGTATACAACATGTTGTGGATTTTGCGCAAGCCTCAGGACAGTGATTATACTGCATTTTCTGTCATTGCAAAAATAAAAAATAATAATTAAAAAAAAAAAACAGTCCAAGGTTTGTTTCAATACTTGAGGGTCCCCTCTGTCTGCCACAACTAATGGCCCCAAACTGACAGATGAGACATATGCAGAGCTCAAAGTGAGCACTGCACACAGCCCATTAAATTCCTTTAAATAATGCAGCTGAGTGATTGAGCAAAAGGACTCCCTCTGAGGTAAGATTAGGGGGTGACTTTCAGGGATATAACTATTAGGAGTTTATCATGAATACGATGGTAGGATCCTATGGTAGGATAATGGGTAGGGCTGGGGGTAAGGTTAGGAGTAGAAATATAGATAGGGTTAGAGGTTAGATTAAGGAAAGGATTAAAAAAGTTAGGAGACCGTTTAAAAAAACAACAAAAAAAAACATATAAAGCTTTATTTTCAACAACAAAAATAAAATTCTTAAAGGTACCTTATAGTCACTAGGACCACTACAGCCTAATGCAGACTTTTCAATGCAATACACATTGCTGCCTAGTGACACCTCTTGTGGAAGTTACTCAGACAGTCACCAGAGGTGCTTCCTGCGTCAGTGCTGCACAAGTGTGCGGCAACTACATTCAGCACTTTTTGCATTGAGAAGATGAATGTTCACCATAGAGATGCATTGATTCAATGCATCTCTATAAGGAGATGCTGATTGTCGCATCAGAGGGGATCTGGTCACCTAGAGACACACACACTCCATGACAGAGACACACACACACAACATACCAGACACACACACACACACCTTGACATACATACCATGATGGGCAGACTCTCACACACACAAATTACTGCTTGTTTTAATAACATTTTATTCTATCCAGCCTCCCTACCTTTGGGAGTGGGTTGGATTACCCTGGGGTCCAGTGGGTGACCAGCTGGAGAAAGTGGAGTTGGACGGGGAGGGAACTGTGATCTACCTGCTCTACTCCCTCACGCACCGCTTAGTGAGGCCGGGGCTGGTGCGCAAGGGAACAGAGCAGTGAGATCACAGCTCCTTTGCTGACCCCGCCCACAATTCATGCAGCCAACCAGCTGCCCGCCTCGGAAGTAAAAGGCTCACAAATCCAAGGTGCCAGACCAAAATTCCTAGGCGCCATGGTAACCTGGCATCTGGGATTTGTCAAGTCCTGGATTAAAGGAAACATTATGAGTTAGCTTTCTTTAGTTATACTTGTATAGAAATTATTATATGTGAAACTGGGAATTATTTATTAATTATTCACTGATTTATAGTGAATAATTATCTATCTTGTGCAAATTTGGTGTCTGAAAACACCACACACAGCATGCTGGCACCAGGAAAGATCATGCTACAGGGAGAACATTGCCTCGGCACTGGATCAAGGCGAATTGTAGCTTTTTTTTTTTCTTAAAAGGGGGGGAGTGGACCAGCAAGAGCTTTTTTTTTTTTTTTTAAAAGAACTGCTTTTTTGTTGAGCAGTGGAGGTTGGTCCATGGCAGTGGTGGATCCAGAGCCTGATCTCAGGAGGGGCACAGCTCAGTGTAGTAGTTATGGTGCCAGTAGTGTATGTATGTGTAGGGCAGTGTGTGTATGGGGGAGTCGTGTGTGTGTGGGGCACTGTATGTATGTGTGGGGTCGTGTGTGTGTATGGGGGGGCAGCAGTGTGTGTGGGGCACTGTATGTGTCTGTGGGACAATGTGTGTATGAGTGTGCAGTGTATGTGTGTGGGGCAATGTTTGTATGGGGGGGCAGCAGTGTGTGTGGGGCACTGTATGTGTCTGTGGGACAATGTGTGTATGGGTGTGCAGTGTATATGTGTGGGGCAGTGTGTGGGGGGCAATGTGTGTATGGGTGTGAAGTGTGTGTGTGGGGCAGTGTGTGTATGGGAGGGCAGTGTTTGTGGGGCAGTGTGTGTGTATGGGAGGGCAGTGTGTGTGGGGTGTAGTGTGTGTAGGGTAGGGAGGCTTTGTAATAAGTGGTCTGGGTGCAATGTCCCTTAGGTTTTAACCCTTCAGATGCAAACATAGCAGTTTCAGAAAAACTGCTATGTTTACATTTGGGGTTAAGCCAGTCTTCTGGACAGCCACTAGAGGCACATCTGCCACGCTGGAGGCATATTATGCCTGCATCACACAGAGCGTCCATAGCAAAGCATTGAGAAATTCTTTCCTATGGACACTTTGAATGCGGACGCGGCACTTGCCGCGCAAGCGCATTCGGATCCGCTGACGTTGGCAGAGGGAGCGGACGTCGGCGGTGGAGGAGAGGTCACCAGCGCCGAGGGAGCCCGGCACTGGAATAAGGTAAGTAGCTGAAGGGGTTTTCACCACTTCAGCGCCACGGGAGGAGGACTCTGAGGGTGGGGGCACCCTCAGGGCACTATAGTGTCAGGAAAACCGCTTTGTTTTGTTGATCCTTTAACAAAATAAATATATTTATGTCCCCCCTCCCTTCTTACGTTTACTAGGAGGAGGGGGGACATTTCTTGATCCCTGGTGGTCCAGTGGGGAATCCCTGGTGGTCCTAGTGGTGAGAGTGAACTCTAGCCCGTAGTTCCAGGGCTACAGTTCACTCTTGCGAGATCCGGAGCGTTGCCGTGGTAACCGCGGCAACGCTCCGTGCTCACGTGAGTAGGACCCGGAGGAGCTGCAGGCTGAGCTCCCGGGTCCTCTTCACCGGCGGATCGGGCTCTCTCCCTCCCTCTGCTGCCCGCACGGTGCCTGCGGACCGGGGAGGGAGATCTCTGATCTACCTCTCAGGTCCGCAGGCACATTGCAGGGCTGGCACTTGGACATTGCCAGCCCTGCATTAGCCGGCAGGGGAGAATCTCGAGAGGGCAGTTGCCCCATTGCGCTCCCCCCAGTTTTTATTTTAAATAAATTAGAAACACTTAGGTAATTTTCGTGAGGAGGAGGGAGCTAAGCTAAAAAATGATTTAAAAAAAAGTAGAATAACATACACCAACTATTGCGTATATCGTGTCAAAATAAAAATTAAAAGAAGTTTTAGTTCTGCAGCCACCTCCCCTCTAGTAGTCTCAAATGGATGCCTGTCTCTTTAAATAAAGTAGTAGGTTCTTTGTTGAACTAATTTGTATATTCTCACCCAGAATCCCTTGCAGTAGTAAAATCACTGCAAATTTGAGATATCTGTGGGAAAAGCAAGTCATATGGCTTGACTGGTGTACACATCACAATTTTTCCCCACCATAACTTTCTTTGTTTCTGCTCCTCCATAAACAAAGTATAATATATATATATATATATATATATATATATATATATATATATATAAAATATAAATAAAAATTACTGCAAATAAAATATAATCAATAATTTTTGTTTAGAGACTGTTTTACCTTGTGATTGTGAGTTATGCTGCAGAGAGAGTGCAGTGCTGTCTGGCTGGGCTGTCACTTTCTCTCCATAAAAGAAGTATTTAAGCTGCCCAGCCTTATCGGATCCTACAGAGCGTGGCACACACAGACTGAGCGGGGAAGGGATATGACGTTGACCTTCTGTCATGTCCATATTCCCAACCCCCTTCTGCATAGTCCAGACTTCCTCCTATGCACACAGCAGCCAGCAATCCTCCTATGATCACCAAACACCTGAACCTTTACACTGCACAGTTTGCAACAGCAGTCAGAGCTGACAGTATAAGGTCAGGCAGGGAAGCTGGCAGTATTGGAGGAAACACACTAGAAACAGCAGGGATCACTCCCACAGGTAGCTGGGCTGCTTCATGACAACATAATATACCCATAGGCGTGCGCACGGGGTGTGCCGGGTGTGCCTGGGCACACCCTAATCCCCGTGCGCACCCCTATGGTTTGAGTCCTGCAGGAACAGCGTTCCTGCACTTTTTTTGAGCAGGAACGCTGTTCCTGCAGGCACTCAGTGTCCCCTGTTTCACCTCTTGCCCCTGTCATGGGGAGGGCAAGAGGTGATGATTCCCCCCCACCCTGCAGCTCAGCCGCGGCGAGGGAGCTCTCTGCTCTCTGCTTCCTCTCGCCGCGCGCTGATGCCGGGAGCCGGAATATGACGTCATATTCCGGCTCCCAGCTACAGCAGACAGCCCGCGCGGCGAGAGAGAGCAGAGAGCTCCCTCGCCGCGGCTGAGCTGGAGAAAGGCGCCTGCCCCCACTGGACCCCAGGGAAAAGTCCACCAGCACTCCAGGTAGGAGGCTGGGTGGACATTTAAAAAAAAAAATTTTAATATAATAATTTGTGTGTGTGTGTGTCAGTGTGTGTGTGAGTATGTGTCAGTGTGTGTGTGTGTCAGTGTGTGAGTGTGTGTCAGTGAGTGTGTGAGTATGTGTCAGTGTGTGTGTCTGTGAGTGTGTGTGTGTCAGTGTGTGTCTGTGAGTGTGTGAGTGTGTGTCTGTGATTGTGTGTAAATGTGTGAGTATGTGTCTGTGAGTGTGTGTGTCAGTGAGTATGTGTCTGTGAGTGTGTGTCAGTGTGAGTGTGTGAGTATGTGTCTGTGAGTGTGTGTGTCAGTGAGTGTGTGAGTATGTGTCAGTGTGTGTGTGTCAGTGAGTGTGTGTGTGTGTGTCTGTGAGTGTGTGAGTATGTGTGTGTTTCTGTGAGTGTGAGTGTGTGTGTCTGTGAATATATATATACGTGTATATATATGTATATATATATATATATATATATATATATATATATATATATATATATATATATATATATATATATATATATATATATATACATACACACACACACGCGTGCGGCGTGTGTTTGTGCTTTAGGGTGCACACCCTAATGCAATAGGCTGCGCACGCCTATGAATATACCGGTACCGGCTTAGCAGCCCCAACTAACGGCTCTGATGGTAAAATAACAGCCAGGTGGCAACCCTAACCTGGCTCTGGGTATTCTATGGGTATCACTATATTGTACTCCGTTCCGTGAATTACATAGGCATCTCTGTATTCTACCTAGCTTTAAGTATTGTATGGCTATATCTATATTATAACTAGCTTTGTGTATCATATTGATCAAGGACTACCATTAAAGGTTGAGTACATGAGCTTAAGCAGACAGAAGATGGTGGTTCAAAGTTAAATTCTGGAACACCTAAAATTTCACCAGCTGCACTGGGTTTAAGTAACCCTTGAAAGCGTAAAATGGGTCATCTTCCAACAAATATTACAAAGGTACATTTCTCAGTATGTACCGTTGGGAAATAAATATAAAAGAAACAAATTAAAACCAACATGGCTTAGTAGAGAAGTAAAACAAGAGATTACAACTAAGAGAAGGGCATTTAAAGCATTTAAATCAGACAAATCAGATGCATCTTATAAAAGATATAAGGATGCAAATAATGCATGCAAAAAGGCAATTAGACTTGCTAAACTTCAAAATGAAATAATGATAGCTGAAGAGAGCAAAACCAACCCCAAAGCATTTTTTAAGTACATAAATTCTAAAAAAACACAAAATGAAAGTGTAGGTACACTAAAAACTGAAACGGGGGTGTTAGTTAATGAAGACCAGGAAAAGGCAGGAATTTTAAATAACTATTTCTCCTCTGTATATATTAAGGAAGAACCCATGGCAATAGATGTGCAAATGATTGCTACTAAAAACTTGCAGAATAATTGTAATTGGTTAACTCAAGACAAGGTGCTGCAACAACTAAAGAAAGTTAATATAAACAAAGCTCCAGGGCCTGACGGTATCCATCCATGTGTACTTAAGGAACTAAGTGCAGAAATAAGTGAACCTCTGTTTTTAATCTTTCAAGATTCTTTTCTTTCAGGAAGTGTTCCGGAGGATTGGAGGAAGGCAGATGTGGTTCCTATATTCAAAAAGGGTTCAAAATCCTTGCCTGGAAATTATAGACCTGTGAGCTTAACTTCTGTGCCTGGTAAAATATTTGAAAGGTTATTAAGGGATAATATTCAAGAATTCCTTGAGAAGAACATGGTTATCAGCAAAAATCAGCATGGTTTTATGAAGCACAGGTCATGTCAAACTAACTTGATTGCGTTCTACGAAGAAGTAAGTAGAAGTATAGATCAGGGTGTTGCCGTGGATGTGATCTATTTGGATTTTGCCAAGGCATTTGATACAGTTCCACACAATAGATTAGTGTTCAAACTCAAGGAAATCGGTCTAGATGAAAATGTTTGTTTTTGGGTAGAATATTGGCTTAAAAAACAGAGTACAAAGAGTTGTCATAAATGGTAAATTTTCAAGCTGGACAGAAGTGGCAAGTGGTGTCTCTCAGGGGTCTGTTCTGGGACCCCTTCTATTTAACATTTTTATAAATGATCTTGAAGACAGCATTGAAAGTCATGTTTCAGTGTTTGCAGATGACACCAAACTTGTAAACAATACAATGTGAGCAAGATATTACTTTGCTGCAGAGGGATTTAGATAGACTGGGGGACTGGGCACTCAAATGGCAGATGAAATTTAATGTTGAAAAATGCAAAGTTATGCACTTCGGCGTAAAGAATACACAAGCAACGTATACCCTTAATGGAAGCGAATTAGGGATAACAACACATGAAAAGGACTTGGGAATTGTTATAGACAACAAACTATGCAACAATGTGCAATGTCAATCAGCAGTGGCCAAGGCCAGTAAGGTATTGTCATGCATGAAAAAGGGCATTCATTCTCGGGACAAGAATATAATTTTGCCTCTTTATAAATCACTGGTAAGACCCCATACTGAATATGCTGTGCAATTTTGGGCACCTGTTCTAAAGAAGGATATTATGGCACTAGAAAAAGTGCAGAGGCGGACCACAAAATTAATAAAAGGAATGGAACATATCGACTATGAAGAAAGGTTAACAAATTTAAACCTATTTAGTTTAGAAAAACGTCGCCTGAGAGGGGATATGATAACATTATACAAATATATTTGGGGCCAATACAAACCATTGTGTGGAAATCTATTCACAAACCGGACTTTACATAGGACACGAGGCCATGCGTTTAGACTGGAAGAAAGAAGATTTCGCCTAAGGCAAAGGAAAGGTTTTTTTACTGTAAGAACAATCAGGATGTGGAATTCTCTGCCTGAAGAAGTGGTTTTATCAGAGTCCATACAGATGTTCAAACGGCTACTAGATGCATACTTGCAAGAACAGAATATTCAAGGATATAATCTTTCAATGTAGGGTAATAACTGCTTGATCCAAGGATAAATCTGACTGCCATTCTGGGGTCAAGAAGGAATTTTTTTCCTAGCTTGTTGCAAAATTGTGCTTCAAACTGGGTTTTTTTGCCTTCTTTTGGATCAACAGCAAAAAACAAATGTGAGGTAGGCTGAACTTGATGGACGCAAGTCTCTTTTCAGCTATGTAACTATGTAAACAATATCTAAATCTAGCTCTACAATCAGAGTGATTGATTGAGAATTTCTATGAACCCATCAGTTTAATCTGACATCTCCTTTACTGGCTTTACCTGCTATTAGGAAGGCCTACCCAAAACCGACACAGTGATCTTAAATACTTTTGGTAGTCCAGAGATTGAAGTTAAGTTGTTATGGTGCCAAGAGGTCCTAGGAGGCACTCTTACCTTAAGGGGATAACTAGTGTTGAATGATTTAACCCCATGTCACTTTCAGGAAGCATGGCGGGACACCTCTGATTGGTTGAGAGCAGTCAACTGATAAAGATAATTAAAAAGTACACCAATGACTGACCACCTGAAAGTCTGACCTTGGAAGGAGTTTGCCAAGTAAAACGTGTGCAGTGACAAGCAAGCAATCCGGTTATATAATTGAATGGCTATGGTAAAATTTAAATCGAATTTAAGAATTAAACTCTGCTAGCTTATTTTGTGAGTTGCAAAACCTAAGAAAACTGGCAAGTATTTTAAAGTTACTTCACGCACCATTACCAGTGGTGTATTTTAGATTTGTGCTGCCCTAGGCATGACGAAACTAACACCCCCCTAATTTAAGTTTGCCCCATTCCTTCCTTTTTCAAGACCCTCTTCCTGTAAAAGACCAACACGCATTTTGACAGACAAGCCCTCACTGATGCATGCACTGACATACACTAACAGACACAGTCATTGGTAAACACACTGTTTAACCAACGCACACTTTCACTTACACATCCACTCACTGACAGGCACACACTCTCCGATACACTGACAGACACACACACTCACCAAAAGACACACACTCACTGATTTGACACACTGACAGACACACTCACTGATTTGACACTCTGACACACACATTCACTGACAGAGACATACACTAATATCAACACACACACACATTTTCCCCAACACTCACAAATTATTATTTTTTTTTTAAATTTTACTTTAAATCCACCCAGGAAGCTTCTCTACCTTTGGGAGAGTTGGGTGGACTATTTACCTGGGTCCAGTGGGGTTTCTGGGATGGCCGGGCAGCTGGGCGACATGGACGCAGATAGGCAGGCATGGGACGGGCGGGAGGGCGCGAAGTAACTGGTGAGAGAGCTGTAATCTTCTTGATTAGCTCTCATGCTTGCTGCATAGTGATGATAGGGGCTGGACTGACGCCTGGAATACTACTCACCTCCTGCCTTGGGGCAGTCCAAAGGTGGCCAGCCAGTCAGCTCTTGTGTCCCATTAAAACGAGGCTAAAAAGGGCGTTTGGGGGACATCGTCTTTTTCCCCCTGGAAAGGCAATTGCCTTGTTAAATTGTTAAATTCATTGCTGACCATTACTGCTTCACTGATCTGAAGTGGTCATACTGCTCAAAGTCTGAAATACTGCTCAAATAAAGAAAATGCATGATTCTGCTAGAGGTGTAATTCTACCCCCAGAAACGTCATTAAAGGACCACTATAGGCATCCAGCTCAATGAAGTGGTCTGGGTGCCCGGTCCCCCTAGTTTTAACCCTGCAGCTGTAAACATAGTATCAGAGAAACTGCTATGTTTACATTGAGGGTTCATCGCACTGAGATGTCGCTGATGTCCATAGGAAAGCATTCGGAGCTGATGTCGGCAGGGGGGAGAAGAGGTCAGAGAAGCCCAGTGCTGGATTAAGATAAGTGGCTGAAGAGGTTTTAGCCCAGCGGGAGGGGGGCACCTAATAACCCTATAGTGCCAGGAAAACAAGTTGACTATAGTGCTCCTTTTACAGCCCCAGGGCCTCAGTGTGAGATCACAGGTAAATTTTACAGGGAGCGGGGGGGCATGCCAGCAAAGATTATTACAAACAAAAAATAATGCTTAATTAAATCATTGTTTTTCCTCAGAGTAACACTTTAATCCATAGTAACACATACAAAGTTACTCACTAAAGTGAGAATTCAAAGTTAATTTTATATTTTAGACCAAAGTAGTCAAACAGAAAGTAAAACTGACTTGGATAATTTTTTTCAATTTGCCTTATATTTGAATTTTTGAATTCTCACCCTGTGAGATACTTAGATAAGATTATGCATCAGATATGTTGAACTAAGGATAATAATGTACCAACATTGAAAGCCAATACTTCTTCAAACATACATATAAAGGCACATATAAACTTTGCTGCCATCTATGGTCCTTCTTGAAAACAAAGTAACATGACAATAAATCTGTTTTGACAATGATTATAGGAGCATCATTCTGAAACATACTTTTTTTTCATAAAACTTATTTCTCAGGCATTTATTCAGTTAAAAAGTTGATTACGGTGTATGAGAATACATGAATTTATACAGAAATTAAGAAACATATCCACTAAAGGGGAGGTGGAATATTTTGTTTCTGACTTGTAGAGACTAAATATTATCTTGCGAGCACAGTAAATTAGAAATTGTGTGTCTAATTAGAATACTCCTATAAAAGACACCAACATTTGGGTCCTACTCTACTGATCTTTTTGAGAAGAACATAGAGAAGCCATGTTACATGTGATAAGTCAGACACAATGAGGTTTTGGCTTCACTGCTTTTTTACCAGATTACTGATGAGCTAATTTCTGTATTATTACACAATTAAACCACTCATGGTATACTATTTATTTTTCTATTTTTCTATTTTTAACGTGTACGTTCAGACAGGATTGATTAGAACTTGTAAATTGCAAAAGGTTGGGAAAATCCTCTAATATGATCCAAATTTGCTAAAGGTAATTCTGAAATTATTTCGTAATGTAAAACTCCACGCAATTAGGTGTTGGATCAATAAAATTATCCGATTGTGCAGTGTAGGGAATTGCACAATTAGCAAAACTCCAGAATAAACAATGGATTTTGATATTTCAGATTGCCTGCATTTTGGAGAAAAACAATAAAAAAAAAAAATAAACCTCCAAAAATTCACTAGCCTGCTCTAACGTTTTGGCTAATTTGGGATTATGGCATTATGCAATATGTACTGCATCTCATTGAGTGTGTTCTACATTAGAGGGAAATGGTTGGCACTATAACCAATTCATTAAGTTTTTATAATACTTGAAATCCCCAGGCACTGTCCTCCCATTCAGAATTTAACTAGAGTTTCAAAAGCTGGACCACAATAAAGGTATGGCCAAGTCAGAGTTATACCAATTTATAACAGCAAAGGACAGAGTGGCAGGGCAGTCAGCTGCTGAGAGCCCTCGTATTGTATTAACACTGATTGAATGGGTGGCACCAGGTGACTACAGGCACCATAGCCACTTCAATGAGAGGAAGTGATAACAATGCCTAGAGTGGCCATCTGATTAAACGTTTGCTTCATGCGTTTAAATGCAAAATAAATAAATAAATAAAAAAAATCATAACAAAATTACTTCAATTTAAGGATATTTCACAGTTTTTATATAGAATTTTTACTATAGGATCTTTTAAATTAAAAGGGCAGCCTAAGTATGTTAATCACTACATCCTATTGTAATGGTTTTGTTGCTAACAGACTGTCAACTCTTTACCTGGTGTGTACAGCCTATTACTGCTGTCCAAATCAGGACAAAATTGTCCTGATTTGCAGAAGTGGAGTAGGGGCTAGGCTGGTTTTGGTCAAACCGCCTATAATGGTTTGATCCAGAACCGTGGGCGACATATGTATCCTACAAGCACCATAACACCTTGTGTGATTGCTACCTCCTGTCCTGTTGGGTTTTACGCCCCATCTCCTATAGACTGTAAGCTCGTTTGAGCAGGGCCCTCTTCAACCTATTGTTCCTGTAGGTTTTTGTAATAGTCTCATTTATTGTTACATCTCCCCCTTAATATTGTAAAGCGCTACAGAATATGCTGGCACGAAATAAATACCAGTAATAATAATCATAATACTTTTTAGAGCCACCGCCTAGGACGCACCTTTAAGCAGAAAGACCAATTTTGTGGCTTTACAGGCAAAAGGAATATACTGTGTTCAAGAAGAATTAAACAAAACAAAAAAAAAGTGTCATGCCCCTCGACAAGACTTGAAACTAAGTGTTATGCAAGACAAGACAGCCATAGCAGGAACCTAGCTATGAAGTGTATGCAAAAAAAAAAAAATAGAAAAAGCTTTTCAGCTCCTATTCATTGACACAAGTAGATCTTCTACAGATTTTAAAAGATATTTTTTGAAAGAAGAACCAGCCATGATTAGATATAGAATATATTATTCCCTGCCACAAACAAGGTCACAGGCTACAGATCTTAAGGAAGTGCTGCAAAAGTGACATTGAGGAATTATTCATTTTTATTTAGATTTTTAAACAGACTTCATACATTATCTCTGTGATGTATTAAAATGATGGTAAATCCACACTGTAGTTTCCCTTTAACGAGCAATTATATAACCAAAGGAACCTTGTACAGAGAGTTTCAAAAGCAATGTGGATTTATCTTTTTGCTCCTCTTGTTATGTTATATCTCATACCATTCTAAATGTGATTCTATGAAAAAGAATGGTGGCAGACAAAAATGGATATTTATCTTGGATGAAATAGTGGTATTATTATGGAATTGCTACATGATCCGAAACAATGCAGGGCAAATGAAGAGGCAAGGGTCCTAGTGATCTAGTGCAAGACACAACAGGTGTATCTCTCCTCTGGCTGTGAAAACATTATAGATCAATGGATGACACTCTGACCCTTAGTAATTCCCAGGCTTAGGAACATTGAAAACCAGCTGACCCTGAGAGCCCTCAAATGATTAACCCCTTACTCTACCTTAAGTAAAGATTGTTTCATAAAACTTGTCAATGGGAAACCCACTTGTCATAAACCAGTTCCTAATTTGTCATTAAAAAATTTGGGCCTCGATTTAGTATTTTTGGATAAGGTCTTCAAATTATTTCATATTTTTTGTATAAGCGTTTAAAATGTTTTAAGAGTTTAAAATCCGCTAAAAAAGTTATCCCCTCCTCCCCCGAAATTTTTTTTTAAATCATTTTAAAACCTTATGCAAAAATATTCAATTTAGGCCATAGTAGAAAACACACCAGTTGGGAGGATGAAATCTAACCAGATCTGCTAGGATTTGCAGTGAATTCTACAATAAAAGGGGCTAAGTCAGCAAAATTTCAAAAGAATTGAAAATGTAAGGCTATAATAGCAGATCAACGGAAATGTAGTTTTTTTTTTTTTCGTTCCTCAATACATTGGAGACATTTTCCAAGTGTGGTCTATTTTTAAAGTCACAAACTCCCAGTTTAGTGAATAAATCCTTATGCGATCCTGAAAGTTCTTGTGTGCAGCTACTCACCAGAGTGTGCTCAAACTATGTCATCTTGAAACCAAGCATGACTATGAAGACTGTGATAGAATTCCCTGCATAAATGATTATTGTGCCTGCTTTGCACAGCGGGTCTATTTTCCAATATGTATCATATTTCAATATATAATATATATCAAGCACACAGTTAATTTTCAATAGTAAAAAGAGAATAAATAATGAAAAAGAAACATGTCAGTAGCACCATGCTGGAGATGTTTACTACATGAACTTCCCTCACCCTCATCACACAATAGCTGGTCATGAGATCATTCTTCTATTTCTTCAGCGCAATAAAAGTTAATAAAAGTTCTACAACAGGTAGGAACCATCCAGACTGGACTGCTAAGCTACCATTTTAGTGAAATAAATAAATGGTGGTAAAGTGTTGGCTATACAGCTTTAAACAAGTGGAATGGTACACGGTACCTCCCACGGTTCTGTCTGCAGGTCCAGTGTCGACCTGCTGTTTTATACCAAGTACATGTGATATATTTTGTTTTCTGTGTAAGGAAAAAAAAAAAAACTGTACAGGAGCAGAAAATATCCCTCGCTAGAAATGATTTGCCTCCCATGGTGCAGAAAATACAAGGAAGGCTTAAGGCGTATCGGAATAGAAATTCTAGCTTTTAAAACAATCCTGCTGTGTTTTTTATTGTGCAGGTGAACTGGCGAGCTGTACGTTTTAAAACTCCCATCCTCACTATATACACAGTCACACACGTTCACATACATAGATTTCAAAATCAAACCTTTTATTATCCCGTCATCATGAAGATTCTATATAACAAATTGACAGTTACAGAAAAAAAAAAACACTCTTAGATCAGTTTCAAGAGATTCCTAATCTTATGGAATCAAAGATATACTCCATATAGCCACCTCGCTTCACACAGGTATTTTAACCAGGTTATACCAGAAATAACATCACCACTTGGGAGGCTCAATGTAGTATAGGAAGGAATCTGATCGTCATAGAATGGATCATAGATGAATAGAATAGATGTAGGCCAGTGCATAGCATTCCGTAACAGGCAGAAGCATGCATATCCCAGTACTGGGAGCAACAAGCAACTTTACATAAGGTTAACGTTCAATCCACCTGTTTACAAGCAAATTCCCTAGCATAATGTTCAGATTGAATGAAATTATTTAAATAGAGGGGACCTTGTCAACTACACATTTGTGAATCTAATTGCAATCAGCCCTACGTCAATAGTGATTACTTATGGAGATGGAGCTCGAACCTCTACACTGAACAGCCACAATATTAAAACCACTGACAGGTGAAGTGAAGAACATTGCTTACATTGGCACCTGTCAAGGGGTGGGTTGCATTAGGCAGCAAGTAAACAGTCAGTTCTTGAATTGCATGTGTTGGAAGCAGGAAAATTGGGCAAGCAAAACAATCTGAGTGACTTTAACAAGGGCCAAATAGTGATGGATAGATAGCTTGGTGAGAGCATCTCCAAAACACCTTTAATGGGGACACATATTGGACTATGGAGCAATGGAAGAAGATTGCCTCATCTGATTAATCACATTTTCTTTTAGATCAGGTGGATGGCAATGTGTGTGCATCGTTTACTTGGGAAGAGATGGCAGCAGGATGCACTATGGGAATAAGGCAGGATGGCAGAGGCAGTGTTGTGCTCTGTGCAATGTTCTGTTGGAAAACCATGGGTCCTGGCATTCATGTGGATGTTACTTTGACACATACCACTTACCTAGAGATTGTTGCAGATCACGTACACCCCTACATGGCAACTGTGTTCCCTGATGGCAATGGCCTCTTTCACCTTGCCAACTGCAATTATTGTTCAGGAATGGTTTGAGGAAAATTACAAAGATGCCTCTAATTCCATTAAGTGTCTAAGGGATGTGCTGGAACAACAAACCTAATCCATGGATGCTCAACCTCACAACTTGCAGGACTTAAAAGGATCTGCTGCTAATGTCTTGGTGTCAGATACCACAGGACACATACAGAGGTCTTGTGGAGTCCATGCCTAGACGCATCAGAGATGTTTTTGCAGCACGAGGGGGACATACATGATATTGGGCAGGTGTTTTTAATGCTGTGGCTGATCAGCGTATGGTACAACTACACCAGCAAGGACACTAAAGAGCACACACAATTTCTTTCAAACCATGGGTGACAATCAGCTGTTGAAGTTGCACAACCGATAATTGCTGAAAACTCAACAATGAAAAACTGGTATATATTGCAAAACAAAAATAAGACTCAGATCCTAAATGTACATTAAGTTAGCTCAGAATGTTTGGTGTTCATGAATGTATTACAGAGCTCAACAGCATATAAAAATATTCTCACAGTAACATCCGTTGTGTTTAAGAACATCAGACATAAATTCTACAACAATAACACTCACAATATTTATAAGTTTATGTAAAAGCTAAATAAATGTATCCAAAAACATATGGAACAACCAAATACGCAGAACCACTATTCACATCTAGCAACATCTCTTCCCATAGCAAAACTGTCCTTTGTAAACGTTAGAATGAATGTACAGCCATGGGAAAAAGAAAGTACACCCTCTTTACATTCTGTGGTTTTACATATCAGAGAATAATAACAATCATCAGTTCTTTAGAAGGTCTTAAAATTAGGTAAATACAACCTATAATGAACAAGACACATGACATATTACACTGTGTCATGATTTATTTTACAACAATAAAGTCAAAATGGAGAAGCCATGTGTGAAAAACTAAGTACACCTAATGATTCAATAGTATAGTACCTTTAGCAGCAATAACTTGAAGTAATCGTTTTCTGTATGACTTTATCAGTTTCTCACATCGTCTAAGAAGAGAATACTTATAGGGCTAGAAATTCAGGTTTGTATTCTCAATGCTCTAGTATTCCTTTTGATATAACTTTATGGAGTCCAGATATGGAGTCCCACTGGTCGGACCAGGTCAACCAATGATGTTTGTATGGGTAAGGTCTAAGGGTCTTTAGATCACATCATAGTCATACGTGCAGCAATAAAAATAAATAAATAAAAAGCCAGTTTACATTTAAGAAGACTGTTTAAGGACTGGACACTGCAGATTTATTCCCGACAAGCATTTGTTTAGTAAGTAGCCATGATCTAGAGCTCGATATAATTCCCTTTTAGCTACTTAATATATGATTGACATCTAAGAAATGAAGACCGTAAGTAATTTGCATTGATTGAATTACCGAATTGTGAACACACTGTCAAAATATATGTACCAATATCAACTCAATCATTACGTAGGTAAAATCCATGAGGACATTTTGCTTTTACAAAATCCAAAATAGATCATTTTATTTCTAGACACAGAGGCAAGGTCAAGTAAAAAACAAAACCATAAAAAAACACCCCCCAAAAAAACTTTACTTTTTCCAAGGAAATTGCTACCGAATGTATACATGGAATGGTATTCTCAACTTTTCTGGAACAGGGAAAATACCATATGGATATAAACTTTAAAGCATTTACTAATATATTATTTCATATATGCTTTTGTAAGTAATTTGCTACTTCCTTTTTTCATTCTAAGTGTAGTTAGAGGCAATAAACCCCCTGTCATTTTTTTACTTAAAAAGTAAAAATTTTCTGCACAGCCGTAGCAAACTAGCCCAATGACTCAAATGGGCATCCAGTGCTCATTACCTATGGATTACCTGACAATAAAAGGTTTTCAAAAAACAAAAAAACAAAAACAAAAAAAAAACCCTTGGGTATTTGTGAGATGAGAAAACAACTTAGTTCTACATAGTATTTCTCACGTAAACCAGAACTCTTAAAAAAATAGAAAATTAAAATCTTTAAACAGGTATTTTTGTTTTCCAGATTGAAACACATTTCTGTTTACAATTTCCTAAAATAAATCTTCTGTAAATAATAAAAACATTAATCAATAAGATTGTGTAAAAATATATGATCAAAATGGAACCTCACAGCATGTAGTTAAGTATTTTCGTCATTAGTGCATCGGTATTTCCAGTAACTTAAAACCTCAAGGTCTACTCGCCTTCCATTGTTTATAAAACGAGAAGTAACTACCATTTATTAATAAAATAATTTTGCCAGGGAGGATACATTGAGATTTCTCTTGTTTTCAAGTTTGTCCTGGGCCCACTAACACTGCATTGTTACAATTGGTTAAAATATAATGTTAAAAGTACAAAATATACACAACATATACATATACATATATATAAACACAGAACAGGTAAGAAATACAATCAACCATGACAAGTGCATTCTGTTTTCAGATATGTAGATAGGGATCTCTTAAAGGATTTTAGGCTGGGGGGTAGATTTGAAAGTGTCCGGGAGGTCATTCCATAATTGCGGTGCTCTTAGGAAAATGAGGATTGAGCCTCTTTCTGTTTGTATTGAGGTAGGATGGGAGCATCCCAGAAAAGCTCTTAAAGACAAGGCTGGAAAGATGAAGTGTGCGTCTGGATTCCAGCGACAGCCAGTTTAGTTCTTTTAGCATGTCACAATGGTGCGTTGTGTATTTATATTATAGCAGAAAGCGGCAGAATGAGTTATACAATGTACTAAGTTTATGAAGGTGGGTTTGCAACCGTCACTATCCTTCGCTGTACAATCTGTTTCTTTACTGTAGGCAGGATTTCTTTCTGTACAGGGTTTTGGATATAGTTTTGATGAGAGGTTTTCCAATGTGGAGGCCAAAAGGAAGATTGGGGTCTAGCAACATACCTAAGTATTTGAAAGAAGGGACTGTGGTCAGTGTGTTTTTGGATTTTGTTCCAAAAGATCACTGTGATAGTTTCTTCTGTGTTCAGGAAAAGTTTGTTTTTTGTGATCCACTTTTCACAGCCTCAAGCTGTGGTAGATTTGGTTTGCTAGTGTAGATTACGGTGTCGTCTGCTTACATGTGTACAGTTGATTCTTTGCAGACGTTTATGAATAATGTCAATAGTAGTGGACCAAGTATGAAGGCTTGGGGAACACCACACATGACTGGGAGAGGGAGGGAGGCACTGTCAGAAATGGACACATTATGTGATTGATCCGATACATATGATTGAAATCAGGTTAGCAGACGACCACCAATACATGAGTTTTTAAGTTTTTGCAACAGAATGCCCTGGTCTAATGTATCAAAGACTTAGGTAAAATAAAGGAAAATAGCTCCAGTTAGGTCTTCTAGTTCCATGCCAGTTCGGTTGTCATTGCAAGTTTTTGAGATGAGTTATTTGGATGAAAGCCTGACTGATCAGGGGTTAGATAGTTTGATTGTTGGCAATACTCACATAGTTGCATGTGAATATCGTTTTCCAAGATTTTTGACAATACTGAGAGCAATGATATGGGGCCATAGTTAGAAACCAAAGTATTGTTACCACTTTTATGGATAGGTACTACTCTTGCAGTCTTCCAAAGTTTGGGTATGTCTCCAGACACCAAGGATTCATTGATTAAGGTTACAAAAGATTTAGCAATTGCTAGTGCACTGACCTTCAGCAATATTCCTGGGATTTGATCAGAACCACACTAGTTTTTACCATTTAGATGATTAAGATGTTTATTAATAGCACTTAGAGGCACAGATCTAAAATGAAACGTCTCTATATGGTGTCTTTGCAAATTTAGTGGGGCCTAATCCACATCTGTAATTTCAGAATGTGTGTCATTTATAAGCTCAGTAAATCAGGGTGGTGAACATCTGACAACATTTTTGGAAGGCTTTTGCTACATCTAAGGGCTGTTGCAGGATTTTGATATCCACTTTGACAGTGGAGGGTTCGAGTGACCACCATGAGTATCTACCCTAGTACATTTGAATGAGTTGTAACCCAAGGCAGATGTGCCCCTTTTACTCACACTTTATGCTGCGGGGCATGCAAATTCCAAACAGTATTTTGGACTGAAATAATTCAATTGCACAGCCTAGATCTTGAATTAGATTTAATCTGTGCCATGGGAGGTTCTTGATGTAATTTAGAAAGGATTCAAGATTACATTTCTTGAAGGACCTGGTGATTATAACCTTGGGAGAAGATTTAGTGGCCTTTATCCTTACTTCAAGTTATACTTAGGGATACTATAGTGTTAGAAATTCCAAACACTAAAGCTCCCTCTGTAATCCAAACACTTAAGCTCCCTCTGCCTCCCATTCCCTCAAAGCCTCCTGCCAATAAAGGGTTAAAAATCCTTTCCTCATCTGATTCCTCCTCCGAGCGCATTAGATTCTCCCCATAGGAAAGCATTGCCACAGTGCTTTATCATCGGGTTTTTAGTGATGCTGGATGCTCTTATGCAGAGCGTGAGTATGTCCAGCGTCAGTTAGGGGGCCAAAAGTCCGGTATAATCCCGGAAGCGCCTATAGTGGCTGCCTTAGTATTGCAATGTAAACATTGTTTTACACTGCAGGACTAAGGGCAATACAGACACTGTAACCAAACCACCTTAATGAGCAGAAGTGGTTTCTGTCCCTTTAAAGCAAGCTAATCCTCCCTGGTTTAATAATATTATATTGTTGCTGTCAACTAGCTCTTTATTTCCTTTCCACACTTCAAGATTTTTTATGGTAAACCCAAAGACATAATTCCGTCAAAGTATGCAATCACCACTCTGTAACTCAAGCTCTCGTTTACCAATGCACTTTGTTTATGGGTAGCCAACAGAAAAAAAAAAAAAGGGCTTTCTCACACACGACATGGGTTAGCCAAACTGACCTCCCTCCCCCATAGAATTCTCTGTCCTGAGAAGGCTTTGGAATAACACATCGCCATTCTATCTCAATTCATATGCAAATGGTAAAGATTCATATGTAAATGTGGTGTATGGCTTCTCATTGTTACCAGGAAAGATCTGGTCCGAGGTTAGGGTCCCTCAAGGACATACTTTAATCTCTTTACATTTCCTGCTTGGTTAGATAAACCACCAATGCAAAGAAGAACCTTGTTGCCCACAGTTCTTTGTGTTGTGGAGATGATATGCTGATCTACATTTAATGAAATTCAAATATATTATTAAATATAAGCAGTCAAATACAATTTTCAACATTTTTTACATAGGTGCTAAATCAGGACAGCCCCTGGCTCCAGATAGATTTACATATATGTATACTGTTTAAAACAAAAAGGCATCTCCAAGTCACAAGAAAACAAAAAACAAAACAAAAGAGCAATTCCAACTAATCATTTCTGGTAAAATAAAAAGTTTATAAATATACTGATAAAATCAGAAATCTGTCGTATCAATCATTATTACAGCATCCCACTATGTCATTGAACAACGTGTGTAGAAAATGTGTATTAAAAAGGGTCTCATTGTATACCAACATAGTGGGTTTAATTACATTTATTGAAATCAGATTTTTAATAAAACATAAAATCTTTAAAAAATTGTAGTAGCGCCACTTGTTTCCATGTAGAAAATATAATTGAGACATTAAAAGAACACACAATACTTCCCACCAATAAATGTTATCCAGCGCAATACATACAAATTCAAATTAGAAGATGCACTCTCAGGCTTTACTCAACAAATAAATTGCATTAATAAAAGGAAAAAAAAAATTTGGGCCCAAACTAGAAACTCATTTAAACCTACTTCTGATCTTTAACTAAACCTTAATAAACAACCAGCATAGCTAGTATATATATATATATATATATATATATATATATATATATTTATTTATTTTTTATTTTTTTTACTTTGCATATGAAAACAAAGAGTACCGCAGGCACCAATACCCTTTTATTGAAATAAATTGTTATGTTGTCCAGGATCTGTACCTTTTACCCTCTTACCTTCTCCAATTAGGTATATATATATTACATTATCTGCCTGTTCTTAAAAAGGTGACATCTGAACTTTTCCCATAAATGATCCCTCACAGATCACCTCCATGCAGTCTGAGAGATGTACTCTTGGGAAGAACTGGGGCATATATTACCCCTACCCCCTTATCACCTCCACTACCTTAGAACACTTAAACGAACACTAACCCTAGCCTAAAAATAACATTTAACAATCAATTACTAACTCAAAGCCATCCATCAGATTTATTATGATGCCTCCATAATCCCTTAAGCTAAATAACTTAAAAACAAGTTTATTTGCTTCTAAGAACTATAATTAAATGTCAAGTTAAGTATAAAATATCATGTTTAGGAGACATTGCTCTCAACAATAACCTCGACTGGTTACTAGTGATGTCCCGAACTGTTCGCCGAAAGGTTCGCGAATGGTTCGCCACGAACGGTTCGCGCGGACTCCAGTCAGCTGACACATTCCAGCCAATCAGCAGCAGACCCTCCATCCCAGATCCTCCCACCTCCTGGACAGCTCACTAAGAATGCAGCTTCAAAATGGATGCTGTCCAGGAGGTGGGAGGGTCTGCTGCTGATTGGCTGGAATGTGTCAGCTGACTGGAGTCCGCCACGAACCGTGGCGAACCGTTCGGCACATCACTACTGGTTACATAACAAATCTCAGTTTTAAACATGCAGAGTATTCTTAACTCTGCCCTTCGCTCAACTGGGCATGACAATCTTTGTTTTGATTTGCATTGTTGATTGTTTTTGAGGATGTTTACGACATTCACATTATATACTTACTCAGCTACAATTTCAGATTGTAAACATGCAAAGTTTGTGTTTATAATATTTACATTCTTATAAAAAGGTTTTTGAGATAAATATGTGTCCAACACGCAGCAGAATTTACAGCTATCATATATAGGAGAATGACTTACGTATTTATCACAAGCAGTATTGTAAACTAAACTGAGAATTTTCACAAATAAAATCTGAATGGCAAAAATAACGAAGCAGTAACAATAAATTGGGAAATTTTTCCAGATCCGTCAGTCTTGCCTCTGTTTTTCACTCTGATATATTTAACGAAATTACAAAGTTAAGTGAATAACCCAGAAAGTGCTGTATATAAGTCACAGACATACAAGGGATCTTTATGGGTTGACTTGGTAAGCTTAAAGGGACTCTCCAGTGCCAGGAAATCATATCCGTTTTCCTGGCACTGCAGGTTCTTGCAGTGCCCCTCTCCCTCCCACCCCTCACCCCATGTTGCTGAAGGGGTTAAAACCCCTTCAGTGAATTACCTGAATCCAGCGCCCATGTCCCTCGGTTTTGAGTCAGGCTCCGCCCACGCTCCTCCCCCCCTGTCAGCAATGGCTGCGCGCGCGCACACACACACAGACACATTAGACCTCCCCATAGGAAAGTATTATTCAATGCTTTCCTTTGGGGATTCCGGCGACGTTGAAGGTCCACATGCATAGCGTGAGGACGTCCAGCGTAGTTTAAAACACTTTACAGGTTTTAAGAACCCGGAAGTCCCTCTAGTGGCTGTCTGATTAACAGCCACTAGAGGAGGACTTAACCCTGCAAGGTAATTATTTCAATTTATAAAAACGGCAATGTAATTACACTTGCAGGGTTAAGGGTGATGGGAGTTGGCACCCAGACCACTCCAATGGGCAGAAGTGGTCTGGGTGCCTGGAGTGTCCCTTTAACAACCAGGTCTTTAGGCTAAACATCTTATTGGTTTCTCTCCATTTCTAGCATATACGAAAACTTTTATTCATCTTTTGGCCAAACCTTAATGCACTTTTGCAAGCACATGAGTCTTACATGATGAGAGATTATTAAATGTGAATCTTGCACAGAAGTTTTCACCTCCAAAACAGGAACAGGATTTACGTTAGGTGACTGTAAGCATAAAATGCTAAGGCACCCCTGCTCCCCAACGAAGAAAGGCAGATTAAATAAGTATAATTCATTTATTAACTGGACATTGCAGACCAAAAACACACACATATATATATATATATATATATATATATATATATATATATATATTTGACAACTGCATATATATATATATATATATATATATATATATATATATATATATGTACATATTTCTGCTCTATTAGTAATGTAATTTACATGAATATATGAGTATAGGGAGTGTAACTGCATTCAGGGTTAAAGGGTTAATTGTTTGGGGTAAAGAGGTGTTTAAGGTTAGTTAGGGGTTAACATCAGCAGTAGATTATGTAGTGTGCTTAGTGTTAAAATGAAGAACAGCTTGAGAGGGGTTAAGATTAAGATTGAGAAGGCCGGTTTAAAATTACAGTGTTCAGGGCAAGAGTTAGGTTAAATTTAGTATTGGGGTACATGAGGGGTTTATTTTTTAATAGGAGTTAAACATAGGATTATGGTAAAGGTTTATTTGCATGTTTAAGCTTTGAGTGCTGTAGTTAGAAGGGTGAGTACTTTGCAAATAACCCATCAAAATCTCTGTAGACCAGTCACAGTAATTATATAAGAGCTGCAGGTGAAGTTATACATTGTGCATCACTGAGAGATTTCCCTGCTCCTCCCTCAACGCATTTCCTGTGTGAGAGGCTGTTCGTGGGAAGGGATCCCTTCCACTTCCTGTCCAGCCTCACGCTCAGCACTGTGTTTTACACCTTCTATAACTGTTCCTGCAGCTCTGTTGTTAAGGCTGGCTGTACTACACTGGGCACTGCCCAAGCCCCCTGATACTTATCTCTCCCCACCAACCTACTTAACCCCTTAAAGACTGAGCCAAATGTACACATTGAGATCAAAACAAAAACAAAACCTGGAATTTGAAATGGGTCTGTTCAACCGTAATTCACCTTTTTCATATTAAGTGCACCCACACTTATTATATATCATTTTATTCAGGAGAAACAGGGCTTTCATTTAACATCAAATATTTAGCTATGAAACATAATTTAATATGAATAAACTATAAAAAAATAAAAAAATGGGAGAAAATAAGAAATATTGTAATTTTGTTAGTTCTACATGACATTTTAACTGTGAATGTCATAATACAGTTTGTTTTTACAGACAATACATTTTACTGTTTTGAAACACTAATATTTGTGTTCAGCGAAGTCTTCCAAGTAAAACAGTACCCCCCATGTACAGGTTTTATGGTGTCTTGGAAAGTTACAGAGTTAAGTAGAGTGCTAGCATATTAAATTCCTTGGACTTTCGGCCTGGGTTGTCAGGCTGGTCCCGCAAATTGCAATTAATAAAACGACCTAATTATGTAAAAAAATATTACATAAATATGTGCAAAGAATAATTTTATATATTTTAGGATATATACGTATATACTTATGTATATAGATATATATATTTCGTTCTACGTGTATTTTGATATCAATATATATTATCAAAATACAGTTAGAATTTTTTTAATGTATTTACATATTATATATAAATATTATAATTATATATATATTTAATCAATATCATTCTATATGTATTTTGAAATTAATATAAATATATAATGATATATATTAATATTAAAATACACTTAGTGTATATATTTGATTTTAAATGGTTTTAAACCTTTATTTAACTTTTTTCAGGAAGCAGGGGGAGTACCTGTCATTCCAGGCACTCCCCCTGCTGGCAGTGCTGTGGACGGCTATGCTGTCCATGTGATCATGAGGTCCTCACAAGGACCTCGCGATTACAAAGCCCAGGAGGGCTGGAACGGCAGCAGAGGGACTCCCTGGGATGCCAGGTGAGTCCTCCCAACCTGATCGCTGGCAACCAGGTAAGTAAATAGGACGGCGGAGACGGGGAAATTTTGTGAGACAGCATATACATTCCGCTTTGTTTGTAATATAGAATTCATTTCATTTGTAAGTTTACAGTGAATCGATTCAGAGTTCCTAAGCTTGGTTGGATAAGTACAGCACATTTTATAGGGATACATGATCTTTCCAATGTATAATACTGAGATTTACTTACCATACCTCGTTCCAAAACCACCATTTCCCCATCTTCATGGGAGGCCTTTTCTGCTCTCCCTTGTCATTCAAATCATTGACAGAGTCTATGCCAATCATTTGACTTAGAAGTGGGAGAAATAAAAAACAAACAAAGAACAATGGTCTATTTTTTGCGGCTCAACAGCAGAATTCAGAGACACAAACCAAATATGTCTGCCCATCACAAGACTCGTTTGGTTCATGATTCGGGTACATTTCGACTTGGACTTTGGGTATTCGATAATCACCTGATCAGCTCAAATTGGACTAACTGCAGATCGAACCAAAGCAAACCTCCAAGTCTATTGTACACACTATATGAATTTCTAGGCTTTTGGTGGCCATTCACGGTTATGACATCACTCTTTATAAAGGTTTGTTTTTCAAATTGGCAGCACTCAAATGTCTAATTAGCCCAACATATTTGTACACCCGTCTGTCTGTAACAATGTGGGCAAAGCATTGTGAAATCTACTAATTTATTTTAGACAAATAAAGTTGTGTCCTCTGACACAACCTTGAGGATCATTTAATAGGACAAAATAGCACCTAAAATTTGGCATCTTGAGGGCACTCTTCTGTAATTTAGGATACTCTGTTCAGCAGCGGTGACATCCAATATCATTTAACTCTGACATATTTGGGGTCATGCATAACAAGAAATTCTGAGGTTAAAAGTGAATAAATCATGTTATTTAATGTATACTCCAGGTAACTGGCTTAAGTTTACGCCCCCAAAAATTGTGTGTTGATAGCAGTATTATCCCAGGCACTGTAAACAAAGTATTATTGTCAGAGTGCATCAGTTACATAATTTTTAATCTATCCCTTTTAACGTCCATGTCTATGCTGGGTTTTTCTACCCTCTGAGACACTTTATATCTCATAAATCAAAACATCCTGGGTTCATATTGCACCAGATCCAGACCCTATGAGATTCACAATGTAAAGCAGAATTAGTTCTCACTTTCTAGGGTTCACACTATAACATCTACTCTTAATTTGTGTATTAAAAATAATGTATCAATAGTTATACTTACACTTGCACCCATACAAAGTTAAATATGTATTGCTACAGCAGGAATTAAATGGCTGTGCTCAGAAATCAATATGTATGATGTTTTTCAAGTGTAGTATGAACTTTCACAGTTATACACAACTGCATAAAATATTTGCTCAGATATAAACAAAGAAATTAAAAATCTACAAATACAATCAAACACAAAAGAGTGCAGTTGCTTTTTGATTGAAGTAGATGCATACAGATATTTTCAGTTAAGAAGACTGCTTGACGAACCACCAATTTGAGGCGTATGTGGAGAGTAAGGAGTAGGAAGCGGAATGGAGGATACAAGGGGTGGAGATCCAAGAGTCCGTATACTGATCAGGGTAGTATGCAGATTTTCCAGAGAAGTGATTATGAAGAAACCAAGCAGGTAAACATGAAATGCATTAAGTTCTGATGGCCGCGTGACTGTTAACTGTGAATATGCAATAAATTAAAAACATTTTAGTTCTCTTGACATTGCTTTGTTTGTTAATACTATTGGGCTCTCTGTCTGCTTGCGTGGTTTCTTCTGAGTCAAGTTGGACGTACTTGCTGATGATGTGGCACAGGGGATGCCACTGGGAATGTGGAGTAAGGTAAAGAAGGCAAACCACGGAATCTTTTAAATGCCTTACAGTCCACAATCACTAGAAGTTAGTTTCCAACCACCTGCTGAATTGTGACCAGTTTTTTAATGTTTGTTTCCTTTTGTCCTCTGCAGGAAGCTCAAATGCATAATTTTTTGAAATTTCTAAATTACTGTTTTTTTAAAAATATTTTTGCTAGCAACAATTTGAGGAGAAGGTCCCAAATAAGAACCACATTTCTCATCCTGGCTCTTTTGACTACCATGTCTTTAATGGCAGGATTGTCACTACAAAATGTTATGACCCCTCTTTCTGATAGGCTGCTCATTTTACATTTTTTGAATTCTCTTAAATTTTTATAACTTGTACAGAAAACAGGAAATAGGAAGTAGTGTAGCTGAGTACTCAGAATGCTTACTGCAGAATTGGATTCCTAATATTAGACTGAAATCTACACTTAATTAACATACTAAATACTGCTGTACTATGCACAATAAGTTAACATGTACACAGCTTATGTAATGATCTGTTAGGTAATTTTCTTTTCCTGTGATGCAAGTAGATAAAAAATGTTTCTCATTTTCTGGCCCTTCCAGCGTCCTAACGTATACCTAATACTTTTCATGTGTCCTTGCTCAAACCACTTGTTTGCAAATCGGTACACAAGTTCGGTTGTTCCTCCTCCTCCTTTAGTTGTTTCTGGACAGGAGGAGTACGAAGTCTCCCCCACCATTGAATCCAGGGTTTCTCGTGGTTCCTTACAGTATTTGGTTGATTGGTTGATTGGATACGTTAAGTCCGGCCATTCTAAGTTCCGGTTATACGTTATCCTTAGTCTTGGTGTGACACAGTTCTGCGTGCTGGATCAACTTGTAATCCTGACAGTCAGTTATAGGTAGAGATCTCTTAGCTTATCCATGCCATCTATGGTTGGATGGAGATGCACTTCATAATGTGGAAGTGTTACTGCTGTACGATCAATTAAGTTTCAGGTGGCTGTGGGTGACTGGGAGAGCTCCAGGAATTATCCCACAGCTCAATATGCCATGTTGTGAGTTTTAGAATGGAGAAGGAAAGTACACTAAAACATGCTACAATTAACCGGCACCTTTTATTTAAAAAAAAAAAAATACTAAATCACTTAGAGAGAGTTGTGTACGCCAGATTGACAGACTTTCTCAAATCCAACTCTCTGCTTGACCCCCTTCAGTCTGGTCACTCTGTCGAAACTGCTGTGACCAAAGTATCCAACGATTTAATTGCTGCTAAATCTCACGGCCAATACTCTGTCCTAATCCTCCTTGATCTTTCTGCCGCCTTTTACACTGTTGATCATCAACAGCTTCTTCACATTCTCCGTAACTTTGGTCTACGGGATACTGCTCTCTCCTGGTGCTCCTCCTACCTCTCCCAGCGCTCTGTCAGTGTTTCTTTCCCTGGCTCTGCCTCTTCTCCCCAACCCTTCTCTGTCGGCGTCCCCCAAGGTTCTGTCCTCGGCCCCCTACTGTTCTCCATCTATACTGCCTCCCTTGGTAAACTCATCAGCTCCTTTGGCTTCCAATATCATTTATATGCAGATGACACGCAAATCTACCTGTCCTCCCCTGATCTCTCTCCGCCCACTTTGACTCGTGTTTCTGACTGCCTCTCTGCTATTTCCAACTGGATGGCTGCACACTTCCTTAAACTCAACCTGTCCAAAACAGAACTTCTAGTTTTTCCTCCCTCAAGTGCTGCTACTCCTGTGTCTGTCTCCATCCAAGTCAACTGAGCTACTATCACCTCTACCTCGCAGGCTCGCTGCCTAGGGGTTCTTTTTGATTCTGATCTCTCTTTTACTCCCCATGTCCAATCGATAGCCAAATCCTGTCGCTTCCAACTCAAGAACATAGCGCGCATCCGCCCATATCTAATGCCGGACGTGGCTAAGGTACTGGTTCATGCTGTTGTTCTCTCTCACCTTGACTATTGCAATCCCCTTCTCACTGGTCTTACATGTTCCCAACTTGCACCGCTGCAATCTATAATGAATGAGGCTGCGAGGCTTATTTTCCTGTCCGGTCGCACCTCCCACACCTCCACGCTCTGTCAGTCCCTGCATTGGCTTCCAGTTAGATATAGGGCCCAATTCAAAATTCTGGCGCTTGCTTACAAATCCCTACATAATGCTGCTCCACCATACCTATCCTCCCCCATACACAAGTATGTCCCGTCGAGACCCCTGCGCTCAGCCCAAGACCTACGCCTATCCTCTGCTCGGATCCCCACCTCTGATGCTCGCCTTCAAGACTTCTCCAGGGCTGCACCTGTGGAACTCCCTTCCCTCCTCAATCAGACTTTCACCCAGCCTCCACTCCTTCAAAAAATCTTTGAAAATTCACTTCTTCATTAAAGCGTATCAATTTAACTGTCAGCAGGTTTCTCATCCCCCACCCCATGACTCCTTTCCTGCAACTGTCAAAAAATGACTTACCAAGCACTCAATAAACCCTTCTCTAACAAACTATGTAATTCCCCTACTTTAACCCTTTGTGTCACTATACCCCACTCCATCTAGCATGTAAGCTCATCGAGTAGGGCCCTCAACCCCCTCTGTTCCTGTACGTCCAGTGGTCTGATCTCAATTATGTGTCTGTTAGTCCACCCATTGTACAGCGCTACGGAATTTGTTGGCGCTATGTAAATAATAATAATAGAAGTATGACAAAATGGGACTGACAGCAGACTGAAAAGCTATACAGAACGGCTAAACAACTAGTTATCAAATTAGTCCAGGTATTTAGTTGCTATTACCCACCTTAATGGTACTTATTCATACCTCCTAAATTCGGCATCCAGGGAATTGGGATGCTGTAGGGGGAGTGTAGCATTTACTGGCAGGTCAGCCTATCTTGTAAAGCCCACCCAATGAGGGCAGACTCTGCAGGGTCCTAGTGCCATGTGCGCTATTATTGTTGGGGAGAGTTCCCTGTTGGCCCACAAAAGCATGACACCAAGGAACTACGGCGGGACAGAACCTGAAAATAGTGACTGTCCCGCCAACATCGTGACATTTGGGAGGAATGGTTATTTTCCAGATCATCTATTTGTGCCTCAGTTTTTGCATTCAGATTTAATTTGCAAAAATTCTGAGTTTAGGGAAAATACCTGCAAGTGAGTGCGTATTCCTTTCACGTTAGTATTGCACTGTTTTGGGCTTGTGCTTAAAATGTTTTTTTGCCATAAATATCCCCCAAAATATATTTACCACGTTTTCATATTATTGTGTGCATCCATTTTCTTGAACAAATTATTTAAAAAGCAATTAGAGAAGTGCTGTGCAACTAACTAATTTAATAATTGCATCATGCATCTTCAGTAATCTTGTATATTAAATTTGTTTTGCTGCCTCATTCCAACTTTTTATTCAGCATATTCCACTTTCTAGCAAAACAAGGTGAAGAGTTCACTACTTTATTTTCCTTATTAATTCTTTATTTAGTCACGACAGTGCAACCATACAATACCACAAATCTCTCTTAACAAAAAGGTATGTAATCCATCTGACGACACAGTCACAAACCAGTGTGTTCTACTTTTGTAACAAGAAGGGGTGATGTTCTTTATACAAAACACATCCACTACTTTCAACGTCACAGGACTACTGTGAAGCCATTTAAAAGCAGGTGTCCCAACAAAGTTATAATAGTAAACATTTCAGTTCTGCTATTTACTGGATATAATTTTATCTTGAGCGAGACTACAGTTTGTCACTGATATTTAAAGGGACACAGAGCACACATCTATATATAACACACGTTGATATTTTATATGGAATAATTAAAGCTAAAATTTTATTACTTCAACCAAGTCCCAGGAGTGCGATTGTTTCTACACCCATATCTACCTTTTCCACAACCGGGCACTACAAAAGTCTTCTTGGAGTGCAAGCTACTACGATGTGTATATATTATATACATACATGTGTCCTGATGAAAGCTCTAAACGGGAGCTGAAACGTTGACCCTCTGGCTTGACTGAAAATAAACAAACAATCTTTGGAAGACCTAGAGTGCCGGTATTATTTCAATTTTTGTTTATTACATTGTGACTAGGCACCAGGCTACATTACTATATAGTTGGAGTGCAGGAATTTTTTCTACATACATACACACACACACACACACTATGGATTCTATCATAGATCATGCGGCCTCTGACCACTATGTTTTTAAATTATGTCAGTTATTTGTAGTTTTATATCCTCATAACATTGTAAATGTCTGCAGGAAATATCAGTGCCATATAAATGAGGAAGGTTATTCACTAAGGTGTCAATTGTCAGGTATGCAATGTAAATAAACTTTGGGCCAAAATAGCAGATTTGAAACATTTTAATGTTTTTAGTTTGGATTTTTTTTAGCCTACAATTTAAAAACACACTTTGATTTCCTGAAAATCCACATTTAAATTGATTAACCCGTGGAATAAAGCTGCACAGAACTCTGTAAAAAAAAATAAATAAAAAAATACAAAAAAAAAAAAAAAAGGTATTCTGGGTAATGTAGCTGTACCAGGTTGCAAAAATTATTCCAGCTTAAAATCAACAACCCTGTTTGATGTTTCAGGTGTTCCACTGCTTATATAATTATGCGCAAGCAAGTTCCCTTTATTACAGGCTCTCTAACAGTTTTCTAACTTCATTCATTAACCATTCATTTTGGTATCATGCAAAATTAAATAAATAAACCTGATTTTTTGCCTGTAGTGTCTGATGAATCTTAGGACTGCTCACTTGATAAAGATTTAAACTGCTAGGTGGCTGATTTACATAGTCTGGCCAGTGAATACATGGGTTTGTCTTGTAACTTTAGTCATCTATATGCTTAGGGTATTTATGTATATGTTTATTGAGATTATTGCAATGCAAAGAGAAGGAAACTACACAATGTTTGTAGTATGGCAAGAAAACCGTTTAAATGGGAAAAACAAAACAAAAAACAAGACAGTTGAAGGGAGAATAGGGGGAAAAAAAAGGGTTTGGGGGAGGGAAAGACTCCAGACGGCCAGGAGGCAACCCCCCTAGGCGCAGTGCTCAATTACCAGTGTTCTGGCAGAGAAGCCAGACTACAGGAGAAGGAGGCCCAAAGTCGATCCCTGGGTAGAATAAGTCTCCAATCAGAGTGAAACAATTTTCAAAAAAAAAAAAATACTCAGTTTCATTCATGTAGTTCCTCTCAATCATAGCGAATCAAACATTCTTCTGGACTTCGTGCACTTTGATTCACCCTTGTGTATAAAATAGAATACTTCCTGGGATTTAAGAGATATTTTCACACAATTTAGACCTGCCAAACCATATCTAGAATGTTACAATCCAGTGCTCTATTCTGTTACTTTTCATGAAATATTTGCAAAATATATCCCACAATGAATTAAACAATTATGCAAAAGGATAATTTAACAGATGACATGATGGTTTTCTAATGTGTGTTTTTTTTTTTTTTATATAATTTGTTCCAACATGTGCATATTTTACAGCACTAGTCTATCCTTAACATCAAAAAGGATAAATATATCCATTATACATGCATATTATTATTTTTCCTTCAGCAAGACAACCACACACACACTAGAAAAAGTTATGAGTTAGAAACAATATATTATGCAACTTTGATGGACCCATAACTTGTTTTATATGGAGGTGCCCAATTATGTGATTCATTCCTATTAACACATGGTTATCCAGGTGCAAACTACCCTAGTCTATTACAGATACATAACATAATACAAATCCCAAATAAAGTGCTATAGATAAGAAAATTATGTGAGGAGAGGAAATGGAAAATACAAATGCATGTGCTAGGTTTTAGGTAATGATCAGTAGCAGCTGGTGAAGGTGAAAGATGGTGGGGTGATGCCTTCTCTGGCTTGTTGGGCTCTACCCACTTAACCCCATAATATAGCATGCTCTGTTCAAAATCACCAGCTGCATCCACAGTCATCAATAAAAGGAAAAATAGAAACTGAAGATATAATCATGACAGACACGTGTTGTCTCTAACACACACCTATCAGTAGTCCTTATAATGCCAAAAGATTTGAGGAAACCCCAATCGAGAGCTGCCTCCGCTGAGAAGGACCAACAAGAAGGTTAACAGATCTCAAAGTGTGTTTGTATATGCATGTAATATTGTATGTATTACAATTATTATTAGCATTTATGTTGTGCCAATTTACTCCCCAGCACTTTCCAGTATTATCAAGGGGGAATTTAACAAATGAGACAAACAATTACAAATTTTGACAGGAACAAGAGGTTGATGAAAACACTACTCGAACAAACATACAATATTATACAGCAAGATGTAAGTATACACACTAATGTTCACATATACTCTAATAAATATACACTCTAGAACTGTGTCCTATATCTATGTCCACTAGCCAAAATAAATTTGTTTCAGTAAACTGTTTGTGTTGCTAAGCACACAAGGTGAATATCAGAAACTTTTGATGCACAGAACAATAAAAAGTAATCCGCCTTTATTGCATGAAGAATTGACTGGAAAGGTAACTGTTCTAGTTCACACAGATGGGTCTGAATACATACACAGATAGAAAAAAAAAAATATTAGTGTAAACAACAGAATGAAGCCCTGCCCAGCAAAGCTGACAGTCTACTGAAAATCAAGTTAGAAATTATCTTTTTTTGTGTGCGTCACTGTAGGTGACAGTAATGAGAGCAGACCGATATAAGAAGACACAGAGGATAAGGCTGTCAGCTCCTGTGCCAAAGTTTCTTTTGAGCTCAATTCTTTATTTGAAATGTAACAGTACATTAATAATATGGCCTGTATTTGCTGTTTTTAGATTGCATTAGCAAAAGTACTATTATTTATTCATGTCCTGTTGCTATTTAAAATAATGGCCACTTTTATAAATCATTTTTTGTGTATATATTTAGTAACATTTTTCTAAATGTCGTTTATGTCTAACAAACACAGTGAAGCCTAGAGACTACCATATAAAAATTATATGTAAATCCGTATTCTCTTTAGAATTATAGTCCCAAGAAAAGCAGTGGCTGAGAACCACCAGGAAGGGAGTAAGAGGAGGTGGGGGGAGTGGAGTAGGAACAAGGTAGGGGAATAGAAGAGCGTAAAGGGGGTGGGGGGGAAATCAGCTTTGTCTAACCACAATGACAAGATAATTAACCCTTTGGTACTCCTAACTCACGTTAAAGATTTCAAAACTTAAGTTTTGGGGAGCCTAAGCAATATTTTAACCCCTTAAAGACTTATAAAACCACACGTTTTCTAGAATGCTTATTAAAGACAGAGATGTACTTATTATATGGGCAGAGGGTGAGAAAAAAAACGAGGGGTAGGATTATAAAGCAGGTCATTGTTACAGATGGCTTTGTATGTAGCGTCTCTGACTGTGCTTTAAGCCTCTGCTTTCCTTGCATTGTGTTATTTAGAGAGAGGGGATAAAGCTTGCTGCTGAAAAGTAAAAAGCCACCAGTTAAAAAAAAAAAAAAAGAGGGGGAAGGAGGAGGATTAAAAGCAGGAGACAGAACACAAATGGAAACGTTAAAAATAAAATTATATATATATATATATATATATATATAAAGTTTATAAATTAGAACATCCAAGAGCAAGACAAAGAAAAACAAAAATAAGTGATAATATATTGCACGGACATTAAAGAGTTAATTAACTTTCAACAGCCAAGTATACCAGATCTCTTATCAACACAACTGCAAATATGAAGCTAAAATGGTTGGGAAAAAGATGCTGGACTGTAACATGATGGAATTTCAAGAAGGTGATTAACATACTTTTTTAGTCACAGAAATGAACACCATACTAAGCTTAAATAGCACACAAAATAAATAAATAAAAAATCCAAACACAACAGCAAGTCATATAATGGTCTTAATTTCTAACAAAGCACATCTCATACATCCATTATCCTCAACCATAAAAATGTACAGGGAACTACCAGATAAACACTAGAAAAATGAAATTAATTATGTGTTTACGCCGATTTATTTTTCTAAGTACATCATAAACATTTCATACTTTAAATAAGTAAAAATCCCAGTACATATTCTTAAGAGTAATTTAAAAAACAAAAAAAGGTAGTTTTGGTAAAGTATCCAACGTGCCAAACACAACTTACTACACAAAGGAATCTGCTTGAAAACAAATGAAACCTGGTAATCAAACATAATTAAAGAGACACGCACAACCCTAGATCCAGCAATCAAGGTAATTCAGAAATTAACAAGTGTACAAATGAACAAAGCCATGACATTTATTTATTTATTTCCTCTTAAAAGGACACGGGTAGCTTTCAGGATTCCAAAGCCAATGGGAATCCACATGGTTTGTTTATTTAAAAGGCTGGAGGAGAAATTAGGCTGAGAAGAAGAAGAAGAAGAAGAAAAAAAAAAAAAAAAGTTAACTCTGCCTTATGGGCAGAGAAACAGAAACAAAGCATTACATTGCCAGATATAACCCATTTTATTTTATATACCGAAACGGATGGAAATAGCTACACTGAATTCTCTGCTAGAACTCAGAACAGGGCAGTCTGTATACAAGAGTTTACAGGCTAGCATTACCAACTGGCAGATGCACTGAATACATACATTGGACTAAAAGGTTAACTGATCATACTCCATTACCTCCTCATTCCCTTTACATTTTACCAGTTAACTCTCTGTTAACTTCCTTTATCCTCACTTCTAAATTCTCCCTGCAACCTCTGGTCTGGAATCTCCATTATAACCTTTAGATTGTAAGCTCATGGGTTATCTAACCAAGCACTCAGTAGAAAAGAGCATCAGTGGTTAAATTTCATCTCAAGGCAGGGGGCCCTCTTTACCTTTTGTATTTGTCTGTGTACATTGTACAGCGCTGTAGAATATGTTGCAGCTTTATAAATGCCAATAATAAATTCATTTAAAAAAAAAAAAAAAACTAGGCAAATACCGGGCAGAAAGGCTGCACATTTCTACCCGTGATCGTATATAGGGAAGCTTTGGATATACAGCCTTACTGTTATATGCAAGTACTGGTCCCACGTACAAGTCATAAATCAGATTAAAAGGTCCCATATTCAGATACTGAGAAATCATCACTGATCCTAACAGCAGTGATACAAATACAACTACAACGTCACAAAACTGACCCCAAGCATGCACAAAGCAATAAGAAAACAGGTCAAAGTTGCAACACCTACATCACTTACAGGATCACAAGGGGTTAACGCCGCCAAGTTGCAACATTGTTACAATCTGAGCACGAGGTAGCATTATAAAAGTTGCAACATTGACGCTGAAGTAATAGAACGCCTCCATTAAAGGGTTAACGTTCTAAGCAGGGTTATGGACAGCAATAGAAAGTAGTGTGGACACCATAGTATACAAGAGAATGGGGGATTGCATTACAAAGTTGCCGGGTTCGCAAAGCAGCATGGATAACGTTACTAAGTTGCAGCAGTAATCCACTGGGCAGGAGTATTGGTAACACAAGTAGCAACCCTGATTATTGATAACGTTAAGTCGGAGCATTGATCCTCTGTGCAGGAGTATTGATAACACAGGTTGCACAACTGATCCTCTGGGCAGATCAGAAGTCAGTAAAACATGACCAAGTTGCCTGCAGATCACACTGCACACACACACAGGGGTACTGATAACACAAATCGCAGTGCTGAACCCACTACACATTAATATTGATAACAATAGCTGCAGCTATAGCCCTCTACAGAGAGCACAAGTCAGGATAACATGACTAAGTTGCAGTTCAGATCCAAGAGAACTGACCCCATAAACGGCAGCATTCTATGCATCACAAGTAGGGATAACTTTAAAGTTGCATCACCCAGCCTGTATAGGGGAGCACGGATAAACATTGCGAAGTTGGAGGAGTATTGGGAGCATTACAGACACCGGCTATATCTATATCAGTAACAAAGCACATGCATTGCTTATCTGAAACACAAGCCCCCTTCTCCACCTACTACTATGGCTGAGCCCTGCACACATCCCCTACACTTTATTCCCCAATTCACATTCACCCAGCTTGCTCAGAGCATGGAAATATACAGTGAAGATAGCAATGCATTTGCACTTACTTTTCCCTTGCCTGGCTATCAGAAGGGACAGTGGATCCTTTCCCTTTGGCATACATGCTTGTTTGAGACTTTTCCTACTCAACACCTGTCAAAGGAAGCAGCCAGCAATACTCTCTCTATCTCCATAGCTACCCCTTCAGTTTTTTACATCCCAAAGCATTGGCCACAAATCAGGCACATTTTCTAATGGGGGATCTTGAAACAGCCAGAGCTCTTTTTTTTCCCTTTCTTTTTTTTTTTTTTCTTTTTTTTGTTCGGCTGTTCCAGGAATCGCACACTCCTCCCACCCTGATGAGATGGTTGCTTGTGTTTTTTTTTTCTCCCCTTCTTTCCTTTACTCTTAAAAGGGCAATGCCAAAATAGCATGTTTAAGGAGAGGAGAAGCAATGCTGAGGTTATGGTATTATTTGACAGCCCGTTTTGTAAGTAATGAATGTTGGTATTTTTAATAGCAGCTTGCAGTGATACGGGTAAACTACCTGATAAACAATTTAATCAAGCAATACGTTAATTTGTGTGTAATGTGTGCTTGTGTAGAACAGATTACTGGGTATATAACGTGCGTGTCTGTATGTATCTGAATGTGTATATTTATATACATATACAATGTAGAAATTACTCTCTTTCGAGCCTCAGTTGTAATTCTGCTAATTAACAACAGATAATTTAAATTAATAAAATAAAGTGTTTGTGACCAACAATTTGTGTATTAAGTTCTGTGGTTATAGGCTGATGTGACCGATTTTCTTAATGTATTGCATTCAGTCAAGTATCTATTTGTTTTTTTTTTTGTATTTTTATTTTTTTAATTTTTTTTTTCCTACCTTGTCTACCATGAGAGAGATTTCTGACATCAAATATTGTATAATGGAAAAAAAATGCCATAAAGGGGTTCTTTTTGACATCATACATCTGGGTATGTTAGTTTTGGGAGAGAGGCTCAATGCTGGCAGCACAAATATCAGCTACTACTCTTGAGTGTTACACCTGCTCATTTTAGGCAGACTGGGACTTGTATGTCTCTGCGATGCCTTAAGATTAGGGGACCCACACCACTGGACTGCCAGTCACACTGTGCATTACACTTTTTAATGCATGGATTAATGTCGCCCACAGTGCAGTTAGGGATTTTAAAACCTGCTCTGCCTGATATGTGTAATATATATTTTATATTATATAAAAAAAGGGGGATGGGGAACGACGACACTTGAGGCACCACAGCATCGGATTGTTTGTTACATTCTGGGTATAGATTGACAGGGTTAAGTTGGGTCTTGTGTGAAAATGTCTCTTTAGTCCCAGGACCTATTTTAGTTTAACAGGGAAACAGAGTGTCACGGAACATCCAGCTCTTCTGGAATGGCTAAGGAAGAGTTATGCTCCTTGTTACACCAGTATGTTGTAGCTCTCAGCCTGTCACTGCCCACTATCCCTGGTATGATTTGGTATGGCGTAAAGGGAGCATAACTCTTTAAGGGGGCTGGGCTGTTGGTGCCTGGGAATCCTTTAGAAATGGTTTAACAATGAAATAGGATGGCGCTCAGGAACCTGCTAGAGCAGGTATAGGCAACCTTTGGCACTCCAGATGTTTTGGACTACACCTCCCATAATGCTTTGCCAGCATTATGGGAAATGTAGTCCAAAACATCTGGAGTGCCGAAGGTTGCCTATCCCTGGCCTAGAGTATCAATTTAAATTTACCAGAAACAGGCTGAGGAAATGGATGCAAGGTCGGTTTTGCTGACCTCCAGGCCTCTCCTTCCCTCACACTCCCTGCAAATTCCATGTTTTGACATACAGGGAGTGCATGAAATGCATGTGGCTTCTCCCAAGTATTCTAGATATTGGGGCATAAAAGACTGAAGCCACCCTCCCAGTCACATTCAGTCAACGTCTCAACCCCATTTCATATACTCTCACCCAGCCCCTTTTTTAATCAAGCTGAAGGTTATCTAAGAAATATGGTACCCTCCCCACAAATCAAATTATTTTCTTTCCTACCCCACCTTAAACCCTAGTATGTCTCTCCTGCTCACTTCCCCCCTCCTTGGTCTCTTCTGCCCCTTCTAAGTTTGTTTTTCTCTGCAGCCCCCTTCCTACCTCCTTTTGTGTCTCTTACTCCCCATTCTACTTCTTATATGTCTCTTCAGCAACCATCTACCCCTTGTGTATCTCTCTATAGCTCCCTTCCTTCTCTATCCTTTTATGTGTCTCTCCTTCTTCCTATTGCACCATGAGGACTGCAGGAGAGTTGCTGCAATTTGCTCTGCCCAGTTCAGTTATTGGGTGAACATGCGGACCCTTATCCTCTTCTGTGTTTCGGGTTGGTCATGATGAATGACAGTGCGGGGGATGATGCTCTGTATGTACTAATCCTGGCTGTCTCACAGTGTGGACTGTCCTCCTTAGAACAACACATAGCTTGCAACATGCATTCTTCTACATGCAATTTATGTGACATACTACTAGTACTGTTACTTTGTTAAACAAAAATCTCAGTAAAAAAGTATGCTTTGAATTTTTTTTTAAAAAAGGTTACTTACTAAAGTGAGATATGTTGGGAATCCAAAGTTAATTTCAATTACAAGGGTAAAATAGCTGACTTTGAAAGATTTCCGGTTTGGTTATTTTGGTTTTAAATTGGAAATTCAATTTCAATTCTGGAAAATACTAATTTTAGTAATGTCAGGTAAATTATCAGGGTTATTCACGAAAGTGAGAATTGAAAATGAATTTCAAATTTAAGGTCAAAATAGCTGAGCTGGAAAAATTATCTAAGTCGAATTTTTCACTTCAGCCACTCTGGCCTTAAATTTGAAATTCACTTTATATTCTCACTCTAGTAGATTACCCTGATAATTTTCCTGGCATTACTATTACATTAGTATTTTCCAGAATTGAAATTGAATTTCCAATTTAAGACCAGAATAACCAAACCGGAAATCTTTCCAAGTCAGCTATTTTACCCTTGAAATTGAAATTAACTTTGGATTCCCAACATATTACCTTGTATAAGATCCAGAATGCTATGTATGAATCCACTACTAGGAGGAAAAGGCAGTGGCGTAGTATTACCGTGCCTTATAGTTTTCGGAACGAGGACCAGCCAAATGTCAAAATGAGAGAAATATAAATATAAAGAACAGGTCCAGATTTCCAATTAAGCTGAGTTGGCACCTACCTACAGGCACAAAATAGAGAAAAAATAGAAAGTCCAAAGTCCAGCACTTGGTTCATACTGATACAGTTCTGACAAACAGCTCAACAACCAGTCTCTCTTCTCCGAGAGCACAGGAAAGTCCAAGTTAAAAAAGAACTTTACTGATGTAAATTAAACCAATAAAACATAATAAATATATATATATATATATATATATATATATATATATATTAAAAAAAGACAAAACAAACACAGTAACGTGTGTCACCTTTTTTCTGTAATTTGATAAAGCCTAGAAAAAAGTGAAATGCGTTAGTGTATTACAGTTTTTTTTTCATTCCTTTTTATTATATAGTTTTTTTAATTGAAAGTACTTTTTTTTTTACTTGGACCTTCATGTAATCATATTAGCTCAACTCAATATAAGTAAAAAGCTATGTTTTATCATCTTGTTCCATATCTATATTGAGAGGACTTGTATTACTCACATATCCTAGGTATCATTTCACTCCACACCATACCTTAGAAACCACTGTAGGGCTCCAATAAATGTGAGTGTATTTACTTACCTATTTACAAAGTATCCCACAGCTGACGTACTACATTATATTATTTTATGCTATTTTACTTCCATATCCATGAGACCTTCTACTATACCCCATAAGGATTTACCACTTGTGAAGCAAGAGCTACACTATATCTATAAGCGGGAATCATACCACTCAAAAGTATGTCATAGCTCCAGAAAAGTGTAATTGTACCTTTTTATTCTTATTCTCCAAATATAAAAGATATACTACACTATCAATTCCTATATTGTCTGCCATTTTTGTCATTACATATACCACAAAGGACATACAAGGCACCACACCCATTCCCCCCCTCCCCCCTTCTACCTGCCTACAGGTGCTTGTCCACTAGGGGGAGCCTGTTTTCAGCACTTATAATGTGCCCCTTTTAGCTTAAATTGGCTGCAGGAGAGATGTAAGTACCAGGAGCCTTGTTTAGTGTCCTTCATAGTCCTTAATAACAGACCCGCAGGAACAGTTATAGAGGGTGCAAAACTCAATACTGTCCAATTCTCCCAGTGTCTGTGTCTGAGCCTGAACAGGAAGTGAAATGGATCACCTGCCATCTGTCACACAAGAGCCTCTCACACAGGAAATGCTTTGTATTACCAGCAGGGGAAGCACTTAGTGTTGCACACTGTATACCAGTTCCTGCAGGACCTGGTTTAATATTATCAATCACAGTAGACTGACTGGTCTACCAAAGATATAGGAAGTTGAGTACTTTGCAAATAACACTTCGTACTTCAGAAACTCAAACCATGAACTTTAAAATAAACCCTTTACCTTAATTCTAAGGTAAGTAAATTCTTGGTAAAACTAATTTTGGATGCAATTACAGTTGGCAGTCCTTTGGGGTACGTCTCTACCAGCCTTACAAATCTGGATTCTGCAATTTTAGTTACCATATTTTTGATAATTGCTCACAATCGGTCAGACTGATTTTGGACTATTTTCAAGGTTCTCCACTTAATTGAGGTCTGGCCCTAGGCCATTATAAGATATTAACGTTCTTGGATTTAAATCTCTCCAGTGTAGTTTTGGGTGCGTGTTTAGGGTCATTATCCTCCTGGAACGTAAACGTTAACTACAGTCTCTCGTGTCTTAGTGTAACAGGTGTTCCTTTAGAATTGGATGTCCTCCCGCTTTCTGAAACGGAATCTTTCCAAAACAGAACTTCTCTTTCCTCCTCCTAATATTAATCCTCCTCTCTCGCTCTCCCTTCAGATTGGTGGTATCCATATCAGCCCATCCTTACAAGCACGTTGTCTTGGTGTTACTTTTGATTCTGGCCTCACCTTTGAGCCTCACATCCGATCTGATGTCAAATCATGCCAATTCCACCTTTCTTACAAAAGATGCTACTAAAGAGCTTGTCCATGCTCTAGCAATCTCTTGCATGGACTATTGTAACTCTCTTCCCAATAGCCGTATTGCCCCGCTAGTCTGTAATGAATGCTGCCGCCAGAGTGATTTCCCTCTCTAGTCGGTCCTCTCACACCTCACCCCTCTGTCAGTCCTTACATTGGCTTCCTGTATACTAAAGGAGTCAATTCAAAGTGCTAACCCATACCTATAAAGCACAGAATAATCTTAGCCCCTCTTATATCTCCTCACAGATCCATAGGTATGCCCCTTCTCGGTCTTTCCACTCTGCCTGTGACCTTCTTCTGTCCCCTGCTCGCACGCGTGTGGCCAACTCGCGCTTGCAGGACTTCTCGCGGGCGGCTCCCTTCCTATGCCTGCCTACCGCCATCAGACTCTCCCCTAGTCTTCAATCATTTAAGAAGTGCCTTAAACCCATTTCTTTAGGAAAGCCTATGGCCTCCCAGACCAACCTCTACCTCACATACCTGTCTCTTGCTCTCTTCTAAAGGGCAGCACTCTACTCTCTCCTCCAGCTCTGCTTCACTCCCACCTAATTTGACTGCAATTTCCTGTCCTAATGTGTTTTATACCCCACCTCCTATATACTGTAAGCTCGTTTGAGCACGGCCCTCCTCAACCTATCGTCTCTGTAAGTTTTCTTGTAATTTTCCTATTTATAGTTAAATCCCCCCTCTAATAATATTGTAAAGTGCTACGGAATCTGTTGACGCTATATAAATGGCAATAATAATAATAACTTTATTGAATTTGGCTATATCCATCTTGCACTCGGTCCTGACCAGTTTCCAGCCTTTTCCAAATAAAAGCATGCCCTCTATAAGAAGTTTACCTATGGTATTTAGGGGGATGGGAGATTCATTATTTTGGCATCTTCCCTTAAATTAAAAATAGGACAGGCCTTTAATGTTTTTAGTACCAGTTACTTGATATAGGTCTCTTATTTCTCTGTTGTGAATGCACAAGTGTGTGAATACACCAGTGTACGTCCATATTGTGTGTATTTTTCATCTTCACATTCACCTCACTTCGGTAGCTCTCTCGCATGCCCCTACTATTCTCTTCTGTCTGTCTCCATCTATTGTCACCCAACTCATCTCTCCCCATTTGGGTCCCCCACTCATGTGCCTCTCCTACCCTCCTTCCTCCCACTTATACCTACCTTATTTTTATCTATCTTGCTCTTAACTCCCCAAAGTATTCTTTGTTTGTTTCTCCCCTGCCTCTCTACTAGACCATTTTTCTCTACCATCTATATATCTTTCTATGCAAAACCATATCCCCACATATCTGTAATAAAGCATTGCTGAGTAAGACCTCAGAAGAGAATGAGTGTTTTCTTCTGACAGGCATTTCAGCATAGCCTTAAGTATGTGGCATATGTTGTGAGTGTTTAGGGAGGACGGATAGTTAGTTCCCTCAAACTCATACTGCATGCACCCTCAGCTCCACTGAAAGAATTGACATAGGAACATGCTCACTCTGTCACTCAGAAAGGACCTCCCCTTCATATCCTACTGCTCACACTTTTATGATATTACCACCATGAAATGCCACAGAGGAAAGTGTTCTCCAAGGGATGAGCAGTTTAACACATAGCAGTTTTGGTTTTATCAGACAATTGTTCCTTTCTCTACATGTTTGTAGAATTCCCATATTCATTTTGGAAAATTAAAATATGATTTTATTTTTGAGTCAACAACGGTTTTCTTCTTTTGACGTCTAGTTGTCTGTTGACGTCTACTCTTTGGAGTGTCCTAACTATCCCCAGGGCCAGATTAAGAGCCCAGTGGGCCTGGTGCTGACAATTATGAGGGGCCTAAGTACAGAATCTTATCGACCAAAAACACTAAATACCTCTCAAGCGTTATGTATCTGGTGGAGATGTTGCCGGAGGGAAACTCATGGGATGCAGCTATAAAAAAAACTCAGATTCTCTTAAAATATGCTAATCTCTCTCTAATTCATTCTTTCATTTTATAAGTAAATACATACCCCCTAACAGCAGTGTCCAGTGAAGCAGGAAGTCAATGGGTGGTGTAAAAAGGTGGGCCACTGACACAGGACATGTAACCAGAACCCCCGAAAGGGCCGAACATGCCCAAAAAGGAGGCGTGCCTGCCCAAAGAATTGGAAGGCTAGCCTGGCATGAATACATGTCAGGCTGCCTGCCAATCATGCATGCTGGCCAACAGCATCCTGAGCTTGGCATAAATGCGTCTAAAGATGCGCTCGCTCCATGCTTTCTAAGGACTGTCCCCTAGCACTCACATGTCCACTTGTCTTCTTACCTTCCTACTAGCAGACAGAAGCTCATGGTATACAGTCTGAGACAGAGAAAAGGTGGATGGAGTGAGTGTAGAAGAAAGGGAACATGCCACAGTGTTAGAGAGACCAAGGTCATCATTACCTTAACTAATTTCATTTCAGCTAGTCCACACAAGTTTTGTTTCTATATATCCCTCTAAAGTTTCCATACTGAAGCAAGAGTATGTGAAGAGTACTTAGGGTTGCCACCTTTTTTTGGAAAAAAATCAAGCCTTACTAATTTGCATAACTGATTATGTATGTGTAACATCACATGATGTAAATCACAAGGAGTGACAGAGAAAATTCTGTGAAATTACCAAAAAACTACTTAGTATGATTCTGCTGTATATATGGTTTGCTTCTAGTGTCTCCCTGTCACCCAGTATCCCCTAGTGTGTGTCCCCATGTTTCCCAGTGTCCCCATGTCACTAGGGGACACTGTGATATATATGGGGACACTGAAACACTTGGAGACACTGAGACTATGTATCACAGTGTCTCAGTGCCCCATGTCTCCCAGGGACACTGAGAGACATGGGGACATAGACTCTGGGAGACATGGGGACATGGACACTGGGGGACACGGACACAGGGAGACATGGGAACACTGAGACACTGGGGATACTGGGAGACTATGAACACTGAGACACTAGGGACACTGGGAAACAAGGGACACTGAGACTATAGGGACACTGGAAGACATGGGGACACAGACACCAGGGACACTGGCTGGGAGACATGGGGATACAGACACTTGGGGACATTGTGTCCCTAGTGTCTGTGTCCCCGTGTACCCAAGTGTCTCAGGGTCCCCATTTCTCAGTGTCCCCATGTGTGTATGTTTCCCCATGTCTCAATGTCCCCATGTGTCCCTGTGTCCCCATGTCCCCTAGTGTCTGTGTCCCCTAGTGTTTCAGTGTCCCCATGTGTCCCAGTGTGTGTGTCCCCATGTCTCAGTGTCCCCATGTGTGTCTGTGTCCCCAGAGATCTCCATGTGTCCCCATGTCTCATAGTGTCCCCTAGTGTCTCAGTATGCCCAGGTCTCCCTTCAGCCTTTACCCCATCCCTCACTTCTCTGAGCGGTAGGCTGTCTCTGCAGGCTGGGAGCAGCTGCCTGGACTCTCTGTGCTGTGTAGCTGCTCCCCCGCGGATCAGTGAGGAGAGCGATGAAGGTATATGCGGTAACTTCCTATCCCTGCCTCTCTCCACACACACAGCGACCCCTACTGGCCGTAATGGTATTGCAGAGTAATCTCTGTTTATACTGAGTAAGATACCGGCATTTGTATTGCCAGTAGTACTGCAATATTGGCACTGGCCAGGCAGCCTCAAATAAATACCGGCCAGGTGAAGAACACTAAGAGTTTTTTTCTTTTTACAATCAATGGGCCTATTCCATGGGCCTGGGCCTGGAGCTGCAGCTCCATCAAGCAGTAATGTTAATCTGGCCCTGACTATCCGAATTTATGGGTTTCTCTAAATACTTTGGAATTACTGCTTGACTCTTGGTATCTTCTCAGACCAATGATATCCTTAACCAGTGGGTTTTGGTGTACTGCCTTTCCTAGTTAGATTTTTTTTTTTTTTTTTTAAATGCTTTTCCAGAACTTTTTCCTAGACTTGTTTTGATAACTTTTTGGTCTTTATGATGCTGTTTTAGACATGCTGTCTTGCAAACTCTGAGGCCTTCCAGAACCACCTGATATTTTGTCTGAGATTGTCTGACTTAATTGCACACAGGCGCTTGATTGCACCAAAATTTAGTTAGTGTTTCATAGCAATGAAGGTTGAATAATTAATATGTCTGTATAGGGCACCTTCAAAGTTTTAAGTACATTGTGTAAAATAAATAAATAAATTCCCAGTAAATACATTTTAATTCCAGGTTATAACTCTACACAATGTGGTAATGTCCAAGTGAGTGAATACTTCAACACTGTAGAAATGTAAATTTCTACTTGCCAACTAGTCTTTAGTGAGTAGACATTTGCTCCTGGTGAGTGTGTGATTTTGTTTGTATTCTAAATCATATTTTTGATGTTTATTTTGAGGGAATAAACATTTTGTTTTGCCTTATTTTGTATTTAATAATTCCATTAGTCAATGACAAATATCAGACATCATGGCCAGAGGTGAACAAAATTGATGAATCACGAAGGAAGGTAAGTAAGAAAAGATAGTTAATACATAAAAGGACACTGGGCAAGGAGGGGGACATGGGGGTGTAATCATTATATTACAAAGAAAAATATCACAAAAGTGTTGCTTTAATGTTTACATTATTCACAGTGGTTATCATTAAATACACATTAAACATACATTAGTGTAAACAAAACCCTATAGCCAGATGTTGTCTACTCACGGGTACTTAGGGAGCTTAGTAGAAAACTACGAAAAGCAACATTTTTGACCTTCGTGGACAATTTTCTTGGTCCTGATAATTGGTGAAAAGCAGACTTTTATTTACAAATGGATCAAAACTACAGCCAATAATTTACAGACCTGCAAATTTAACATCTCTGTTTGGAAATTTACCAGTACTGTTATTAAGGGAATAAGTAGGAATCAACATTTTTATTTTTATGTTTTATTAAGGGAAGATGGTGCTATGCTAAATTGCTCTCTGAGGAAGTCAATAAAAGTATAGATAGTGGTGTTGTAGAGGGGGTGATCTATTTGGATATTACTAAATATTTAATAAGGTTGCACACTACTTTGCATGGTTTGCAAATAAAAACAAGTTTACATGAAAATATTTGTTCTTGTATTAAACATTAACAATAAGGTAAGTGTACAGAATAGTAGGTATGCAAACTATTCAAGTTGTGGCATATGGAGCCTTGGGTCAACTTTTATTTAATCTGTATTTTAAAGGTAAGTATAAACACCAAATTATATTAGATTAATGTCTTTGTAGTCTAACTGGTCAATTCTCTGATGTTTATGAGATAAACCACTTTATTGCTGCCAGCCATATCTCCCCCGGCTGTGACTCCCAAAGCTTGCAAAAGGTTTTCTTTTCTGAACCTATCTTAGCAGAGTGTGTTTACTTTAGAAGTGTTTACCTCTTGTTTTAATTACCTTCTAGTGAAAAAGTTGAATAAAAAAATAGAATATATCCAAATGTCAAAGTAAGAAAGAAGAATTATTCCAGTTCTAAAATTTGACCTATTCATTTTTCATATAAATCAGACATTTTTGTTTAAGTTCTATCCAACATTTCATTAATAAAAAAAATTAAAAATACATATATACACTAAATGGACAAAAATATTGGGACACCTGATCCTTTCAACAGGGACTTTTATGATATCATATTCTAAATACATAGACATTAATATGTAGTTTGTCCCCTTTTGCAGTTATAACAGCTTTTATGTTTTCAAATACAGGCTGCATGGCTAGGTGCCTAATTTTAAACACCTATGGCACTGGGTCTGTTATAAAAATAAACAAAAAACTAGATTTTCTCACCCCTCCTGTGTGGTATGTTTATTCCTCATTCTCAGGTCCTCTACCAGAGGCTTGGGAGTTTGAGGGTTCTGCACAGTAGCTTAGCTGTTCCTAGAACTGCACTCTTCAGGACAATGAACTCAGATCATCTACCTGGAATCTTTTGAAACCACTCCCCCAACTTGGGAGTCACAGCCCCGAGTGCTCCTATCACAACTGGAACTACTACTGCCTTCACTTTCCACATCCTTTCTAGCTCTTCTTTCAGTCCTTGGTATTTTTCAAACTTCTCATGTTCTTTATTCCTGATGTTATAATCACTGGATATTGCCACATCCACCACTACTGCAGTCTTCCGTTCCTTGTCTGCCACCACAATGTCAGGTTGGCTGGCCAGTACTTGCTTGTCCACCTGGATCTGAAAGTCCCACAGGATCTTGGCCTTGTTATTGTCAGCTACCCTTTGTGGTATCTCCCATGTCAACTGGTCCAGCCCATATTCTGTGATATGTATGAAGTACATTTTCTAATTTGTTTTGCTCATTTTTCCTGCTTCCAACACATGATATTTAAGAACTGACTGTTTACCTAATCTTTCTAAAATTGAACTCTTCATCTTTCCCCTCAAAAAGTCCACCTACATCTAACTCTCTGCAGATAAACAGGACACCTATTAACCCATCTCCTCAAGCTTGTTGCCTTTGAGCTACCTTTTACTCAGGTAATTGTCAGCAACGGGGATCCAGCAGGGTGGCCACCCAGTAATCAGCACAAGTTAGAATGTGGGCAACTCGGCAGTTGTTGTGCAGGCACTGCAGCATGTAGTCGCTCATGTGTGCCAGGCTGCCCAGAGGCAAGGACAAGCTGTCCTCTGTGGGAGGTGTATCTTCTGTGTCCTCCGTATCCCCCCAGCCAAGCTCCAGTGATGCCCACGAGCTGCGTTGGGTGCCACCCTTCTGTGAACACGGTTCCTCCTCCTCCTCCTCCTCCTCCAGAACTGTGCCCTGGCTGGAAAATTGTGTATCTGACCTATGCTGGTGCAGGAACCCACCCTCCAAGCCACTTTTGAATGACTGGCCTCAAAACTGCACACGTCACTCGCATGACCTTGATTCCATGTGGGGTCTAGGACCTCATCATCCTCCACATCATCTTCCACCCACTCCTCAACCCTGCCCTCCTTGCCGGTCTGCACACTGCAGAAAGCCACAGCAGTTGGCACCTGTGTTTCGTAATCATCAGAGATGTGCTGCGGTGGTCCTCGCATGTCCACATCCTGAAACATAAGTGGTTGTGCATCAGTGCACTCAATCTCTTCCACTTCTGGGGCAGGGCTAGGCAGATGGCCTGCCAGCAGAGTCATCAAAAAGCATAAGAGACTGCTTCATGACTTGTGGCTCAGACTGCTTGCCTGATTTGCAAGGGGGTGAGGTGAAAAACAGATGGCCATGGGCTGCAGGTGCCAACTGTGAGCTTTCAGCAGGGGACCGTGTGGGAAACAATGTGAAGGAACTGGAGGCACTGTCAGCCACCCAATCTACTATCGCCTGTACTTGTTCTGGCCTCACCATTCGTAAATTCAGGCCTACCAAATAACGCTGAAGGTTCTGTCGCCTAATCGCACCTGAGGAAGGTGTTTCACTTGTGCGTGTAGCTGGCACAGATCGACCACATCCTCTCCCTGCAACAGGAGCTCCACCAACACCAGCAGCACCACGACAAGGGCCACGTCCCTTAATGTTCTATTTAGCACAAAGAATTGTGATTTTTTTAAACCAACAATGTAAGAGTAGTATTTAAGGGATTTATTGGACTGCAAGAAATGCACCGCAGGCCGCAAATGTTCTATTTAGCACAAAAAAGTGTGATTTTTGAAACCAACAATGTAACAGTAGTTTTTAAGGGTTTTATTGGACAGCAAGAAATGCACCGCAGGCTGCAAATGTTCTATTTAGCACAAAAAAGTGTGATTTTTGAAACCAACAATGTAACAGTAGTATTTAAGGGTTTTATTGGACTGCAAGAAATGCACTGAAGGCCGCAAATGTTCTATTTAGCACAAAAAAGTGTGATTTTTGAAACCAACAATGTAATAGTAGTATTTAAGGGTTTTATTGGACTGCAAGAAATGCACCGCAGGCTGCAAATGTTCTTTTTAGCACCCAAAAAATTAGAATTTTTCAAAGTGCGATGTAACCACAGTATTTGACGGTTCTATTTGACTCTCAGATATGAAGTACACGCCCCAAATTTACTTTTTAGCCCCCCAAAAATGTGAATTGGTCAAAGTGCGATGTAACCACAGTATTTGACGGTTCTATTTGACTCTCAGATATGAAGTGCACGCCCCAAATTTACTTTTTAGCACTAAAAAAATGTGAATTTGTCAAACTGCAATGTCACAGCAGTATTTAAAAATGCCTAGTTGCCCACTGAGCTACCAGAACAGGATTAAAGTAATGTGCCTGGCACACATGCAGTTGCAAGTGCCCACCTAACAAACAGACTGATTGTTATTTCTCTGTGGCACTGGGCTCAGGGCAGGATACAAAAATGTAGTATAGTACCCACAAAAATAATCGCTGTAGTTTGCAGATTCAACACCAGAATTCTTTCCTAATCTGTCCCTCACAGCTGCAGCATCCTCTCCCTACACTAATAAGAGTTCATGTACTCCAGCTTATATAGAGGCTGGGTCACATGCTGCACTGGCCAATAACAGCCATGCCATTAGTAGGGCACACAAGTCAAACGCTTGTTGATTGGCTACCCTGCAGCTTTTCAAGACGCGCCATTAAATCGACGAACACCAAACTCGAACCCGAACTGTTACTGAAATGTCTGGGTTCTGGTTCGGGGTCCAGAAATCGTAATGTTCGGTACACTCAACCTGTTTACCCAAAATCCCTGCACTGGCCCTGAACATTTCAACATGCACACATGCATTCACACATTACACACCAATATATTTAATATACATATATTTGCACTCATGCAGTGCCCCCAAAAGTTTCATATATTTCTCAGCCTTGCATTCACAATTATGTATATATCAACACTGAAAAATTGTGTTACCCTAAAACTCCACATGTTCTTAATACATCACTGGCAACCATTGACACATTGTTAAAACACGTAATCACAGCATCTACCTACAGATACATAGAGAAAACCAATATATTATTTTTAATTTGTTTGTGGTACACCAGTATATTCCACAATGCTATACGATGACATATTAAATTACTCTGTTTCTGTATGGTTATTGCCTCGGAGTGGTAAAACCTCAAACATACATAAAGCTATACATACATTGTGTTATTAAAAGGCAAATTACCTTCTATTTTCACATCTTTACCACTGGACAGAACACCAGGGACAGACATATATAGTCTTTATTTATCCTGCTATAATTTCCTCTCCCTTTTCATCCAAATATCCTGATGTCTGCTGGCTGAAAATTTCTTTTCTTGTTTTAATAGGTAGGATCAGATTAACCTAAACATTTCCCCCCTCCCCCCTGTAAACCCTGCAGCTCCTGGATACTATAATCTCAATGAAACCTTCTAATTGTCCTCCTGGATGCTTAAGATATATGGAGATTTTGTTAGCAAGCATAACCACAATCACAACAGGGTGGGAATAAATTACCAGGATAATGTTTGGATTTATGTTACAGTCATGATTTTATTTAAAACATAAATGTGTAGAGCGTGAGACAATATATTTATTTGAAAGCAGCAATGGATGGAACCTATTTATACTGATACAATGGTTTGCTGGATATTGTGTGCAATTATAGACATAGGTAGGATCGTCATTACAACCAATCTGTGGGTGTCTGTTGTAGTTCTACAACACAGGGTATATATTGTTAGCCATATGATGTAGTGGATGTGATGTTCTGATCGTCAAGCTATTTTAAAGGTACAGCAGCTTTTAATGAGAGGTTGTTGACGCTGATAAAGCAAAATATGTATTGCACAATGCTAGGTGAGTGTGTTTTTTTTATGTCTGTTTTTTTTTTTTGCAAAGCTTTGGTTTGTTTGTTATTTTTCATGAGATACAAATAAATGCGTCCTTTTGTATTCCGCTCCTGTAACCTAGGTATCTGACGTTTTTTAGCTCATCTAGGAAAATGATTTTTTTTTTTGTTAATGTAGATTTTGAGCTTTTTCTAGACCTCACACAGGACAAGACATCCACCTCTGAATTACCCTATAAGATTTACGATGGCCTAGACATTATGCATAAAGCTTGGGCTACTCTTAGTCCCTACATATGAGAACATGGGAGCAGGGCCGCCACCAGAAATTTTAGGCCGCCACCCTAACTCAGCTCAGGGTCTGGGCCCCCTGGGGCCCGCCTCCAAATACTGCCCACTGGGTCCGCCTCCAAATACTGCCCACAGGAATACACACACAGACACAAACACACACACTGATACAAAAAGACAGAGATACATACTAACAGACACACATACTGAAACAGACATACACACATACACGCATACAGGCATACATACCGAGACATACACATAGGCATACATAGTGACAGACAGACACATACTAACATACATACAGATACGCATGCATGAGGACATAAAGACACATACATACATACAGACACCGACATACATACATACACACACACACACAGACATACAGACACTGTCATCCATACACACATACATTCATAATGGCATACAGACATAAACAGACATACATTCATAATGGCATACAGACATACATACATACATTCAGACTGAGATACATGCATATATACAGACATACTGACAGACATACATGCATACAGACATCCATACACACATACACACAGACATACGTTCATAATGATATGCAGGCATACATTCATACTGACATACAGACATACATATATAATGACATACAGACATACATATATACATACATAGACATACATACAGACAGACATACATGCATACAGACATACATACATCCATAGACATACATGCATGCATACAGACATACATGCAGACATACACATACATACATACAGACATACATAGACATACATGCATGCATACAGTCAGACAGACAAACATAGACATACACACAGACATACATACAGACACACACAGACATGCATGCATACAGACAGACATACATATATAGACATACATGCATACATAGACATACATGCATGCCTACAGACAGACATACAGACATACACATACATACATACATGCATACATACAGGCAGACATACATACAGACATACAGACATACATGCATACAGACAGACAGACAGACATGCATACAGACAGGCATACACATACATACATACAGACATACATAAACAGACAGACATACATACATAGACATACATGCATGCAGACAGACAGACATACACATACAGACAGACATGCATACAGACACACACACACAGCTCATTTTCCAGCCACCCTCCTGTCTCTTACCTTTTCTTTGCAGGAGGGTGGCTGGGGATGATGGGAGTTGGCGCGGATCCCTCTTCACTGCCTGGCTCTCCCTCTTCACTGGCACGCGCGCTGCTCCCGCGCGGAGTGGGCTGGGAGGAAGTCACTACTTCCTCCCAGCAGCACTTGCAGCCTTTTTTTTTTTTTTAAAGGGGCCCGGTCGCGGCCACAGCGCTGACTGGGCCACTGAAGATATGGGGTCCATCGGGTGGCCCTAAGTGTGTGGGCCACCCAATGGGCCCCCCAGGGCCGCCAGGACCGTGACAACTGTTATGGTTGTCACCCCCTGATGGCGGCCCTGCATAGGAGTAAGCTGTGGCTTATATGTATCATTATGGTGGTGGGGCCTAACCATTACAGTGGAGAGATGTGTTCTGTATGAGCTCCTCTCCTACACGGCTAATAACAGAGATTTTCAACCCCACCAAGCTTGTTTCCAATCGCATTTAATGACTCACTTGATCTGTGCCCTGGTTGTAGTGCATTGAAGGGGTCTGAGAAGCACCAGGAGCTTGTTTTCTGCACAGCTTAATCTCGTGGGCTAGTGTATGCCGGACAAGAGAGGCGCTCAATCTCCCAGGCTGGTGCTATCTGTCAGCACCCTGCTACCCCCCTTTGGACCAGTGGGTAGGCTACCCTGCTCTCACCCGGAGTGCAGCCACATGAGCTATCAGGAATATTAGCAATGCACCCATCATGGCGGACACCGCGTGGCTCCCTGACAACACTGATGTGAAGCATGACATCCTGACCAAGCTGGACGAGGTCTTCAATAACTTTTGGAAGAAGCTGGAGAGCAGGATGAGTCAAACTGTTCCACAGCAGCCGAGTGACCACTCACCTTGTAAGCTGCAGCAGACATCTGAGTCTTCGTCAGTGGCAAGGGACCCCAAAGGGAGGAGAGGTGGGAAGACCCCATCGCTATAACAAAAGGCAGCACGATTGCAAATAAAGCTAAGACCTAATGCTGGGACTTCTCTTCGATACCGGGGTGAATACCGATCAAGGCATCTGGCTTGTGCCACAGCTCCACCTCATGGCTCCAGAACCCTCTCTTGTTGCGAGATTATGCATTACCCCTGATGGCATAGGTTGACCTGAGCTCCCGAGAAGTAATCAATAATGCATACAGATACCTGAGATACTCTCTAATATTTCCGTTTTTGAGTTTATCTTAGTTTATAATTTACTTTTTGCTTTGATTTTAACCCACTGGGTGCCTCCAAGGGGAATTATCCTGCTAAATTACACTTGCTCATAATCTTGTCTATTCTATTCTCTTGTGACCAGCAAAATGTCTGTTTATATGTCATGGATTGCTCTCTATCCACCCTGACCTATCTACTGGCAGACTTTGCATAAGCATGTTATAAAAATAGTGCAGTCTTCTTGTATGCCATGCTATCGTCTACTTTGAACTGCCAAAGTATTTGCTGTTATGGCACTACCAGCATATATGTACCTCTTCTGCACAGAATAAAAAAAAAAAGAAGCAGCATACATCATTAGCCTATCGGACTTGTGCTATCGACATGGGTATACCTAAAAAGAAATGTTGGGTGGTTTTCCTTTTGTTGTGTATGGAAGTACCCAAGACACCTTTGTTTTACTACATTATCTTTAAATTTCTGCTGGTCTCCCACTGGGCTCCCTACTTGCTGGACATTTAAAGGTCCAAGTACTTGATACTGTGTGAAACGCAGCATGTGGCATTTCTGTTTAAACACCATCTTTGCAACTTGGTCACAGTGGTGCTTGTCTAGGTATTGTGTTCTAGTTTAGCTCTGTGAAGTCCAGTCTACTTCTAGGGTTGCTCACAGTGTGAAATTTACAGTCATGGGAAAAAGAAAGTACACCCTCTTTGAATTCTATGATTTTACATATCAGGACATAATAACTTGTTCCTTAGCCGGTCTTACTATTAGGTAAATAAAACATCAGATGAACCATATTTTTTATTGTAAGAAGCTAAGTGGCAGAGCAAATATATTACTCTATATTTGGTTACATTTGATTGTAACAATCAGAAGCATATCCGTATAGAAAATATGGACATTTAAACTCTGCATTTTATTATTTTTTATTGGACACATTTTCATTATGTGAGATTTTTATTTTTAAGTTTTACCTTGCGACAAAGCCCGCCAGCACTTATCTGCTCCGACACGCTCATGGCTGTTGCTCCGATGGTGCTCTAGACCGTCTAGATACGGTGTCCTCCGTTTGGTGCCAGGCTCCGCGATGGCACTGCCGTGGCAGGATGGCAGTTGCCATGTGAATGCCCATGCGTTGTGTTCAGCCAGCTAGGATGGGGCGAAGGTGCTGGAGGAGCAGATGGGAGGAGCCTTGAGACAACCAAAATCACACCGGGCACCTCCATTAAAGCTACTAGGGGCTCTGCCTACAGGGAGGTGGGGGCTGATCATTTGACTAGCTCCCTAGTGATCAAATCCTAAGCACTGGACTTGATCAGTGCTTGGTTTTTCTGCTGCTTGCCCCAGTCTCGTAGTGTCCTGATCCTGGCTCCTGATCCTGTTTCCCAGTTCCTGATTCTTATTCCTGGTGCCTGATTACCAGTTCCTGATTTCCGGTAAACGTCTCGGCTTTTGACCTTTGGCTTTGACCCTGACCATGCTTCTTGGCTCCTACCTTTGACCTGCATCCTGCTTCCTAGTTGTGGATTTACTTTCTTCTGACCTTCAGGTTGACTCTTAACTTCGCTCCTTTGCTGCCAGCCCTGACCATTGGACCGCCTGACTCTGCATCGTGTCTGCCGATTAACGGTTTCTTCGCTTCCTCTGTAAATAAAAGCACCCATGCCTTCATAGATCTCCCAGTTTCCCATATCTCTCTCAGGTACCTGAGAAGGTGGTGTTTGCAAGGGGTTGCCGTTCCACTGCAATTGAGTTCCTCTACAAGCAAACCTAATATGGAGAGGATTTTTTTAAGCACAGTTCCCTTAACCCCTTAAGTAAGGCGGGCATGCTATGCTGTCCTTGGGGACCCGGCTCTAAACGCCGCGGGTGGCATAGTATGTCCCCAAAGTCCTGGTCACTTACCTGCTCGCCGGCGATCACAATGGAGGGACTTACCAGGCATCCCAGGGAGTCCCCCTGCTGATGATCTGGCCCTCTTGGACCTCAGGATCACATGGACGGAATAGCCATCCATAGCAGTGCCAGCAGAGGGAGTCCCTGGAATGACAGGTAGTCCCCGTGCTGCCTGAAATAAAGTAAAAAAAAGTTAAAACACAGTGTAAAATAAAATTATATATACTTAGATCATAATAGAAAAAGGACAGAGTATATAGGGTGTTGAAATAATTCAAATCCCTAATCTCTGTAAAGGTTACAGGAGGTATAGGGGGCTTAACCCCTGCAAATTATGAGAAAAAAGAGAAAAAATGAACTGGAAGACCACCAAAATCAAAGATAGAGGTGGAAAACCTATTCATTCATAGATCTATACCTCCCAAGAAGTAAGTGTACTATATGTAACGGGTTCCAAGACCTTTAATGAAAGATGACATATATATTAAAATTATACATAACTGGCTAAAAAGTTGGCCAGAAAGAGTTCCCCTAGGGGATATTGGTGAGTGAAATAAATATTCACAAATACTAGCTAGAGTATAACCCTAATGTGAGTTGTATAAATTACCTGGTATAAGGGACACTGTTATAAAAGAAAGAACAGAAAGAAAGTAATATCTGTACAAAGTGAACCTTATCCAGGATTTAGTATCAAAGTAGAGAAGAAAAAAGGAGGGGGATAAAGTTTAGGGTTAAATAAATAAAGGTATAACCTGGTAGTAATAGTATCCCTACTTGAAATGGGACAGCTGCAACAATGTGCAAAAAATGTATTATTGACAACAAAAAATGGGTGATATGGGTGTTAGGCTCATAACCAAAAGCTGTTTGTAGCCAGAAACAGAAAAATGCCCCACTTATATGTCCTCACTTGCCCTAAGCTGCTAGCTGTCTCCCAAAATACAGGGAAAAATAGATTAACTACCTGCTGCTTCGAGGCAGCCTAAAGGTTGTCCCTATAGTCCCCACTCCTATATGTCTAATAAGACTCTACACCATCATAAAGAAAAATCAAACAAAAGGGATGTCTAGTTAGAAAAAAGAAAATCATAAAAAAGCACACAAAACAAAAACTCAAAATAAATGCATCGGCATTCTAAAATTGTTCGACGCGCGTTTCGGCGTATCTAACCTAATAGACCTTTGTCAAGAGCTGAAAAGTGTCTGTGTAAATGTCCGTGTTAAAAAGGTAAGTAGGTCCCGCCCCTCAAGGCAAAACTGCCAATTGCCATCCCGGACGTCACCATTACCGGGTTTGTAACATTAGTTACTCCCAGTAATTCCCATTAACCAACCCGTTATCAATCAAGGAATCAAGGGGGGAGGGATGGACGACGGGGGAGAAGGAGACGCCACTAACTGTGACTTCTCCCAACACCCCGAGACTACAGGTTATCAATCTCTCATCGTTTCAGCTTGAGAGTTTCCATCATACTGTCCTAGAAAAAGGTCTATCATTTGTTCCAACCCCCCCTTTTGACAAATTCTCTTGGGTCAAAGACTTACATCTGTTTGTGAGAAAACTAGCCCTACACAAATTTCACGAACTTAATAAAGAAAAAAGAGCTAGATCACTAGGTCTCTCCCCTGGGGATGTTGATTGTCTTAATAACTTGGTAGCCCTTCTGGACGAAAACATGCAAAATCCGTCTAGACATACAGACTTAAAACCTAAAAGTAGGTTTACCCCTAATTTTTCGGCTTATAGGAATATTGACCTGTTCCTTGAAGCAGCGAAAAATGAGATTGATCACATAGAAGCAAAAAATCTTCCCGCCTTTCCTAATGAAAATCTCTCTTATCAAGAACAACGTGCCCTCAAATCCCTTAAGGATAATGACACTATAGTCATTAAACAGGCGGACAAGGGGGGCAATGTGGTTCTGATGGACAAACCTAATTATGAAAAAATGGTACAGGATGTCCTTAGTAATAGGGACACCTATACGGTCCTTCAATCAGATCCCACAAATGCCTTCCTTAAGAATTACAAAGAGATTCTAGATGAGGGACGTAGCAGAGGAGTGTTGTCTGAGGAGGAACATCGTTTCATCCTTAATCCTTGTCCGAGGATAGCAACCTTCTACTGTCTCCCCAAAGTTCATAAAAGTATGCAGAATCCACCAGGCCGCCCGATAGTTTCGGGGATTGATAATTTGACACAAAATGGGAGTCTATATATTGACCGTATCCTTAGACCCTTTGTAGAACACCTGCCATCTTACATTAAAGACACAAAGCAGGCTTTGCACCTTCTTATGAACCTACATATTCCATCTACATCCAATTTATGCAGTCTGGACGTTGAAGCGTTATATTCCTCTATCCCACATCAAAGGGGACTTGAACATATTAGGTATTTTCTAAACAAAAGAGGTGCTGAATATCAGGCACATACTGAATTTACTGTCATTCTTCTTGAGTTCATCCTAACACACAACTTCTTTTTATTTAATAAGAAGTTCCACCACCAAGTGAGAGGCACGGCGATGGGCACGTCTTGTGCCCCATCGTATGCAAACCTCCACCTTGGCTGGTGGGAAGAACAGATCAGGACCATTGACACACTGATACCTTTTATGTCAAAGATCACATCATGGTATAGATACATAGACGATGTTCTGATTGTCTGGCAGGGAGATGCTAATGAATTTAATCAATTTGTTGCTCTCCTCAACATAAATGAGGATAATCTACGTTTCATCAAAGGGGATTTGGGGGCCACTCCCTGAATTTTTTGGTATTTTCTACTATTTCGATCTGTGGAGATGGCTCCATTATACTGACCCTACTTTCAAACTTCAACTGAGTTCATCCTAACACACAACTTCTTTTTATTTAATCGTTCCACCACCAAGTGAGAGGCACGGCGATGGGCACGTCTTGTGCCCCATCGTATGCAAACCTCCACCTTGGCTGGTGGGAAGAACAGATCAGGACCATTGACACACTGATACCTTTTATGTCCATCATGGTATAGATACATAGACGATGTTCTGATTGTCTGGCAGGGAGATGCTAATGAATTTAATCAATTTGTTGCTCTCCTCAACATAAATGAGGATAATCTACGTTTCACTTCTGAATTTGGGGGCCACTCCCTGAACTTTTTGGATCTCACTATTTCGATCTGTGGAGATGGCTCCATTAAAACTACCCTCTTTAAGAAACCAACTGCATCCAACTCTCTTCTTAAGTGGGATAGATCCTAGGCCTCTTAAACAAGGCATTCCAACTGGTCAATATCTCAGGCTTCGACGGAACTGTTCCGACCTGGAGGATTTCAAATTAAGGCCAAATCCCTGCGTCAACAATTTAAAGAAAAAGGCTATCCAAACAAATGTTTAAAAAGAGCCTATAAAAGAGCATTGCTGACGGACAGGGATGACCTTCTGTCCGATACATCTGATGCTAATTCCAGTACTAATAAAACTATTAGGATGATTGGAACATTCGACACCGGTTGGAATGTAATAAAGCAATCCTTTCAAAAATTCTGGCCTATTCTCCTTAGAGACCCACATCTGAAAGAAGTATTGGGCCCTCGGGTTACCATCACAGCTAGGAGGGGTAAAAACCTCCGCGATTTGCTGTCCCCCAGCCATTATTCATGTACACAGAGTCCACAGCCTTCGTGGCTGGGACGTCAAATCCCAGTGGGCACGTTTCAATGTGGCAAATGTGTAGCGTGCAAATACATCTTAAGGGATTCTAAGAGAGTACAAGACAGTGAGGGAAAACATTCCTTCCAAATCTCCCATTTTTTTAACTGTAATTCGGTGGGAGTAATTTATCTCCTCACATGCAGCTGTAAAATGCTGTATGTGGGGAAGACATTCAGACCCTTCAATGAACGTATAAAAGAACACGTGAGATGTACCAAGAATCGTGTAGAGACCCCCATCTCTAGACACCTTAAAGAACACCATGATGGGCTGTCTAGAAATATACGCTTCTGTGGTCTCGAGCTGGTCAAACGGGAGTCCAGACGAGGAGACTTCGATAAAATCTTACGTCAAAAGGAATGCAGATGGATTTACAAACTCAATACCCTCCACCCAAAAGGACTCAATGAGGGTTTTTCCTTTTCCCCTTTCATTTGAAATGGTATATCTGCCTATTCGAAATGTATATAATTATGTGGAAGAAGTCTTTACCTGTCTTCCCTTCTGGGAGTGGGTATTTTCCTAGGGAGTGTGCGCCTGCCGCTATTTCTTTATACCCCACGAATCTAAATCAACTTAATCATCTTCTTGTCTTTGACACTTTAGGTCATGGTTTATGTGAAGTTATGTGATATTAAGTACTTTTGTTATGCATTATCCTTTATGGGTCCATTATATTTATCTTTTTTGCTGTTTGCTCCGGTACCTGCCTTACTGTGGAAATAAGGTTTTGTTAAATACATCTAAACCGTGATCACTGTCTATACAGTGAATATATTTAACTATGATTATTGTTTACATCTCTTACATAGCCACATAACATTCTTACTTGTTTCTTCTACTATGATATCTTATTTTAATATACCAATTCAAATATATGGAGACATATTGTCTTTAGTTTGGTGGTTATGGTCTATATTCCCAATAAGTATGAATATTAATTTGGGAAGGACTATAATATCCTATTAAGTGCTGCCCCACAATTGGGACAAATTTCCCTGTCTCTTCTTTATATTTAGAATAAAGTTTAGTCTAGTAGTAATACTGTTGATTGGTTATGTTTATCTATCTATTACAATATAATCTTATTTTTCACAATGATCACTTGACCGGATCACTATGCAAACAGTATCTGAACACGCCCCCCGTGCCTCCCACTTGATAAGTGAGAGACCTATACGCGGCATATATTGAAGGGGCGGTCTCAAGCCCACAGACCTACGACACTCACTATGTATCTCAGGTGGGTCGGAGCTTGACCACGCCCCTTGCCCGTACCGACCGGATTACTATGTAAATAGAACTTAAACACGCCTCCTATGCCTCTCACTTGACAAATGAGAGACCAATATGTGGCATAATTTGTAGGGGCGGCTTCAAACTTACAGACCTACGGTACTTACTATGTATCCCACGTGGGTCGGAACGTGACCACGCCCCCTTCCTCCGGGCCTTCTATTGGTTAATGGGAATTACTGGGAGTAACTAATGTTACAAACCCGGTAATGGTGACGTCCGGGATGGCAATTGGCAGTTTTGCCTTGAGGGGCGGGACCTACTTACCTTTTTAACACGGACATTTACACAGACACTTTTCAGCTCTTGACAAAGGCGGTTAGATACGCCGAAACGCGCGTCAAGCAATTTTAGAATGCCGATGCATTTATTTTGAGTTTTTGTTTTGTGTGCTTTTTTATGATTTTCTTTTTTCTAACTAGACATCCCTTTTGTTTGATTTTTCTTTATGATGGTGTAGAGTCTTATTAGACATATAGGAGTGGGGACTATAGGGACAACCTTTAGGCTGCCTCGAAGCAGCAGGTAGTTAATCTATTTTTCCCTGTATTTTGGGAGACAGCTAGCAGCTTAGGGCAAGTGAGGACATATAAGTGGGGCATTTTTCTGTTTCTGGCTACAAACAGCTTTTGGTTATGAGCCTAACACCCATATCACCCATTTTTTGTTGTCAATAATACATTTTTTTGCACATTGTTGCAGCTGTCCCATTTCAAGTAGGGATACTATTACTACCAGGTTATACCTTTATTTATTTAACCCTAAACTTTATCCCCCTCCTTTTTTCTTCTCTACTTTGATACTAAATCCTGGATAAGGTTCACTTTGTACAGATATTACTTTCTTTCTGTTCTTTCTTTTATAACAGTGTCCCTTATACCAGGTAATTTATACAACTCACATTAGGGTTATACTCTAGCTAGTATTTGTGAATATTTATTTCACTCACCAATATCCCCTAGGGGAACTCTTTCTGGCCAACTTTTTAGCCAGTTATGTATAATTTTAATATATATGTCATCTTTCATTAAAGGTCTTGGAACCCGTTACATATAGTACACTTACTTCTTGGGAGGTATAGATCTATGAATGAATAGGTTTTCCACCTCTATCTTTGATTTTGGTGGTCTTCCAGTTCATTTTTTCTCTTTTTTCTTATACTTAGATCATATATATCTATGTATGTATGTATGTATGTGCATATATATTATATATATATATATATATATATATATATATATATATAAAATGTATATGATCTAAGTATATATATATTTATATATATATATATATATATATATATACACACATACACTGTCTATATATATATATATCTATATATATATATATATACACATACAGGTGATACTCGAAAAATTCGAATATCGTGCAAAAGTTAATTTATTTCAGTAATGCAACGTAAAAGGGGAAACTTATATATGAGATAGACGCATTACATGCAAAGCAAGATAGTTCAAGCCGTGATTTGTCATAAATACGATGATTGTGGCTTACAGCTCATGAATACCCCAAATCCACAATCTCAGTAAATTAGAATATTGTGAAAATGTGCAATATTCTAGGCTCACAGTGTCCCACTCTAATCAGCTAAGTAAGCCATAGCACCTGCCAAGGTTTTCTGAGCCTTTAAATGGTCTCTCAGTCTGGTTCAGTAGGAATCACAATCATGGGGAAGATTGCTGACCTGACAGTTGTGCAGAAAACCATCATTGACACCCTCCATCAGGAGAGAAAGCCTCAAAAGGTAATTGCGAAGGAAGTTGGATGTTCCCGAAGTTATGTGGAAGAGAAAAGTGTTAAAGAAAAAGGTGCACAAGAAGTAGGGATGACTGCAGCCTGGAGAGGATTGTCAGGAAAAGGCTATTCAAAAGTGTTGGGAACTTTCACAAGGAGTAGACTGAGGCTGGAGTCAGTGTATCAAGAGCCACCACACACAGACGGATCCTGGACATGGGCTTCAGATGTCGTATTCCTCTTGTGAAGCCGCTCCTGAACAACAAACAACGTCAGAAGCTTCTTACCTGGGCTAAAGAAAAACAGACCTGGTCTGTTGCTCAGTGGTCCAAAGTCCTCTTTTCTGTAATGCGTCTATCTCATATATTAGTTTCCCCTTTTACGTTGCATTACTGAAATAAATTAACTTTTGCACGATATTCTAATTTTTCTAGTATCACCTGTGTATATATATATATGTAGAAATATAAATGAAGAAAGCACTCAGGAGGATTTTCAAAGTGAATTTGTGTTGTATAAGGCAATCAACATTTCGACCCGGAAGGTCTTTATCAAGATGTGCATATAAATTAACAAAATGTTTATGTAAGACATAAACTATTAAAGATAATCACATACCCAGTGCAGGTGTGCCCACTGTGGTGCGTGCTCAGACGCTGTGTGAATGAGTGATCGTGACCGCGCATGTGTAAAGAGCGTGTGCGTAATGACGTGATAAACGTGTCACGATGTGGCCGCAATCGCGTCTAGTAACCATAGTAACCAGAAGTATGTGTGATAAGTGTAAAGAGTGTAAATACACTGATAATTCATAAAAACAAGCAGGAGGATGAATAATATACATCAAAAAAAATAAACATGATAAAATGAGATCATATGAGTATGTATAAAATAGTAGATCAAAAAGGTAGAAAACCGATCCGTGAATAGAAAGAGTAGTGAGTGATGAGTGAGGTGTAGAAGGTGAGAGATAAAAACAGAGAGAGAGTGCTTAAGAGTAAAGAATATGAGAATACCTCTTTTCTTTCTCATATTCTCAAAAAAAATTATTTTTTTATAAATAAATAAATTATAAATAAATACATTTCAAACAAGTGAGGGAAAAACATGTACAGGTTCATATTGATATTGATTGTCCAATCCTATGACTATAGCTCAATGCTGTATTTAGCCCAAGGCAAACTAGGCATTTGCCTTGGGCGGCACTAACCAGGGGGTGGCAAAAAATGCTGCACTCAAACAACCACTGGGGCATCCACAGTGTTTTCCGCTGTCATGGTGGGTCCATAAGATTGCCTGCTGGCCACCTTATGGACCCCCCCGTGTGCGACTGTGTTAGAATCAAAGGCAGTGAGGAAGCTATGATCTCCCTGCTCTGCTCCCTCGCGCGCCGTTTGCTGATGCTACGGGAGATGGAATATGACATCATAACAGCTCCCGTCATCAGTAGACGGCCCGCTAGGTGCGAGGGGGCAGAGCAGGGAGAGCACAGCTCCCTCGCCGCCTTTGATTCTTACACAGCCACATGCACAGCTCTCACAGCAGCCCCACTGGACCCCCAACGACAGGTAGGAAGGCTGAAAAGTATTATAATAATATTAATAATTAGTGTGTGTGTATATGTGAGTGTGCATGTGAGTGTAAGAGTGTATTTGAGTGTGAGTGTATGTGTGTGTCTGTGAGTGTGTGAGTTTCTGTCAAATCAGCGAGAGTCTGTTTGTCAGCGAGTCTGTTTGACTGTCATTGTGTGTCTTTCTATGAGTGTCTGTCAGTGTTTTTGTATCTGTCAGTGTGTGTCTGTGTGCGTGTGTGTGTCTGTTAATGAATGAGTTAAAAAAGACCTATTAGATTGAAACGTTATTCTGTGTTACTGGTTTCCAATAAAAATTGCCACTAAAAGAACCTTGGAAGTGACTGGACCTTTTCGTTTTTTTCCCATATTATTGGGATCTGGGTGCTGTGTCCTGGTCTAGCTGCACCATGGCTCTGAAGAAAATTTTTGGCTGAGTGCAGTTCCTCTCTCATGTAAGAAAATGAATTAGTGTGTGTCAGATCAGTGAGTCTGTGTCTGTCAGTAACGTCAGTGTGTTTGTCATTGACTGTGTGTGTGTGTGTGTGACTGCCAGTGTGTTTCTGTCAGTGAATGTGTGCCTGTCAGAGTGTGTGCTTAAAATGCAAGTTTAATTATTGCAGCTTCTCAGAAACTGCAATTATTACCTTGAGGGGTTAACTCCTTCCGGGTAGTTAGGCGAACAAAAGTTGGATAACTGATGCTGGACATCCTCACGCTGTGCATGAGAACATCGAGCGTTTGCTAAATACCCATAGGAAAGAATTGATACAATGCTTTCTTATGGAGAAGCCTAATGTAAGCGCGGAGGAGGAGCCTGACCCAAGTATTTGTCTTTTATTTTAAAGACGTCTTCTGGGTACTGTGGCCTTGAGTCACCATTGTGCTGCGGTGCGTCTAGCCGCCAGTGTAATTTTATTATGGAGTCTTTACTCTCCAGATGAGAGGCCCTATGTTGGTTTTGATAACAGAAACGACTATGGCTCCAGGTCCACCTGTTTGTACTGTAATGTTTGCTTTTGGGAAGAATATTTCTTTGCAAGCTACTTCCATAACTTCATCTCAACCATTCGCAACATATCTGACTTTATACATTTCTGATCTGTTAGTTATGTTCTTTATTGCATACACCTATTGATTTATTTTAATCCTCCTCCAATCTCCTCTACTTAAAAGTGTATCTTCTGTTAAAGCTGTGAATGTGTTATTCCTTCTTAGTGAACCCATTACCTCCTTTCATAGGATTAAGCCAGAACTGTGATTGAGATGAGTTTGTGGAATTTGCAAAGGATTGTGGTATATCAAACACCAGGTATATTTTGAAACTTTTCTATCTTGGGATAGGTCCTGCTTAGTCATTATGCACCTGTTCTACTGTTGCTGTGGCTCTGGCATTGGGATCTTTTGTTCTACTCTGAACACATTTCCCCTCATTACAAATGTTTACAATTTACTATCACTTTTACCCTTAATATTCATTCTTTGACTTTGTAATGTCAACCTAATGGTGACCTAGAATTTTGTGCCAAGTTGGAATATCATATCATAAACGACACCTATCCTCATTTTCAGCAGCAGTATTTAGATTTCTAATTTATTTTTGGATGATCAATTTGGTACCGTAACAAACGAGTTGACGTCTGCCTTTGTTTATTGCTGCCTTAAAGATGTCTTAAGGATATAAAGGTATATACAAAGCTTTCTTTAGGATTGCTAACACTCAATTTACTTTACTGTCAAGTAGGTAAATCTCTGCTTCACCTCAGTGACATAACTGCTGTCTTTCCCATCTGCCATCTCCATTAAGTGTTTCTCTGGTTTAGAGATGTTATCAAAATGTTGAACTTTTAAATTTTAGTAACTATGTGGGTTGCTGCCTCTGTGTTGACCATTAGCTCTTTTGGTATTAACACATCAAGTTGGTCATCTCTGATTTTAATCATATATGAGTGTCTGTTATCATTATCTGCCGCTTGTTTAACATTATCTGTCTTCTTGCATCTACAGTCTGCATCTCTGTACAGTCTGCATCTCTGTACAGTCTGCATCTCTGATTCAGTAATTACATCACAGTGACTGGCTGCCATTTTGACTGCTTGAGAATGCTCTGGCCCTGTGCCCTTTTAGACTGAAATTGTAACAGACTATATTAGTGTCTTTCATTATAAATCTAGAAGTCACATTACTCACTTTCAACTGTCTACCGTGATTTGTGCTAGCACAGTATTTCTCAGTATATTTGAAACTTCTCTACAAAATATATTTTTCTGTCACCCTGGGTAATATGGATAGCAAACATATTAAATGATATGGGTAAACCTTTCAGAATCATTGCAATCAGCAGTCTTAACACTTCTCATGCATTTCTTAATGCTGCTGCCCAGTAGTAGAGTGTAGGGCTTCATTTTGTATGTTTGTAATGTCGGTCTCTGCATGTGTAACATAGTCTGTCACACTTTCATTTGCACCTTTCTGAGGAGTCATTGGCTTGATGTATAAACGTACTATTTGTTGCGGCTGCCAGCCCGCCGCATGGCGCACCCGTGCCCGACCGGCACAACCTCGACGATATTGCGAGCTTACCTGCTCGCCGACGAGCCAGGAACCGCTCCTCCACGTCTTCTGGGCGTTGCGCCCAAATCAAAGATGACGCTGACCACGTGGTCGCGCACACAACAAGCTCCGCCCCTCAAATTTATACGGATGTGCGTGTGACATCACAACGTCAACGCACGCGCACGTTCTGGGGTGAGAGGTCACCCTCTGACCAATCAGAGCCCAGAGAGGGATATTTAAATCCCTAATTCACTCCAGTTCCTTGTCCTGTCGTGGTTTCCTGTTCCTGGTTCCCGAGAGTGTGTTTATCTTTGTGAATCTAACTTCCTGGTATCCTGATCTTGGCTTTTCCCTGGTTATTCCGAATTCTAGTTCCCCTGACTTGGCTTGTTTAAACGGTATCTGAGTACTTCTGGCTTCCTTGACCTCGGCTTTCCCTTTGACCATTCTCTATCTCTAGCGTATTAGTCCGGCCATTCTAAGGTCCGGTTTACGCTCCGTCCTATTATTTCCTTCCTTTTTTTTATGTATATGTTTACATAGTTTCGGCGTGTTGGACCACACTAGCAGCCGTGACATTATGACAGGGCCATGGATCCTGTGGAACTATGCAAACATATGATTGCCTGTGAGAGTAGGGTGGAGGATATGGACCACAGGTTAGATCAATTTGCCCAAGCATTCCAGACCTTGCTCCATAGAACTGCCTATCTGGAGGCACCTCTGGTACCGCCTGTGGCTCTGCCACCTGTGGTAGCACCTGTGGCACACAAACCATCGTCCATAACCCTTTCACCTAAGGAATTTAGAAGTTTTCTAAACCAAATTGAATATCACTTCGAAGCCTCCCCTGGTTCATTCCCTACAGATAGATCGAAAATTGGCTATCTAATGAACCAATTAATGGGTAAGGCTTTAACCTGGGCTAATCCCTTATGGGAGAGTGGAAATCCAGTTGCACATGATTACAATGTATTCCTAACAGCTGTCAAAACTACTTTTGAGCCAAAAGGGAGAGAAAAGAACGCTGCCAGAGCCCTAATGAGAATAAAACAAGGCAACCTCTCTGTAGCTGATTAAGCCATAGAGTTCAGGACATTGGCGTCTGAGGTTGACTGGACCAATAGCGGTTTGGTGGCTGCTTTTTCCGAAGGTTTAGAGGAAAATATACAAGACGAGACCGCAGCCAGAGATCTTCCAGTTAACCTTAATGACTTTATTGCATACATGATAGACATTGATAACATGCTCAGAGAGAGAGAGAAAAACAAACAGCGTACTAGACGTTCTAACTTATCCATAGCCGCTCGTTTCTCTAACCCAGGGTAATTAGCCATGCTCCACCTCCAGAACCTGAACCCATTGCTAAACTCACTGAGGCAGAGAGACAACACAGACGCAACGAGGGGTTGTGTTTGTATTTTGGCAAAAGGGGACATCAAAGGTTTTCATGTCCGGTTCGGACGGAAAACTTGCACACCTAAGGCACGTTCGGGGACCGACCTTAAGTGTGATGTATATTTCCCCTAAATTGACTAAGAACCGTTTCCTTATAAAAATTACTTTGTCTTGTAAGAAAACCACTGTATAGTGTGAGGCTATGATTGACTCTGGGGCAGCGGAGAATTTTCTAGACAAGGAATTCTCTGCTAAACATCTCCTGCCCTTAAGGCAGAAAGATAGACCCATAGCAGTAGAGGCTATTGATGGGAGACCTCTAACCCAGCCTCTCATCATGCACAAAACCCTGCCAATCACTGTCTCAGTGGGTATCTTACATTCTGAAGAAATGGTTTTCCAAATTATATCTTCACCTACATGTCCGATAATACTGGGTTTCCCTTGGCTCCAGAAACACAATCCACGTTTAGATTGGGTTGAAGGAGAAATTGTGAGTTGGGGTGAGAGATGCGTAGGTATTTGTTTAAAACAGGTGCAACAACGAATTGGTACCCTCAATATACCTATAACGCCTCCCTTGACCACAGAAATCCCACCACAGTATTTGGACTTAAAGGAGGTATTCAACAAGGTACAGTCGGAGGTATTACCACCACATAGACCCTATGACTGTGCCATAAATTTGTTACCAGGCACTATGCCCCCTAAAGGAGGAGTATATGCACTATCTCCCCAAGAAAATCTTTGTTTAGAAGAGTACATAAAGGAAGCTCTCAGAAAACGTCACATACGTAGATCTTCTTTACCTGCTGGGGCTGGGTTCTTCTTCGTTTCTAAAAAAGAAGGAGACCTACACCCTTGTATAGACTATAGGGGTTTGAATAGAATAACAATAAAAAATGCCTATGCCATTCCCCTTATTTCTGAGTTATTCGATAGGTTGAAAGTGGCCCGAGTCTTCACTAAGCTCGACCTCAGAAGTGCTTACAACCTAGTCAAAATTAAGGAAGGGCACGAGTGGATGACCATGTTTAATACGATAATGGGACATTACGAATACCTAGTTATGCCGTTTGGACTGTGCAACGCCCCAGCGGTGTTTCAGGATCTCATTAACAATGTCCTTAGAGAATATCTCCACATGTTCGTTTTAGTGTATCTAGACGACATTCTCATCTATTCCCCAGATTTAGAGACACATCACGAACATGTGAGAACAGTACTAAAAACCCTGTTAAAGAACGGCCTCTACTGTAAGCTGGAGAAATGCCAATTTGACCAGACTGAGATACAATTTCTTGGGTACGTTATATCTCCGTCTGGTTTCAAAATGGACCCACGCAAATTGAAAGCAGTCTTACAATGACCATTACCCAAAGGCCTTAAAGCTACACAACGCTTTATAGGTTTTGCGAATTATTACTGCAAGTTCATTAAAGGTTTTTCCTCTGTAATCTCTCCTATTACCAACCTAACCAAAAAAGGAGCAAATTGCAATTCATGGCCCAAGGAAGCGAAGGAGGCATTTGAGCAATTAAAATCTTTATTTGCCTCAGCAACTGTCCTGACACATCCCGATCTGACCAAACCATTTATTCTAGAAGTAGATGCATCAGAAACAGGAGTAGGAGCCATTCTGTCTCAAAGAGAAAGTCTCAATGCGCCTTTACATCCCTGTGGGTTTTTCTCTCGAAAACTAACACCTGCAGAGAAAAATTATGACATTGGGAATAGGGAGTTATTGGCCATTGTACTTGCCCTTAAAGAATGGAGGCATCTCTTAGAAGGTTCCAAAGAGCCACTTCTGATTTTTACCGATCATAAGAATTTGGCTTATATTGCGCTAAGAGATTGTCCTCTCGTCAGGCTAGATGGTCATTGTTCCTCTCCCGATTCAATTTTGTAATTACGTATAGGCCTGGGACCAAGAAAACCAAGGCAGATGTGCTGTCTAGGCAGTTTGAGACAGATGAGGTTCCTGAACAAGAGGTATGATAGGGAATACCTCCAGAATGCCTTATTGCCACTACAATTTCCAAAGTGTCTTCTCCACTCTTCTGTGCCATAATAGCAGATCAAACTCAGGCACCCGTGGAGAGTCCTCTGGATAAACTGTACGTTTCACCACCATTAAGAAAAAAGGTACTTGGATTATTCCATCATAATTTGACAGCAGGTCATCCTGGAGTCCATAAAACCTTCTCTGCTATCTCCAGGAGGTTCTGGTGGCCTACACTTAGGAACGACATCAAAAATTATGTAGGGGCATGTCAAATATGTGCCGTTTCTAAAGCCTCTCACAAATCTCCTCCTGGGCTGCTACAACCACTGCCAATACCTAATGCTCCATGGACCCATTTAGCCATGGATTTCATGGTAGATCTGCCCAGTTCAAACGGATTTAACACAATCCTTATGGTCATAGATAGATACTCAAAAATGGCACATTTTGTACCTCTTAAAAAATTACAATCTGCTCAAGATCTTGTACAAATATTTTTGAAAGAGATCTTTCGGTTACATGGAGTGCCAAAAAACATAGTATCTGACAGAGGTACCCTATTTATTTCTAGGTTCTGGCATGCCTTTTGTAAGCAATTGGGTATAGAACTTTCATTTTCCTCAGCGTATCACCCTCAGACTAATGGCGCAGCAGAGAGGGCCTATCAGTCTTTAGAATCTCATTTACGTTGTTTTATCGATACCAATCAGTCTAACTGGTACAAACTCTTAGCCATGGCTGAGTTTGCCAGAAATAATGCGACTCATGAATCCTCTAATCATAGTCCATTTTTTGTAAATCAGGGTTATCACCCCACTGTTTTACCTTATGAATTTTCAGACACTGATATTCCTGCCTTGAACACCCGTTTGGATTCTATGCATGACACTTGGGATTCTGTTCATACAGCACTACAGAAGGCATCAAAACGTGCTAAAATCCAAGCTGACAAGAGACGGGGTGCCAATCCTGTCTATCAACCAGGAGACAAGGTGTGGTTATCCACACGTCATGTCAAACTTAAGGTTCCTTCCATGAAATTTGCCCCTCGGTACATAGGTCCTTTTTGGGTCCTCCGTCCTATCAACCCTGTGACTTATTCATTGGCACTTCCTGCTCACATGAGAATTGCCAATTAATTTCATGTGTCCTTGCTTAAGCCTCTTACTTGCAATCGATACACTAAAGTGGCTGCTCCTCCTCCGCCCTTGGTAGTGGGTGATCAGGAGGAGTACGAAGTTCGTTCAATATTGGACTCCAAAATCTCCAGGGGTATTTTGTCTTATCTAATTGACTGGAAAGGATATGGTCCTGAGGAACGTTGTTGGGTTCCTGCTGACCAGGTTCATGCGCCCCGTCTTATCTGGTCATTTCACAACCGCTTCCCTCATAAGCCGGCTCCTTCCTGCCCGGTGTGCGGTATTCGAGTGGGGGTTACTGTTGCGGCTCCCCCAGAGAAACTGCTATGTTTATGAATGGGTTAAGCCTTCCCCTATTTCCTCTAGTGGCTGTCTCATTGACAGCCACTCGAGGCGCTTGCGTGCTTCTCACTGTGAAAATCACAGTGAGAGCACGCCAGCGTCCATAGGAAAGCATTATGAATGCTTTCCTATGTGACCGGCTGAATGCGCGCGCAGCTCTTGCCGCATGTGTGCATTCAGCCGACGGGGAGGAGAGAAGGAGGATCGGAGGAGGAGAGCTCTCTGCCCAGTGCTGGAAAAGGGTAAGTTTTTACCCCTTTCCCCCTTCCAGAACCGGGCGGGAGGGGGACCCTGAGGGTGGGGGCACCCTCATGGCACTATAGTGCCAGGAAAACGAGTATGTTTTCCTGGCACTATAGTGGTTCTTTAATACCTATCTTAAGAACGGTACCCACTGACACCCAAACATGATAATGGAAATAATATATAAGTAATACTATTTTATATGTTATCCATTGCAATAACCTTAGGCAGCATTTATTCAAAGATGTACTTATAATAACCAGCCTGTTGTGTTTTTATTTTATTTTACTGTAATATCTCCATTGTTTTTTATTGTCTCTTTCTGTTCCCTAGTCTTCATTGGATTTTTTTTTGTGTGGTTTGTTTGGACCCTAAAAACTTGGCATGCCATTTTATGCTGGTATGTGCTGTAAACAGTGTATATCTAGTTCCTGTTTATCCTGATGTTTTTGTTCTGGTTGTCCACATGGTGCTGTGTCTGTTATAGTGATACCTTCTGTTCTCCATCTTTATGACATCTAAATTAAGTTGTCATAAAAGCCTAGAGAATCCTGTCCCTATTCTAGCTTGTAGTCTTCTTAACCATTGAGTGTCTTAAATTTATGTCAAGCCGCCAACTTTAATTGCACATTCAAAATTTCATTTTCCTTCAGATTTCCTACTAATTTTTCCTTTTGCAATTTCAATGGGGTTATCCAATGCACTTTTGCACTTTTGGTATCAGGTGGTTGCCCTAGAGCTGAGGCCTGTTAAACTTTCACTGTATTTTGGGCTCTTAAACTCTCTCTTTTCCTTCTTGGTCCTGGTTACCAGCGCCTTCTCCAATCAAAAGATTTGTTCAGTTCATTTACACATGAATAAAAACAAGAATTAATAAAAAAAATAATGATTTTTAAAAAAAATTGTTTCATACACAATAAGAATTAGGGTTTGATTTCTTCTTATTGAGAAGTAATGTTGAGTCTAAGAAAATTCGTTAATTGTATTAACACATAATTAATAACCTTCTTTAATGTATCCTACATTCCATGCATAGCTACATTGAAGAGCTGCAATTATACCTTTCAGTCACAACACAAAGCAAATTAATATGTTCTAATTGCTTGATGAGGTTTACATGCTGAAAATTAAGAGACTGATTCAAGCAGGAAAAGGCGCTTGCTGGCATTGATATGATTGTGACAGTGGAAATGACAGTGTGTTTTGTTGCTGTACTAGTTAGACTGTAATTTGGATTGGTTAGGAAGTAACCTTTTGAATGCCAAAGAAACTATCACAGTAATCTCTCCAAGGAGCACATTATACAGATAACTGTAGTGACATTTAGTTATTTTAAGTAAGAAATGAAAAAAAAATAAAAAATTCAAGCTGCATCTTGACACATTGGGGAAATGCATAAAATACTCACTACAATTATTTTGTTGTGACAATATTTACATCAATGCATTTGTCTAAAAAGAGAAGCACAAAAAATGCCTGCCAGCTGCAACAATTAAAAAGTAATTTAAAAGATAGGTGCTGCCTTTACTTTCCACAAAAATAAACAAACAAAAACAGGATTTGGTGTCATAGAAAGTAACACAAAATCTTTTTACAGTAAGGGACGGATTTTCCATTAGGTAGAGTAGGCACCTGTCCTCTAGGGGGTGCCAGTTTACAGCCCTTATAATGCACCTTTCCACTTCACACTTTTCTTAAGTGAGCTGGTGGGGAGATAAGTCCTCTGTAGCCTCCAATGCTATGCTTTATAGCAGAAGCTGCAGAAATGGGTTTAGGGGGAGATCTGTAAATCTAGCCCTGTGTGCAATTCCTTTTAAAAATGGGATAAACATTAAGGGGATAGTTTCGGCACCAAAATAACATCATTTAAATTAAGTTGTTATGGTGCCAGGAGGCATGCCAGTGCGCTCTTACCTCAAAAAGTTAAACCTCTCTCTTAAGGTTTAACCCTAAATTTGCCTCCAGCGCCGGCTTTAGAATCCCAGTTTCAGGAAACGCAGATTGCCACCGGGCAAGTGTGCCACTGATTGGCTGAAAGCGGTCAGCTGACGAATCTCAGCCAATTAGTGACTCCCCATTCACAAAACTGGCTTGAAAAGAAACGTACCTTTTCCAAGACAGTTTTGTGAATCACTGATGCTCTCAGTCAATCAGCCACGCCTCGTGCCTGACGGCCCTCAGCACTTCCTGAAACTGAAATATAAGAAGTCGGATACTGCCTGGGGAAAGCTGAGATTGTTTCTGGAGGCAACTTTGGGGATAAACCGTTCAAGAACAGTTTAACCCCTCAAGGTAAGAGTGCGCCCAGGGGCCTCCTGGCACCATTACAACTTAATTTAGATGATATTGTTATGATGCCTGGAGTGTTCCTTTAAGTACATAAAATATAAAATGGAGTTGGGATGTGTATGTGGCTGTTTAGGATCAACATAAAAATTAGAATCAGGCACACATACAAAAATGTTTTCCATTTAATGGTAAAGTGTTGGAAGGATTGGCAGATATAGAGATTTATACTTCTCTTTTCTTCCCAAGAAAGTATTTACACACAAATAATAATGTGATTGTTACAAATGGAATATGGGGTATTTATGACCATGACAATTCTGAGCTTAGGTACTCTGGGTATTAATATGTCAAAAAGTAAAATTTATCTCAAGACGCAGTGAGTATTGTGCATATCTCTTCCTTTACTTAAATACAGCAGCAAACAAAAAAGCAAGAAAAAAGGATTCTTAACATGTGACCTCCCAAACTCCACCCCTCATGAATAGCCACCTCTATGTAATCCAGGATCACACCCTCAACTTCTTCTTTCTTTGCTGCTCCCTTCGATGCAAGTTAAAGCGGCACTGTTATGCCGAACTTACCTTTTTTAATCAATTCCTCTTTCAGGATCTGTTCTTAATTTTTTCCTGTCTGCTCTAGTTTTCTTTAAATCACAAGACAAAGTAGGGACTATTTGTCTTATGGAGGTTTCCTACGCATGACCATCACTGACCAGCGGAGGAGCAAAGTGTGCTTCATTTCCCATGGTCAGAGCAATTTTCCCATAATTCTTACCTTTCCTCCGTGTTCCCGCGATGCTTCCTTTCACTTTTCCCGAACGTCCTGTCATTTAGACAGAACTCCGGCAAAGCTACCGAATTGCGTCCTGACAGAAGGAGAACAGTTTTTCGATTTGTGTTAGAACGCAATTCAGCACTTTGTTCGGATCGGAATTTAATTCGAATGAATGAAACTCTGATCTGATTTGTGCCGCGGCTGCATCTTGCAGCCGATTAGTAGATAACTCCCTAATTCCCACGGTCTTTCAGACAAATTTACTAATATTAAGTAAAGACTACTTAGTATTAGTAAATTCTACCCCTACTCGCTATGTGGCTGCTCATGAGCCCCTCCGGCCTCTACCCCTGAGTGGCGAAAGGGAGCCATAAATGAAAATGTGGGGGGCTATTGTCCTCCCCTCCGGCCCCCACCCCTGAGCAATGGGTCGGGGCCCTAAATAGCAATGAGGGGGGACCTATATAACAAGTGGCGAGTGGGGGCCCTATATAACAATGGGGGGGACCTATTGTTCTTCCCCCGGTCCCCACCTCTGAGCGGCGGGTGGGGGCACTAAATAGCAATGAGGGGACCTATTGTCCTCCACCCCGGCCCCCACCCCTGAGCGGCGGGTGGGAGCCCTAAATCGCAATAAAGGGGGGGGACCTATTGTCCTCCTACCGCCCCCCACCTCTGAGCGAAGGGTGGGGGCCCTAAATAACAATGGGGGGACCTATTGTCCTCCCCCCGGCCCCCACCACTGAACGGCGGGTGGGGGCCCTAAATAACAATATAGTAGGGGACCTATTGTCCTCCCCCCGGCCTCCACCACTGACCGGTGGGTGGGGGCCATAAATTAAAGTGTGCCCCCCCCAAGGTGATTAGGGGTCCTCAAGCCCCTAGTCACACCCCCCCCACCTAAAAATGGTGAGGGGGGAATAAAACAACTAAGTGCCTGTAAAAAAAAAAAAAAATTAAACTTACTGTGGCGAAACCGACCTCGCCACTGGCCATTGGAGAAGACTGATTGCCAGCCTCCTGCCATGTGACTATGGCTCCTGGGATGTATTGCCCTTTAAAGACATGATTTGGGCATAATGGATTTGTGTTGTGCTGCTGCTAGCCCTTTTAAGAACCATCTGGGGACATACTGTGGAGTTACTGGGTGGCCACCATTTCCTGTATCAGAAGCACATGGTGAGAACAATGGATGGCGGCCATTTTAACTCACAGACACTGTGTGGACTTTTCAACACGGTGCCATCTCGCCAGTATTTGTTGCACAGAGACATCGTGCGGTGGTTTTGGACTATACAGCAGGGGACACATTATACAGTGATTGTTTTTATTTAGCCTGTATATGTTCTGCAGAATCTGCATTAAACTGTATTTTCCAAAGTACTGAACGGATCTGGGTGAATTTTGGATATGTGGTTCACCCAGATCCCCCAGTTCCAAGGATATACTTTTTATGGGGTTATTGCATGTTTTGGGGTCCCTGTGATGTGTTTTATGAAACTGCATTTCTCTGGCTGTGATAATTAGATTACCCATTGTGTTCAGTAATCATATCACAGCCAGAGGGGAGGATTTTGTGTGGGAGTGTCTGGGTGTAGTGTATGGATTGATTGGCTGTTTTGTAACGCCCTGTGGGCTGTACTATGTTTGTGGATTGGGAATAAAAGAGACTGTATGTGACAGTACAGGGAGTTCCTGTTTTAACCCTCAAAGTGAAGTGTCGTCTCATTATTGGGGAAGGATTCATTGTATGCTGTTCCAGTTTGACTGCTAGGAGAGTAAACCTATTCGTATGGTTCCTATTCAACTGTCTACAGCATTCATATGCTTGAGAGAAGGTATACGCTTCTCTGGTTCGGTGATTGTGGTGTCTGCTGCAGTGCTTGGAGTCCTCAGGAAGCGCTAGGAGCATCTTTCAACGGAGGTACCCAGTCGGGGTGCCAGGCGATCCGTTACATTGGTGGCAAGCGGTGGGATGGCGTCCTAGTGCAAGGTAAAGCAGCTCAGAGACACTGTTTGTGGAGTCACAAATTGAGGGCAACGCTAGCACACGTGCAGCGCCCCGGGAGCAGAGGTACCCAGCGACTTGGAGCAGACAAGTATGGAAGGCTCTGGTGATGATTGGCTGGCCAAGGTGAGGCAGCGAGTGGCCCAGTATGGTGATAATGTGCCCATGGATATATTCCAGGCGATCTGGAACCAGGTCACAGCCGAGCGAAACACAAGGATGGACCGAGAATTCCGGCTGGCGAAAGAGAGAGAATATGCTCAGCGGAAGGAGTGTTACAGCAGCCAAAGAGAGGCTGCATTCGAGGAGGTTAACCGTTTCCCCCTGAGGCGGCCAGAGGAACCCGAAGTAGGGGTCCTCATAGACTGGTCCTGTGAGGAACCACAACAGGCAGGTGGAGATGGGACCGAGGTCTCTCCACCGGGCCCAACGGGGTGCTGGGCAGCCGGCCCAGATCCCCAGCAGCAGCCGGAGTTAGCGGGTGCGGAAGCCAGTGGTCCTTACTCGCAAATGTTGAGGGACCTCACAGACTGGTCCTGGGAAGACCCACAGATGGCAGGTGGAGATGGGACTGCAGTCTCTCTACCGGCCCTACAAGGATGCTGGGCGGTCGGCCCAGATCCCCAGCGGCAGTGTGTGTTACAGGGAGCTGAAGGTGCCGTCCTTCCTCCCCAGCGGCAGTGCGAGTTACAGGGAGCCAAAGGTGTCGTCCTTCCTCCCCAGTGGCAGAGTGAGTTACAGGGAGACAAAGGTGCCATCCTTCCTCCCCAGGGGCAGTGCGAGTTACAGGGAGACAAAGGTGACGTCCGTCCTCCCCAGCGGCAGTGTGAGTTACAGGGAGCCAAAGGTGCCGTCCTTCCTCCCCAGCGGCAGAGTGTCCTGCAGGGAGCAGAGATAGTCGGTCTCGCCTCCAAGCAGCAGGACAATATATTGAAAGGGGAGACAGTCGGTCCCCCTCTCCACCAGCAAAAGAGAGTGTCAGGCAGAGGAGCCTGTTACCCCCTCTCCCCAGCGGCTGAAAGTGTGTAAGGGAGAGGAGCTTGTTACCCCCTCTCCCCAGCGGCAGCGTAGCCCACCAAGGGGAGATGATAAGCCCCACACCGGTGCAGAAGGGACCGTGGTCTCTGTGCCCCAACCACAGGGGGTATGGGCGGTCGGTCCTGTCCCCCAGCAGCCTGTCTGCCCCTCCAGCCGCAACACCAGGTCCAGCAGGAGGAGCATACTAACCCTTCTCCTCAGCTGGGCTCCAACCAGGCTGCTCCCTTGGTAGCGCTGGCACCAGGGCAGAGTACCGCTGGTCTCTGCCCACTCAGCAACCCACAGATCCAGAAGGCTAGTGGTGGAGCCCCTGGACATGGACAAGCTACCCACTACCCCAGGTGCAGTAACCAATTCTTGTGGGTGGGCTGCACTACTGACTATGTTTTGTGGGTGGGTTGCTGGACTAACCAAGGCACTGACCGACAGGAGGTCAGATACCTTGTTAGTCTTTTTGGGAAATGGGAGAAATGTGGCGAAACCGACCTCGCCACTGGCCATTGGAGAAGACTGATTGCCAGCCTCCTGCCATGTGACTATGGCCCCTGGGATGTATTGCCCTTTAAAGACATGATTTGGGCATAATGGATTTGTGTTGTGCTGCTGCTAGCCCTTTTAAGAACCATCTGGGGACATACTGTGGAGTTACTGGGTGGCCACCATTTCCTGTATCATAAGCACATGGTGAGAACAATGGATGGTGGCCATTTTAACTCACAGACACTGTGTGGACTTTTCAACACAGTGCCATCTCGCCAGTATTTGTTGCACAGAGACATCGTGCGGTGGTTTTGGACTATACAGCAGGGGACACATTATACAGTGATTGTTTTTTATTTAGCCTGTATATGTTCTGCAGAATCTGCATTAAACTGTATTTTCCAGTAGTAAACCTATTCGTATGGTTCCTATTCAACTGTCTACAGCATTCATATGCTTGAGAGAAGGTATACGCTTCTCTGGTTCGGTGATTGTGGTGTCTGCTACAGTGCTTGGAGTCCTCAGGAAGCGCTAGGAGCATCTTTCAAAGGAGGTACCCAGTCGGGGTGCCAGGCGATCCGTTACACTTACCATATGATGTCTTCTTTTTTCTAAAATCTTTATTTTTCAGCCCCAAAAAAGGCCAAATAAAAACTATAATACCTGTCGAACTTGTTAAGAATAAAATAAAAAACCCGAGCACAAAAAAAATCTGACGAAAAAGAAAAAAACAGACGCTTAAAAATAAATCTATCTTCACCCGGTGAGGGCACAGTGCAGACTGAGCTCCGCAGGGTGGGGAAAGGCTTATAAAGCCTTCCCATGCCTGGCAATTTGACTCAGAGCACTCTGATATGTTGACTTGGATTTAAACCAATCAGAGTGCTAGTCATTTTACACAGCGTTGGAAGGTTCTTTGGAATTTTCCCATGCTGTGTAAAATGACACAGAGCACTCTGACTGGTTGGATTTCAAGCCATCTAAACACGCTGTGTAAAATGACTAGCAATCTGATTGGTTGAATTCCAAGTCAACCAATCAGAGTGTTCTGAGTCAAATTGCAGAGCGTGGGAAGGCTTTATAAGCCTTTCCCTGCCCTGCGGAACTCAGTCTGGGCCGTGCCCTCTCCAGGTAAAGATGGATAAATTTTTTTAGTGTCGGGTTTTTTCTTTTTTGTCTGTTTTTTTTTTGTGCTCCAAGTTTTTGTTTTTATGGCCCCCACCCGGCGCTCAGGGTGGTCAGAGGCAGAGAAACAGTTTAGGAAAGGACGCATACTATGGCAAGAAAGGACACCTAAGAAATGCTTGTCCCATACGTCCGGATAACTTACGCTCCTAAGACCCATTAGGGTGTATATGTCCCCTGGTACTACCCAAACTAGATTTCTTCTTAGTGTTGCTGCTCAATGTGATAAGATAAGTGTTAAGTGTAACGCCCTGATTGACTAAGGCGCTCCAAAAATCTTTATCGATATGCAATTTGCCAGTAAACACTTCCTACGCATTAAGAAGAGATCATCGCCCCTGGCCGTTGAGGCCATTGATGGGAGACCACTCTCTCAGCCTTTAATTACCCATGAAACACTACCTATCACTACCACGATAGGAGTGTTACACAAAGAACTCATCACGTTTCAGATAATTGCTTCCCCTTCTTGTCCCATTATATTTGGATTCCCATGGCTTGTTAAGCATAACCCCCATGTTAGCCCCAGTTGAAGGCGCAATTTTGTGGCAACGAAACGCGCATCGGGCGTTTTTTTTATGCTTTATCCTCACTTTGATTTGGTGTTTCTATTTGGGTGTAATTCATGGAGCACTTAGGTTATTAGATTTTAGTATTAGATTTTAGTGTGGGATGTTCAGGTAGCGGTTACCGGTTAAGTGGCTGTTAGCTTTCCAGTAGTCTTAATTCTCGAGACAGACTTTATTGGCCAGCAGAGGTAATATTCAAATAGGGATTCTAGCAATCTTTTTTTTATTGCAGGAAGTACATATAACTTACTTTTAGCTCCTTATCAGGAAGGACGTTTATTAAGTACGGTATCAGAACCCAGAGCTTATTTGTTATAGACACTCATTTTGGGTCTAGATACAGTTTATTGTGTGATACTTGCTGTGTGCAGGGCCGGTGCTAGGATTTCTGACTACACAGGCGAAGATGCATTTTGACGCCAAAAAATAAATAAACAATGCATCTTCACCTCTGTGTCTCATAGCCCCCTTTTGAATTTCTTACCCCCATTAGTGTTGCATATCCACTCTCTTGAATGTCTTATCCCTTTGGCCCCTTTGTGCCTTACACCCCCCTTTAGTGTGTTTCCTACAACACCTCTTATGTATTTCTTACTTCCCCGCCAGCTCCTATCTATCTCTCTTTTTCTCCCACATAGACATAGATACAGGCAAAAATACATACATGCACAAATACACAAACATACAGACACACAACCATACAAGCACACAGACATAATTTTTCAGGCACACAGTCACAAAGATATACAGACACACAGTCATAAAAAGCACACAAACAAACACAGTCATACAATCTACACATACAGGTACATTGTCATACAAACACAGACATACATTCATACAGACACAGGCACTCACAGAAATACAGACACAGGCACTCACAGAAATACAGACACAGACATAAAGAAACATAGAGATAGGCATACAGAGACATACATACACAGACAAACAAAGAACCCTGCTCACTGATACCGTGTAAATGCTCCGGCCATCAACAGTGGTGGATGCTCCGTGTCAGGCAGACATCGCTGGATCCACCAGTAAAGTCTTCAAAAGGAATAAACGCAGGCAACACTCCAATAGTAAGGATGGTATATTTATTGGTAGGTGAACCACCCCATAGAAAGTGTGATGTTTCAGCTCATGCAATAAGGCTCTGATGAGCCGAAACGACGCACTTTCTTTGGGGTGGTTCACCTATCAATAAATATACCAGCCGTACTATTGGAGTGTTGCCTGCGTTTATTCCTTTTGAATACATACACACAGTCATACAGAGACATACATACTGTATGTCTCTGTATGTCTCTGTATGACGGTCTGTGTATGTACACAGGATGGCTAAAAGTTAGATCCCCGTCTGTCGTGCAACTTCAACAATGCTTTGAAAGCTGGGGCTCTACCGATTCCCCATGCTTGCAGGATTGTATTTAGCATGGAGCAGTATTTGTGTGTTTGACTGTAAGCATGTGTTTGTATGGAGTATATTTGTAGGATTGTAGCGGTGTGTTTGTATGTAGTGTTTGCATTTGAATGCAAGCATGCATTTATGTGTAGTATTGGTTTTTGAACGTAGGTGTGTGTTTATATATAATTTTGGTGTCTGATACAGAGGTGTGTTTGTATGTAGTGTTGACATTTGAATGCAGGGGTGTGTTTGTATGTAGTGTTGACGTTTGCATGCAGGTGTTTATTTGTGTGTAGTGTTGATGTTTGAATGTTGAGATATATGCACATATACACATACACTGCCACACACGCACACACTGTGATACACATACACAAAGATACACACACTGACACACATGCAGATATACATATACACAAACTGATACACATTCAGATAGACAGACACACATATACAGATACACACAAACACTGACAGACATACAGATAAACACACACTGACATACAGATACGCTGACAGACATACAGATACACACATACACAATGATAGACATACACAAACACACAAAGACACACAGACAGACACACACACTGACAGACATTTAGATACACACAGAAACACGGACAGAGACATTTACATACACACACACACACTGACAGACATAGATACACACACTGACAAACATATACACACACACTGACAGACATAGATACACACACACTGACAGACATATACACACACACTGACAGACATAAAGATACACACATACACAATGATAGACATACACAAAGACACACTAACAGACAGACATACACACACACACTGACAGACATTTAGATACACATAGACACACGGACAGAGACATATACATACACTCACTGACAGACATGGATACACACACACACACTGACAGACATAGATACACACACACACTGACAGACATATATACACACACACTGGCAGACATAGATACACACACTGACAGACATATACACACACACACTGACAGACATAGGTACACACACACACTGACAGACATATACTCACACACTGACAGACATACAGATACACACATACACAATGATAGACATATACAAAGACACACTAACAGACAGACATACACACACACACTGACAGACATTTAGATACACATAGACACACGGACAGAGACATATACATACACACACCCACTGACAGACATGGATACACACACACTGACAGACATATACACACACAGACACACTGACCAACAGGTTCAGGAGGGTGGCTTACCTGGGATCCAAAGTGCTGCCTGAGGTAGTTGGGAGTTGGAGGAGCTGGTCCTGCCCAGCTCCCCTCCTCTCTGCCTTCTGCTGCTCTAGTCTTCTTGGGAGGACTTCCTCCCATGCTGACAAAAAGGGGGCGGGTGGTAGCTCCGCCCCTGCTGGGCACCAGCCGCACTGTGTGCTACAGAGGGAGCAGGGATATGACGTTCATATCCCCGCCCCCTCCACACAGTCCGCGGCACTGCAGGTTGGCGCTCGGCCACGCTACAAGACGTGACCGGCAGGAGAGGGGAGCTGTGCACTTCCCTCCTGCCGGTCACCCGGACATTTGCGCCCCCGGAGCGGTGCGCCCTAAGGCCACCGCCTGTGCCGCCTTATGGACGCGCCGGCCCTGGCTGTGTTCATGCTCTTAATAATATCTACTTTCCTACTTATACCACTGCTCTTTGTATGATATCCCTATCTCACTCAACAGCTCACTACCACTGCCACTTTGTTGCTACTTATTATGGAGGGAAGGTTACCTCGATACATTTTATTGCAGTAGCATCTTTGTTTTTTATACTATTTTTTCTATGCAATTGGTACTAGGGTATACTTAGATTAGCCTCCTATAAGTGGTGTGTACTTAACCTTTCCATTAGATATTTAGCAGACATACCATCTAACATGTATCCTAGCACTCAATAAAGGATTTTTTCCTCCATACATAGCATAGTTTTTGTGTTGGTATCGTCTATTAGATTATCTCTAATTTTACATTATTTGTTCATTTAAGACCATTGAGCACCATGGTTTTGAGATTAAAAACCCACTCCATCTCGGATCTGCCAAGAATATTTTTTATATTCCCTCCTCTCCGTGGAATAACACATTTTTTTTAATACCAATGCATTTTAAAGGTTTAGGGTCATTATTGTGGATAATAAAATGCTTAGATATGGAATGATTTTCATTTCCCTTTAAAATATTCCTGCAGTGTTCCCCCAATCTGTTTTTTACATTTCTGATTTTTGGTTGTCATTCCCAGATATTGGAGGCCACAAAGGCACTCCAATAAGTAGATAACGTTTTTAATGTTGCAACTAATAAAATCTTTGATATAAAATCTTTCTATGCATTGTAACTTTTCTTTGTTATATTTGATCTAAAATAGGTTGTTTTTGGTTGGCCAGTTGGATCGTTACTTCAGTTAAAAATGAAGAGGATAGTAACTTTTTTTGTTTATATTCCTTAGTGAAATTAGTTGTTAGAATGAATTTGAAATTGGATGCTTCCCTAAAAACATTAGGTTTTTCGGGTATAAAATCCTTTAACGTTTCATCTTGGCTTAAAAGGTGTATGTTTTTACTGCATTTGAAAAAGCCATACTGGTGAAAACACGTTAATGGATCTTACTGCTTTGTATTTTAACTATTAAAGGATTTTGGTCACTACACTTGTGTGCTGTGCCAATTACCTTTTATATTTAGTTTTAATACTGTTTTCATTCTTCCTGGCATATTTTATCTCTACTTAAAAGCAAGCCTAGGTGGGGATCAAACCACCAACACTGTCATCATAGTGCAGTTAGTCTCTTGTGAGTATATTTTAACAATTTACATCACTTGTTTTATTGAGGGCACCCTCTGTCACCTTATCTATTTCTTCCTGGGTTTCTGTCATCATGAACCAAACGGACACCTTTAATACATCTTATAAGAGGGGATTATACCACTGCACGCCCAAAGAAAAGTCCCTGCTGTTTTAAAGACTAAAACGTCTAATATCAAAAGACTATTATTTGTGAGGACTATCACATTGACTTATTTCTTGTTTGTTCCAAATATCTATTTATTTTTTTATACTGTCTATTGGTGCAGCTCTTTAAAAAAAAAATATTTTTATAACCTTATTTCTGTATATTCTCATAAGAGTTTAGAGGGATTCCTTTTTTAGGGTTGCTGTCTTTTTCTGTTGATTAGCACTGAAGCATTTTTTGTATTCTATCCATCCCCTCTAAGGCTACCAGGAGTAAGCTCCGAGCTAAATGCCCTTGCCCTTTGGTGCAGGGCCATGTGTGTGAGACACCCAAAGCTGGCCTAAGATGGTCCAGTTTTTGACTAAGTTAAGTTGCAACTCCCGTAAAAGCCTAGAATCAGTCTTGAAAGCTTGCCAAGACAAGCACCTGGACATACTTGGTCCCCTGACCAAGTTGTTTGAATTGGCCAAGACAGCCATTTGTGACACCCGCCCTGTATATCCACATCTGTTGCGGAGTTGGGACCAGTGGACCATTTGTCAGGCTAAAATTTCAATACCTCCCTTTTCATAGAGAAACTGAAAGCTATATTGTTTAAGATCAATCATAAGTTTGAAAATTTGGCTCTTATCGAGATGGGTAAGGACATTGATGGACTACTCTTCGGAGACTCATTCATTAAAGACCTAGGCTGAATGAAGATACAATTTCAATGTCACAAATAATGAAAGATGATAAGATAATCTTATTTCAAGAAATGGTGGAAAAGTTTCAAGTTCCTAGTAGTGAAATTTTTACACATTTGAGAATTAAAAACTTTGTAGATATCAATGTTTTAAAATCTTCTTTTCAGCCAACAGGTTTTATGGAAAATTTATTTGGCAATAAATATGTAAATAAAGTAATTTCTAAAGCTAATCTCCTCTTAGACTTACTCAATGATAACCCAACGAAAATAATAAATTATTGGGAGCAAGAACTTGGACTACCAATAACGTTGGATGAGTGGTGCTCTTCTATGTTATATACTTCGAAAAACATATATTGCTTAAATTTGATAGAGTGCCATTTTAAAGTTATAAATAAATGGTATTTAACACCAAATAAATTAGTCAAAATGTATCAGAATTGCAATCCCACATGTTGGAGATGTGGTAGCAGTCTGGGTTCATATACCCATATATGGTGGTTCTGTCCAGGCATTGTTGAAATTTGGTTATGGGTCTTTAAATTATATTATGATTTGACAGGTATAAAATTAACATTCTCACCGATAGTTGCATTATTACATGTAAATTGGAATTTAAAATCTCGAAACGATATTTGTATCGCCGTGCATTGTTTTATAGCTACGAAAATAGTAATAGCAAGAAATTGGAGGTCTTCATTACCTCTTCAAAAACAACATATAATTCTTCAAATTAAAACTCAATTGAATGTGGAAAAATCGCTTACGATAAATCATATTTCTCAAATTAAAAGAAATGTTATGTATGAAAACTGGCTAAATAAATTGTCAATTATGTAAGATATACCCTGAACCTGGAGTTAAAAAGATTTTTGAAAATGTGAGTTTGTAATGTATTAGCCTTGGAACCCCCCGGAATGAATGTTAGCATAATGTAGTATAATGTATTTGTGTTTGAGTGATTTAATTTTTTTTTTCTGATTTGTATACTGATATAAACTGTATTTGTAAAATTTAAATAAAAAATATTATGATAAAAAAAAAAAAAAAAGACCTAGGCAGAGACTTAGGTGCCTTCACTGCCCTTGACAAGTGCAACATTCCATGCGCAGGATCTTTGCCAGAAAGGTCTCTGCCAGGGCTGGTGGCTACAGGGATCATCCTGGCGACCATGCCTCCTACTCAGGCTCATTCAGGCAGAATCAAGGCCCCACCTCCTTCTTCCAGAGGGGTGCTTTCCAGGACACAAGGATTCCATGCCCCTTCTTCACATAGAGTTGTTGTCTTTGGAGTTTCAAAATCTAGAGGATTTACTCCTTCTAGATGCCCATTCGGTATGTCACCATCTAACTCACTTTTCTTTCCTGTTACCTGAGGAGGGTGGCTCACCCATTTTTCTCAAGCTTGATCTGCAGTCACCTTGGACGCTTGGGTTCTCCAAAAGGTCTGATGGTACCGTATACAGTTTGTAAGGACCCCTGTACAGTTGCGTTCTCCAGATCCTATTGTTTTCTCCAGGTCCGACAAACGATTGGAGGATCTACGCCTCAAAGGGGATGTAGAGCTCATGTGCCTGTCCCTTTGCGCATATTTAAGCAACTTTTTTCTGGTCCTTAAAAGGATGGCCAGATGCGGCCAGTGATCAACCTTCATTCTCTGAATGCCCTGGTGTGCTACAAACATTTCAAGATGGAGAGGATTCACTTTCTTTGTGATTCGCTCCTGGGATTGGATGATGAAACTGAACCTCACAGAAGCATACCTCACGGTCCCCATCACATCAGAGTCCAGGGACTTCCTGCAGTTCCTTTGAAGAGGAGAGAGCCTCTCGTCAGCATCTTGGTACTTCACCAAGCTGCTGTGACCAGTTATGGCCTTGTTGCGTGCCAGAGGCATCAGGCTGATAGTGCACCTGGACGATATCCTCATTCTGTCATAGGATAAAGGCACACTCTGACTCCATCTCTTAACTAGGCTTTCTCATATATTGGGAAAAGTCGCAGATGACAACTATGAAGAGGATGCAATTTATAGAATTCCTGAACAACTTGGTTGACTATACCCTGACTTTGCCTTCCTCCAAGGTTCGCACCGTCCGGAGGGAGATTCACCGGACTCTGTCTCACAGTTAAATATACCTGCGGCAGTTGGCTCGGGTGATTGGTCTCAGTGGCGGATCCAGAGCCTGATCTCGGGAGGGGCACTTGTAGATTATTTAAAGAAATAATCCAGACATAATAACCACTACAGCTCAGTGTAGTGGTTATGGTGTCAATAGTGCTGGGACCCCCTCCCAGAGTAAGTAGTCAAACCGTTTAAGAACAGTTTGACAACTTACCTGAGTTCTGCTGGGAAATCGGGCTGTAGTGAGGCATAGGAGCAGTGGTGTGTATGAGTGGTGCAATGTGTAAGGGGTGCAGTGTGTGTGTGTGTGTGTGGGGGACAGTGTGTGAGCAGTGTGTGTGTGAGTGAGGGCGGCAGTGTATGTCAGGGATGCATTGTATGTGTGGGACAGTATGTGTGTGTAACAGTTGCAGTGTGTGTGTGAGGATTGTAGTGTATGTGTGAGTGTGGGCAATGTGTGTGTATGGGGCGGCAGTGTATGTGTAGGGCAATGTGTGTATGGGGGCAGTGTGTGTGTATGGGGGTAGTGTATGTGGGTAGAGTGTGTGTGTATGGGGGGCAGTGTGTGTGTATGGGGAGCAGTGTATGTGTATGTGTATGGAGGCAGTATGTGTGTATGGGGCACAGTGTGTGTGTATGGAGGGCAGTGTGTGTGTGTATGGGGGCAGTGTGTGTGTATGGGGAGCAGTGTATGTGTATGGGGGCAGTATGTGTGTATGGGGGACAGTGTGTGTGTATGGGGGCAGTGTATGTGTTTGGGGGCAGTGTATGTGTATGGGGGCAGTGTGTGTATGGGGGGCAGTATGGGGGCAGTGTGTGTGTATGGGGGGCTGTATGTGTGTATGGGGGCAGTGTGTGTATGGGGAGCAGTGTATGTGTATGGGGGCAGTGTGTGTATGGGGAACAGTGTATGTGTATAGGGAAGTATGTGTGTATGGGGGCAGTGTGTGTGTATGGGGGCAGTGTATGTGTATGGGGCAGTATGTGTTTATGAGGGGCAGTGTGTGTATGGGGGTAGTGTATGTGTGTAGAGTGTGTGTGTATGGGATAAGAAGGGTAGGGGGGCTTTTTTTATAATATATATATTTTTTATTTAATTAAAATAAATATTCATTATGTCCCCCCTCCCTTTTTACCTTTATTGGGAGGAGGGGGGATATTTCTTGATTACTGGTGGTCCGTGGGGAATTCCTGGTGGCCCAGTGGGGAGATCCAGGGCTAGAGTTCACTCTCGCGAGATTTGGAGCGTTGCTGTGTTAACCGCGGCAACGCTCTGTGCTCGCAAGAATAGGACCCGGAGGAGCTGCAGGCTGAGCTCCCGGGTCCTCTCTCTCTCTCCTGCCGGCTGCCAGTGCTGTGCCTGCGGACCGGGGAGGGTGATCTCTGATCTCCCCTCCGGTCCGCGAATGCACATTGCAGGGCTGGCGCCTGCATGTGCTGGCAGGGGAGAGGGAGACCGTCAGTTTTCTCGGGGGGGGGAGGAGGGCACTCCACTGGTGAATCTTGAATCTACATGTATGTTGCTTATAGAGTTGGACCCAAGTCTCCACAGAATTTCTTTTTCTGAATTTTTGACGGTTGCTGTAACGGAGCTTCCTGTACCCCGATTGGGTACCTCCGCCAATTGATTCTCCTAGTGCTCACCGAGGACTTCAAGCACTCCACCAGACACCATCAGCACCGCAGTCCCCACGTCCAGCATTACTCGCTGTCCTCCACCCAACCTGGACCCAAGACCAGCTTCCAGTTGGTGAACCTCTCCTACTCCAGAGAGAGCGTAGCAGAAACAGCTCTTAAAAGAGCTAGTGATTATAATCCCAGGGGAGTATAATGATATAGCAATCCCCAGGGTAGTTGCAGCCTTTTCCCCCACACATGAGACGAGACTCTATGTTGAGGGTAAAACAGGAACTCAATTTTAATGGAGGCACACTGGCCTTTTATGCAGATTTCCCAACAAAGATGACACCCAGGTGGACCTTGTTGGGCACAGGGACACAAAGTGTACAAGCCAATAAAAACAATGTGACAATGAATGACACTCCCACATACAGTACACAAACCCTCCTCTCTGCCTGTGATATAATTAAGCATGGGATGAGGCAGAGGCATCAGTGATGCCCACCGATTATCAAAAATAAAGAACACAATAATGAACAGTTAAATCCGAGCTGCAGGGTCTCCTTACTGTAGTTCCAACAGTGTAACAAGCAGATAGTCCTCAAAATTAGCACTGAGGAAGGGCTTGTTGCCCGAAACATTTGTTTATATTGTGTCCTCTAATAAACTGCAGTAGCACCTGGGTGTGCACTACCTACTTGATGCGCAGAACTCCATTTTTTGTCTATCTGTGATATAATTAAGGCAGATAATGTATTAACGTCAGACAGAAAAAACACACATTTTTACAAAGTCCAATAAGTACCCCAAAATACAACATATCCCCATGATAGTCACAACCCCTGATATTCTCCATGCTGCCCAGGATGCTTCTTCAGGTCTACTTTCAGTGGGCAACATTTTGTCTTATGGCTTCCTTCTGGCCAACACAGCCCTGGTATCCTCAGATCCTGGAATTGGCCATCGAGGTTCGCAGACTGTTCGGACTGGACCCTCTTCTTCTGGATCCTGATGGCCATGCTCATCATCTGGTGCACGAATGGTGGCTCCCTTGTTGGCGTGGCTGATTTCAACGGATCAGGATTTTTGGACTCGGCTATACTCTTTCTGGTGGGCTCATGGGCACCTGGTACTAGGGCCGCATGCTACTCATTTGGGCACATCTGGGCTTGCTGGTGCGTGGCTTGGAACCTGGATCCCACTTCAGTACCCGTGATGGAGATTCTACATTCCTCTCATCACCTGGGACATGAACTGCGTCCTTCTGCTCTTCAAGTCCTGGCCTCCAAATGCAGAGGTCAAGCAAAGGTGTGTCCGACATTCTGGCTCTGGGCTCCGAAAGGCATGGAGTTTGTTATCTCTAGATGCGCTAAGACCTCCTGCCGGTCTGTGTTTTACTCTGCATTCCCTTCTAAGCCACATTTGTGCCTGGTCTCTTGCCTTTGGGAGTGCAAACAGAGGAATATCTCCAACCCTTTTTCCTACTATTATAGGCCCCTTTTGCCCTGTCTCTAGCCCTTCTTTGGCTCGTTGGGTCAAATGGGTGTTGTCCTCTACTAGTGTGAATGTCTCTTGGTTCGGGGCCCATTTTGTCCATGGGGCATCTGCCTCGAAGGTGGTGTTCCTGGGTGGCTGTCTGGAGGACTTGAATGCTTCTGCTGTTCACAGAAGTCTACCTTCAGCGCATTTTACTTTAGACATATCCGTCATGTTTTATCTTCTGTGGTTGTGCAGCTTTAAACTTGCACAATATGAGCCTCCATGTCTCGAGATAAATTTAACAGATTTTGCTGTTTCATGACGAAAAGTCATGATTTTATGAAAGACACAGAGGTGAGTATTGTCCCATCCTTTGCACTTTTGGATTCGCTTCTTCCTCCCTTGTTTATTGTTTTATTATGCTTCAATGCTGTCCCATTTCTTCTCTGCTTTTCTCAGGTGGATGTTACTTCCGTCAGGTTTGTGTTGTATGAATTACCATTATGACTTTTACATGCTGTGTTCTGGTTTATGGGTTTTATGTATGCATTTGCATGCTTCATTCTTTGGTCTTATGGTTTGCATTCTCTGTCTGAACTGATGCCATTGGATTGTTCTGTGATGTCTAGCCAGGATTACACCCTGTACTTTGTGTTTCAGCTTGATGTTCCATGGGTTTGAGATGTTGTTGGTTTCTCTATTCCCATCACGTTATTTGTTACAGCTTGTGCTGCCGTTCGTCTCACTGTTTGAGATCACTTTTTGCCGCAGTTCCGGTTTTTAGTTACTACTCTGTGGTTTCTGCTCCTTTGCTGTTGGACTGTTGGGGGTGTGATATTGGATTATATAGGGATGGATATTCATTAGGGGTCATATGTTATGCGTTTTTTTTCTTTTTTTTTTTTTTTTTTTTTTCTTTGCTGCTGTATTTAAGTAAAGAAAAAGATATATGCACAACACTCGCCTCCACGCCTTTCATAAAATCGTGCCATCTTAACAACAATATGAGCATAGCATTACACTGGGGCCCTGTCTACACAACCACTCACAGGAATTAAAATGTAAATTATTGTGACAAACTGCCATTTGCCACTGGGCATTGGAGAGGACTGATGGCCAGCCTCTTGCCACATGACTATGGCCCTGGGATATATGGCATTTGAAAACACTATTTGAACTGGAGATTGTGCACAAATATAACTATCCATATTTTTTACGATTCCCTTTGTTTGTTGCACTGTTCCCCATGTGTTTCATCTGTTGGTTCGGCTGGCCACCATTTCCTGTATCAGAGGCACATGGTGAGAACAATGGATGAAGCACATGGTGAGAACAATGGATGGCGGCCATTTTAACTCACAGACACTGTTTTGACTTTTCTACACGGTGCCATCTCGCCGGTATTTGGTACACAAAGACATCGTTCAGTAGTTTTAAACTACAGAACAGGGGACACATTTAACAGTAATTATTTTTCATATAGCCTGTATATGTTCTGCGGAATCTGCATTAAACCGTATCTTCCAAACTACTGAACGGATCTGGGTGAATTTTGGATATGTGGTTTACCCAGATCCCCGGTTCCGAGGATGGGGTTATTGCATGTTTTGGGGTCCCTGTGATATGCTTTTATATTACTGTATCTTCCTGCCTGTGATAATTAATTAATACTCCCCCGAGCTTTAATCACTTAGCACTGTTATACGCTCACCTGGAGGAGAGGTCTTTCACCACACGGTCCTGGAGGACAGAGGCTTATCCAGGGTGGAAGGAAGACGGCGAGACTCCAGTTAAGCTACGGCGGTTGTAGAGTCTGCGGTGGTTGCGGTGTCCGGTGCGGTGCTTGTGGTCCTCGGCGAAAGCTAGGAAGCGTCCATCAACGGAAGGTACTCGGTCGGAGTACGGGGAGTTCCGTTACAATTATCAATAAAATTAAGCTTATATTTATTTATACCTCCAACAAATACAATACATTCATACAATGCAAACACACACACAGACTACTGAATACACACACAAAGGCTGCTGAATACACACAGGTTGCTGAATACGTACACGGGCTGGTGAATACATACACAGAGACTGCTTAATACACACACATACAGACTGCTGAACACACACAGACTGCAGAACACAAACACACAGACTGCTGCATACACACATACAGCAGTGAGGGGTGCAGTGTGTGCATGTGTGAGGTGTGCTGTGTGTATGTGAAGAGTGCTGTGTGTGTTTGCAAGTGGTGCTGTGTGTGTGTGAGGGGGCAGTGTGTATGTGAGGTGTTCAGTGTGTATGTGAAGGGTGCTGTGTGTGTGTGTGCTGTTTGTGTGGCATGCTGTGTGTGCAGGGTGCTGTGTGTCTTAGGGGTGCTGTGTTTGTATATGAGAGGTTGAATGTGTGTGTGTGTGTGTGTGTGTGAGGGGTGCTTTGAGTCTGTGAGGAGTGCTCTGTGTGTATGTGTGGGTTTGTGTGTGAGGGGTGGTGTGTGTGAGAGGTGCTGTTTGTGTGTGTGTGTGATTGTGTGTGTGAGAGGTGGTCTGTGAGAGGTGTGCTGTGTGTGTGTGTGTGTTAGAGGTTCTGTGTGTGAGGGGTGCTGTGTGTGTGTGTGTTTGTGTTAAGTGTGCTGTGTGTGTGAATGGTTCTGTGGGTATGTGAGGGGTGCTGTGTGTGAGAGGTGCTCTGTGTGTGAGGGGTGCTGTGTGTATGTGAAGGGTGTTGTGTGAGTATGTGAGGGGTGCTGTGTGTGTGTGTGTGCGAGGTGCTGCATGTGAGTGGTGCTCTGTGTGTGTGTATGTGATGGGTGCTGTGGGTGTGTGAGGGGTGCTCTGTGTGAGGGGTGCTGTGTGAGAGGTGCTGTGTGTGTGTGTGTGTTAGGGGTGCTGTGTGTGTGAGAGGTGCTGTGTGTGACAGGTGCTAGGTGTGAGGGGTGCTGTGTGTAAGGGGTGCTCTACGTGTGTGAGGGGTGCTACGTGTGTATGTGAGAGGTGCTGTGTGTGAGGGGTACTGTGTGTGAGGGGGGTTGTGTGTGTGTGTGTGTGTGAGGGGTGCTGTGGGTGAGAGGTGGTGTGTGTGTGAGGGTGCTGTGTGTGTGTGAGAGAGATAGGTGCTGCGTGTGAGGGGTGCTTTATGTGTGTATGTGAGAGGTGCTGTGTGTGTGTGTAAAGGGTGCTGTGTGTGTGAGAGGTGCTGTATGTGAGGGGTGCTGTGTGTGTGTGTGAGAGGAGCTGTGTGTGTGTGTGTGTGTGGGGGGGGGTTCATAGGGATAAGGGTTTTTTGTTTCTTTTATTTTAAAAGAATTTTAAAAAAAACTTTATGTCCACCCCCCACCCTTCATCTTACCTTTGGTGGGACACTATCAGCTGTGGTGGTCCAGTGATACGTAATAGATCTTCAGCCTGCAGCTCTTCTGCTGCAGGCTTTTTCCTGTCCTCCCGCGGGCAGAATGCTGTGTAGGCAACATGCGGCAAAGCTCCACACTGCATGCTTGCGGGAGGATCTGCCTCCCAGGTCCTCACTCCCGCCCTCCCTTTCACTAGCGAAGAGCCTTTGGGCCAGTGAGGGAGCTCTTTGGCCTCCCCACCGGCCCGAGAGGGCCCACAGCATGTAAGCAGGGCTGGTTCTCCGTGGCCCGGCAGGGGAGATCAAAGGCTGTTGGCCTGGGCGGCGTGGTGGGGCCCCGGGGCAAGTGCCAAGCATGTCCATGGGAAAAGAGGGCCCTGCTTTTCGTCATGAAATAGCAAAATCATGTAATTATATTGGTTGTAAAAAACAGAAGCATTAAGATAGGGCCCTACCTTATTGGTCTAACTCCCTATAATTTTTTTACATAGGGATGGCGAATGGAGCGAAGTAAACTTGTTTTCCAAGTACACAAAACCCCACTTTATAGTTTAATCCTAGTCTGGTACTATGAGAGGCATCTAAAATTGTTGGTGCATACCTAAGAGGCCCCTAATTGTCTCCATTGCAGTACTAATTTGTAGATTTGTTGGAATGAGCTGTCTAGTTTTCTCTTTTCTTGTTTAACAATGGAGGTTGGACTGGTGACGTGGTTGTAGTTGTAGAGTTATACAGAACATTTCCCTCCAGGAAAAGGTGGCAGTTCTGTAGATATCATCCAGTTAAATTCTGTGTCCCCATATTTATTACATATTTCATAGCAAAAAGAATGAACACAGAACTGCGAAACCATCTTTAATATCACAAAATACTAAAACATTATTAACTGGAGATTTAAAAGGTTTTGTTTAGTAACAGACTTTCTTTAACATAATTAAATACCGATTGCCTTGGTGGGGTCATACAGCAAGCCTTATAATATAGAAGCCTTATGAAATAGCGTTTGTATTTAGAACAGAACATCTACTATTTGATTTATGATTTCGGACTTTGAAAAACAGTTTTAGTGATACCCTGTGTGTCTCAATGTCTATAACCTTGTACAGTATATAAACTGTCTGGCATGCTGTTTATCGCAGTATCCCTATTGAAAAACTGGATTGGAATACAAAAACCCTTTGTTTTTGTAGTTTAGTTTTCTTCCTGTTGCTGTTTTTACACAAGAAGAACATTTATACGAAACTCTGAGAATATTTAACTTAATGCAGACATTCGTGTTTGTAAGGAAAATATTTCACTTCCCATAAAAAAAACGAACATACTGCTCCATATAATTAGGATATGTATCTCTGCAATGGTTAAGTCTACCTGTAGTCTAAGCATCAATCAAATAATTGACTTGAGGAAAATGCCAGAAAATAGGAGCCTTTTTATTCACCAATGTTTAAAACTGCAGGAAAACTGACAAAATGGAAGAGCTCTGGATATGTTTTACTCTAACACTTACTTCATAGCAATTGGTCTGCTTAAAACACAAAATCATTGGACACCTGATATACCTTAAGAAGAATACGCAACAACTGAAGAAGAAAACGTTACAGAACAGCATTCTAGCATAACCTAATAATGTTGTGCACAAGTATGTATAACCAAGGAATTTTGGCTTTGTGGGCCATCTATTTTCTTCTGTTGTGTATCTCCATTATTGACAATAATACTATCCACATATGAGGTTGAATGTTAGCAGTGAATCCCAACATAAAAATCAAGGGCAGCGTAGACAAATAGCAACATATTCAACAGGACATACCCTATTTTAGGATTCTCTCAAGCTGTCCTGACTTTATTCCCTGGTGTCCCCAAAATAGGATAGTACTGTCCTCAGAAAGTGTAGTGAGAGCACATCATTAGATGCTTTAGCATTATGCTCTTGGCACTAGGACCCTACGGAGAGTGGTGTAACTGTGCTGCTTGCAGGGACCAGCCTTGGGGGGCTGGCTTGTTTGATCTCACCAGTCTTACCTTCCAATTTTTTGAGTGGACCCACCCAGGAGCCTCTTAACTGCATTATAGACACCTCTGCAAAGCTGTGCACGAGGGCCATGCCTAAACAACCACTCAGAGGAATGAAAATGTAAATTATCGATAAAATTAAACTTATATTTGTTGGTACTGTAAACAAAATCAGTGTTTAAACATTAAACAACATGCTGTACGGCTGTGATTTATTTACACAAAAGTTTAGTAGGTAGCAGGGGAGGCAACTGACATGGACTGTTAAATATATTAGAATAACTTTATAATTGCTTTATAGCTTTAAAAAACTAAATGTGTTGTTTTTGTTTTTCTTATGTATTTTCTTAACAAGTATGTGTATGTTGTTTTCGTCAAGGCCAAAATATGTATTCGCAACAGCAAAATCGCATGTACAGCTGATACTGAGGTGATTGGTCCACCTAAACATTTACTAAAGAGGGTTTAAAGTGTGATGAACCGCCTGGCACCCCGACCAGGTACCTCCGTCAATCGCTGCTTCCTAGTACTTGCGGGTACCATAAGCACTGCACTGGAACACCATAACCACCGTAAACCCCACAAAGCGCTGCAGCTTGGTTGGGGTCTCGCTATCCTCCACCCACCCTGGACTCAAGACCAAGATCCAGCTTCCAGTGGGTAGACCTCTCATAGTCCAGAGAGCGAAGCAGGCTCCTCTTACAAGAGCAAGTGTAGTGATCCAAGGGAATATAGTGATTATAACAATCCCCAGAGTGTGAATATAGCTCTCCAATCCCCCAAACCTGAGCCTAGACTTCATGAAGGGTAAAATGAATCTCAGTTTAATGGTAGCCACAACTAGCCTTTTATGACAGTCCCCATGCAAGGGGCACTCCCTCTTGGACCTGAGAGTAGACTACAGTAAAAACATATACACAATTACATTGGTGCTCAGGTCCAGGACAATCCCATAGAAAATAGGTCAATCCCTCCCCTATGCCTGGGAGATAATTGAGTTTTTACAAACCCCCAAAAATACCTTAAAACACACAAACCCCCCACAAAAGTTACATCCCTGATAGCCTGATCTGGGTGACCAAAATATCCAAAAATCACCCAGATCTGTTCAGGGGTTCAGGAATTTCATGGAAGTCTTATTTTTGATCTACCGCACGCATGGTCCCATGCCCAAAACAGTTCCAGAGAATAAGGGCTTGCAGTCGGTCTAGTTCGCTAGTTTGGAAAACAAACATTCAGTCAGTGTTCTTACCCTGGTGCTTGCTCCCCTCATCCAGACGAACAATTTCACGGAACAGCACCCTTCTAAATTGTATAGTACCGAACGCAGGTGATGATGGAAGTCAAATGGTGTTTGGAAGTTTCTGTGTCTGATTTTAGTGCTTCACTTGAGGCGGATCGCTAATCAACCGGGTATTTAAACACTGCCTTGACCTGGGAACTTTGATTCTGGTGATCGTCTGTTGCTCCTGTTTTGTCTCCTGAAGCTTTTTCTACAGATTGACCCCGACTCCTGACCTTGGCTTCCCTCCTTGTTTATCCTGACCCCCGGCATCCTCTGACTTTGGCTTATCCTCGACCATCCTTCTGCTTGTGTCCTTGTCTGTACTGCGAACTGGAGCACCTTTCATGTACAGCCCCCATGCACAGATTCACAGTCCTGATGGTTTCTAACCTTATCACCTTGGATTGAGTATATCTGCAATGGTGAGCAAAAACTTCTGCCTACCAGACTCCCACCTCAGGTAAGACCCTGACACTATGATCCCAAGAACACCATCCCCACTGTCAAACATGGAGGGGGAAACATTATGCTTTGGAGGTGTTTTTCTGCTAAGGGGACAGGACAACTGCACAACATCAAAGGGGCGATGGATGGGGCCATGTACCATCAAATCTTGGGCGAGAACCTCCTTTCTTCAGCCAGGACATTGAAAATGGGTCGTGGATGGGTATTACAGTATGGCAATGATCCAAAACACACAGCCGAGGCAACAGAGGAGTGGCTCAAGAAGAAGCACATTAAGGTCCTGGAGTTGCCTAGCCAGTCTCCAGACCTTAATCCCATAGAAAATCGGTGGAGAGAGCTGAAGGTTCGAGTTGCCAAACGTCCACCTGAAAACCTTAATGACTTGGAGAAGATCTGCAAAGAGGAGTGGGACAAAATCCCTCCGGAGATGTGTGCAAACCTGGTGGCAAACTACAAGAAACATCTGACCGCTGTGATTGCCAACAAGGGTTTTGCCACCAAGTACTAAGTCGAAGGGGTCAAATACTGATTTCACTCATTGACATGCAAATCAATTTATAACTTTTATGACGTGTTTTTCTGGATTTTTTTCCGTCATTCTGTCTCTCACTGTTAAAATAAACCTACTATTAAAATTATTAATAATTTTTTTTTGTCAGTGGGTAAACATTCAAAATCAGCAGGGTATCAAATACTTTTTTCACTCACTGTACATCTTCCAGAATAATATACAGAAAAGTTGGCAAGCCTATGGGGTTCCTATTCTCATTGGACCCCCGGGCAACTGCCCAGTGTCAGAGACAGGCCAAGTTCAAGGTATAACAGAATGACAACATAATGAATAGACATTCAATAGATTCTGACTAATAATATAGACCAGGGACAGGCAATATTTGGCACTCCAGACAGCCGTGGGCTACATATGCCCTGATGCTTTGCCATAATTATGTCTGTAAGAGCATTAAGGAAGATGTGATGCACAACATCTGCAGTGCAGAAGGTTGCATACTTCAGCAGATCACATCACACCATGTCACAACCAGTAAGTTATGTCATAAAGACATAGCCACTACATAAATGCAAGAACTGTAATGTAAAACCATTTTTAGATAGAAGTTGTCCGGTTACAGTACATAAATAAGCAAATTGAGCATGATTTGATAACTTACCCAATGAAAATATATTTCCAAAGGATTTTTCTAAAACAGGATCAAAATTACAGCTAGGAAATTACAGACCTGTGAGCTTATCGTTAAGTGGAAATTTTTTTGAAGGGTTATTAACTGATAACATTCAGGAATTCATTGTGAAGTACTTCATTAGAGGGAATCAACAATTTTTAGACAGATCATGTCAAATTAACTTAATTACATTCTTTGAAGAAATAAGTGTCGGTCTAGATCAATGTTGTAGTGGGCGTGATCTCTTTGGATTTTGCCAGGATTTTTGATGTTGTTCCACTGATGTTTAGTGATGTACCGAACGGTTCGCCGGCGAACGGTTCCTGGCGAACATAGCATGTTCGCGTTCGCCACGGCGGGCGAACATATGCGCGGTTCGACCCGCCCCCTATTCGCCATCATTGAGTAAACTTTGACCCTGTACCTCACAGTCAGCAGACACATTCCAGCCAATTAGCAGCACAGCCTCCCTAGCAGACCCTCCCACCTACTGGACAGCATCCATTTTAGATTCATTCTCAAGCTGCATGCTTAGTAAGAGGAGGGAAAGTGTAGCTGCTGTTCATAAGATAGGGAAAAGCATAGCTAGGTTAGGGATAAGGGTATGCTTTTTTTTTATTTTATTTTTCTATGTAATGTAAATGCACTTAGTTGTCTGCCACTGCTGCCAGCTTCTGTGTCAGGCTCACAGTGCATACTGTGCCCATTTCCCCAGTCAGTGCCACCAATTACATCTGGTGTCACAATAGCTTGGATTTAAAAACAAAAAACTTTTTTCACTGTTATAGATTGAATAGCAGTCAGTTGTCTACCACTGCTGCCAGCTTCTGTGTCAGGCTCACAGTGCATACTGTGCCCATTTCCCCAGTCAGTGCCACCAAATACATCTGGTGTCACAATAGCTTGGATTTAAAAGCAAAAAACTTTTTTCACTGTTATAGATTGAATAGCAGTCAGTTGTCTGCCACTGCTGCCAGCTTCTGTGTCAGGCTCACAGTGCATACTGTGCCCATTTCCCCAGTCAGTGCCACCACTTAGATCTGGTGTCACAATAGCTTTGATTTAAAAAAAAACACTTTTTTCACTGTTATAGATTGAATAGCAGTCAGTTGTCTGTCACTGCTGCCAGCTTCTGTGTCAGGCTCACAGTGGATACTGTGCCCATTTCCCCAGTCAGTGCCATCACTTATATCTGGTGTCACAATAGCTTGCATTTAAAACAAAAAACTTTTTTCACTGTTATAGATTGAATAGCAGTCAGTGTCCTTAAAGCGGGTGTGTTACGCTAACAGCATGTCATATTATGTAACGGCACATTTACCTTAATGGCACGAGTTGGAGAAGTATGGCTAGGTGTAAGGGAAACCGGAGCTACCAACTAAAAGTACTAACTGCCATGCTTATGAAACTTTGCGAGTTGGTTATTGCATGCTGACAATTATAGTGAGATCAGGATAAGTATGCTACTGAGGCTGACTTTATGTAAAAGAGTATATGTCGCGCTAACACAAAAAGGAACATATAAAAAAAAAAAAAAAAAACTAAGGAAGAGAGTGCACATATTGATAACATTAGCTAATACGAAACTGTTTCTAAAATGGCCTGTGGAAGAGAGAACGGCATCCAGAAATGGCTAGGTAGTAGGGTAGCACCAGCGGCAGTAGGGTTGCACAGTTGGACAAGTCCATAGTCACCCTATGTCCACGGGCATAAACCTCCGCCTCTCCAGTATTACATTGAAGGGTAAGTCATCGTACACCCGTATTGGGCATCCGTCTACCCTGATGTCAGGGGTGTTCCTCGATCGGGCCAAGATTGCGATCTTAATTGAAACGTCCCGGGTGACAGCTATGACGTCTCTGGGAGCATCCGCAGGGGCCGTCGGGGCCTTCCGAATTCGGAAGGCGGTCAGGAGGGGCATATCACCTGCCTTGGTTTGTACTCCCAGCGTTTTTGCTACTGCATTGGCGAAGTCCAATATAGTCTCCGTGTTCACTCTTTCGGGTATCCCGCGGAGCCGTACGTTTTTCTTGCTGTGTCGGGATTCCAGCGAGGTGACCGTGCGGGTAAGCCCCTGAATTTGTTGGGACATAGTTTCTATTTGGGCCCGGGTTTCCTTGAGCTCCTGCTCACTGTGTAATTCCCTAGTTTCCACCGCAGCAACCCGTGTGGAGAGGCCGTCAACTTCTGTGCGCACGCCAGCCAGGTCGGCCTTCCATACCTCGCGTAGATCTATCAGTAGTTTTTTTATGTCCCCTTTGGTAGAGGGTGAGGTGTCGGAGTCAGACTCTTCGCTCCCATATACCCTGCTCAGGGTCCTTGCTGGCGTAAAGCTGTCTTCCTCCAGGGACTCATCTGAGTAGCTAGAGTCTCGAGGCCTTGTGGGCGCCATCTTGGATAGCGAGGTCTGCTGCGGCCTTTCAAAGGACGCTTGGATGTCCAGCTGTTTAGCGCTCCCCAAGTGAGTTAATTTGCGTTTTTTTCGCCCGATTGCGTCCTGGAGGGGTTCTGCAAGAGCTGGTGTGTGTTTTTGGGGTTAATTCTGTCTGTTTTTGTGGCGATTTGTGCTATTTAGCCGTGAGGCTTACGGGAGCTCCACAGCAGCACGTCTTGTTCTTTGCCCGGCTAGCCACGCCCTCTTCCTGGGCTATTTTTAAAGCCTCGGGTTGTGCTTGTCCATATAGTTATCTTAGCAAAGTTACTGTAGTGGGTTGTTCCATACAGGAGGTTAATGTACAAAACAGATGGTTTAGATAAAAATGTTTATTAATGGGTAAAATATTGACTTACAATTTGCAGAGTAGTTTTTAAGTGAACACTTTAAAATTGGACAAGATTTATACTTTTATCTGTTTATACATGATCTTGAAGTAGTCATTGACAGACATGGTGATGTTTGCATATGACACAGAAGTAGGCATTGTAATCCATTCTGAACAAGATATTACTTCTCTTCAAGGGAAGTTAGATACATTAGAAGACTGGGCAGGCAAGTGGCATTTCAGATTCAAAAAAGAAAAATGCAAAGTTATGCTTTACTAGATGAAGAACCCATAATCAGCTTATGCCCATAATGGCCAAAAGAAAATGTTCAGCACACATCAGTTGGTGGAATGAACCTCAACTTTATTGAGGTCCCACAGCAAGCTGAAGAACTTTTTGACCTAGTGATTGGTCTTTCTCAAGTTCAAAATATCTGTTTTATATATCTGGGTAGGTGTATGTATAGAAACAAGCTTGTTTTCCCCAGATTTTAAACCCATAAATTTGATAGACAATGGTAGGATAGATCTTATTTTACATTTAGGTAGTTTAGGTGCTCACTGATGGCTTTGCAGTGTTTTGAATGTCACTAATAGATAACCTAGCCAGTTCTGGGGTAAATGTCTATAAGAGCATGTGCATGTTTTAACAAGAATTTGAATATCAACTACTCATCATATTCTTTGTCCACCTGACCATGTGGAATGGGAAACGGTATAACAATGTAATCATCTTGTTAGAGGAGAGAGGTGGAGCCGCTGAAGTAGGAAGAGAAGAACAGGATCCTGAGCATGTTATGTCAGGTATTGGCTATGAATGCTGTGTGTGCTATATGTAATTATTAGTTTTATATGTTTAATGTAACTTTGTATACTTAAAGGGATACTATAGGCACCTCGGCAAGTTCATCTCAGTGTCCCTGATCCCTTAACCCTGCAATGTGAAGTATTGCAGTTTTTGAGAAACTGCAATGTTTATATTACAGGGTGAAGACTGCCTTTAGTTTAACTCTGTTTGCATGAGGAATTCCAGAAGCTTGAAAATCCCCTTACGAAAGCATTGATTAAATGCTTTCCTATGGGGATGGCCTAATGCCTAACCCACTATATACACTTTAATGCCCTTATTCCCCCAAACACACCCTACAGCTCCTATCTGCATCCAACCCATATTTACATGCACACACACATGCTACACTGCAAACAGACTCATCAGCATACAACCCCACAACAGCCTTCCATCTACACATACAACCCTACAAGCATCATTCTCTCTACACTCGCAACCACACAAGCAGCATCACCCCCACACAAGCAGCCTTACAAGCAGCCTGCTCCCACAAGCAGCATCCCTACATGTGTGCACAATGCGACAAGCAGCATCTCCAGAAACTAACAACACCACAAGTAGCCTACCTTAACAAATGCAACACATCAAGCAGCCACCCCCACACATGCAAACCCCACAAGCAGCATGCCCACAAACATAGAACCCACCAGCAGCATTCCCACTAACATCTAGTGATTTGAGAAAACTGGCCTGGGGGCAGCAAGTAGGGTAAATCTGGTCCTGCTCCCATTGACTTTGCTTCCTTCTCCCTCAAGTACATTCTAATCACTTGATTCCCTTATTTCCATTTGTGTATTTGCCCCTCATTCCAGATTGTTTCTGTACCCATAGGATAATCAGAAAGAAGAGAAAAGGAAATGCCAGAGAGAACACTGTGTGTAGCAGCTTTCTAGCCCTCTTGCATGTGAAAGGACAATTATCATCAACTTTTCACTTCTCATTAAAATAACAAACAAACAAAAAAACACAATATTGATACATTGATTTTATTTGGCTAAGCAGCCATGTTGGATCAGACTCTACTGCCATCTGACCAACTGCTGCTCAACCTAACCTGCCTACTGCAGAAATTGCTCTGTGTGCCCAGTATGAAACTGCATCAATAGACAAGTTAGGTTGAGCAGCTATTGGTCAGTAGAATCTGACCAAGAGCTGCTCATAAAAAAATACATTTTCTAAAAAAGAAATATGCATTTTTTTTTCATAATTCTTTATTTGTAAATTTGTGTTGAGAAATTACAGAAGAGAATAGAAATTGTTAATGGAGATAGTATCATAAAGTAAAGAGAGGCTGAATCATCTGTTTCATATTACAGCATAAGGTTTTTGGTCGTGCCCGCTGCGGCTCCTGTGTGGGGGTTCCATCTCAAACAGGTTGATACCGAAGGTGAATTATTCCACCGTTACAAAAAGAAAAAGAAAGGTGAACAGTTTGCAACCACATTAACATATATACAGTCGTACTATATGAGAACATTCGCTAGGTGTAGTATGCACTCATATATTCATATAAGGGGTGGTTGCCCCAAGTACCATAGTCTAGGGAGACTGAGGAATGTCCATACGGGTGCCTTGTGTAGCCTGTCCTTTGGTGTGCTTATGGGTGTATTCTCTGTGACAGAGGTAATGATGTTTACGTGGTGGGTTGTCCAGATTGATAGCTGCAGGGTGTGAGCGAGAGTCGACCCATCATGTGGGAAATGTAGTATCCCAGTGATGTTGGCTCTTTTAGGTACTATGTGGGTAGGGCAGGGAGAGCGGGGTTAGACAGGTAAGAGAAGGGAAAGAGGAGTAAAAAAATAAAAATTGTGCGTTTTGCGGTTAGAGCTACTCAAGCAATCAGTTTGTTCTGTGCCGGGGGAGTGTTTGTGTGTGGTTTGGAGAGGAGTCATATACATGAATTTAGGGTAATGTCTGTGTGGAGCACTTTGATAACCAGTGTGGCAATTTGTTACCATAATTGGTTTATTTGTGGGTATCCCCACCATAGGTGTATGTAGGTTCCCTTGTGTCCACATCCCTTCCCGCATAGGTCCGTGTCCGACCTGCCCATCTGTTTTAATTTGAGTGGAGTGAGGTACCTTCTTAAAGTTTTGTATGCTTGTTCCTTATGATTCTGGCAAATAGAGATTGTAGCTGTGGCTCCCATATGTGGGTCTGCCTTGACGTTGGCAGGTGGGCATTCCTTCCAATGGCCATTGGAGTAACTAAATGACCTCCATTTTTTAAATATGCATAGGGAGTCAGGAGAGAGTGCAGGTAACTTTTTCTTTAGTTCCTTGCATTTTTTATTGCCTCCCATGTTGGCAATAGCGGGGGCAGTCATAGCACCAAGTGTGGGCTTGTTTGTGGGGTGAGACGTGTTTGTGGAGATGCTGATGGATGCGGATTTAACACCCCGGGGTGAGAGAGCTCTGGGTTCACGTGTCTGACTCCACTGAAGTTTAGGCTCCTGCCCCCAAAAAATGCATTATTTTTAAATCATTAAAATTTCATTAAAAGTAATACACTTTTAAAAAGATGAGAAGTGAAAAATTATTGATAGTTGTCCTTCAATTGTGGTTGTCCGCAAAAGGAAGAAACAGGAGCTGATGTATACAAAAAAAATAAACAAATAGAAGGCCAATCTGCCACTGCCCCCAATGTGGTGCCCTAGACCCAATCCTTGTTGACCTAGTGACAAATATGTCACTGATGACATCATTTTTTATCTTGTTAAAACTGATATATACAAACATTATTAAGCTATGTTTGTTTTTCCAGTCTGTTGCAAGATAATCAGATCATAATAAAGAAGGAAGGTGGCCAACTTTATAAGCCCAGAGGCTGTTTAAACCAAAGTCATGCTCTGGACATTGTGTCTCTTTGTCACCCATTATAACATCACATACGCTATTTATTTGTACTGCACTATTGTTGATTCTCTGCATTTGTATTCTATTTACTTTGGCATCTTGGAAGTGGTATGAGATCTGGTCTAATTATAAGTCTTGTTAACAGTTATGAGTTTGGAAATTTATTTAATACTTTAAAACAAGCTTCCATTTTCTTGTTTTGGATACATTTGGTATTGAATGTCTACAAGTATTAATATAGTTACTTTTAATACATGTTTAGGGCAAAAGATGCCCATCCCTAAAAATCTTTGCTGCAATATAGTTAACTCTGCCTGAGCTAGAGTACTTTTGTTTACCATAAATTGTACAGTACAAGATGATGACTCTGATAAGTGGCTTTTAATATTTATTCAACTAAAAATATGTTTCAAATGACTCAGGTGGGAGTGTGTGAAATTTCGGATGCTTAATGTAAACTTAAAGGGACACTATAGTCACCCAGACCACTTCAGCTCAATGAAGTGGTGTGGGTGCCAGGTCCCCCAGGTTTTAACCCTTCAGATGTAAACATACACTGCAGGGTTAATCCAGCAGCCGCTAGAGGTGCTTCTGCGACGCTGGATGCGAAAATCGCATTCAGCGTGCAGAATGTCCATAGGAAAGCATTGAGAAATGCTTTCCTAAGGGTGTTTTTTATGTTCACGGGAGCTGATGTCAGAGTGGGAGGAGAGGTCACCAGCGCCGAATGAGTCTGGCGCTGGATTAAAGTAAGTAACTGAAGGGGTTTTAAGCCCTTCAGCGCCAAGGGAGGGGGGCCCTGTGGGTGGGGGGGACCTAAGGCTTGTATAGTGTCAGGAAAACGAGTTTGTTTTCCTGACACTATAGTGATCCTTTGTAACGATACCTTACCTTTCCTCTCCGGACCCACGCAGCGTGGCGTCCTCTCATTGCTTCCAGGAGGCGACACAGTCTCTCACACGCTGGCAGCTCCAGATATGCCTCTTCTTATGACGCGGCGCATAATTATCCCGCGGGTACTCAAACATTACCACGCCCCCGGACCTTTTGGGGGTGTGGATTTAAAACTAAAGGAACCACACTATAAAAAGGCGCCCTTTTCAATTGTTCAGTGCCCTATTGTGGTTCTTGATAGTTCCCTTTAGTGCTCTTGAGATCATTTATTTGTATTTACTGGTATTTGACTTTTGGCTTTTCCTCTGACTATTCTACTCTCTGGTTTCCTGATTTTGGCTTGGTTATTCTCGTGTGCATGCTTTCCGTACTCCCTTGACTCTTGGCTATTCCTTCGACTACTCCTTGGCGTTTGAGTCCGGCCCTTCTAAGGTCCGGTATACGTCACTTTCTGATTACACTCTGCGTGTAGGGGTCACTGTCGTGACATCCTTTAAGGCAAAACTGTACTTTTCCTTTTGGCACTTACTCCTAAAGTTGAAGACAGGGTTGGCAAATACAGTGTTTTTTCTAAAATGCATTGACATCATGAAAATCAATCATTATCATTTCATAATGTTTTATAAGATACATATATGGGGCTTGCAGTGTCCCTGTAATATAAGCATCTATAATTTTTATTTATAAAATATTTTACCAGGAAAGATACATTGAGATTTTTCTTGTTTTCAAGAGTGTCCTGGGGTTTCAAGTATGTCCTGTCATAATGATGACAGCTTCGCTTTAGCTAGAAGAGGAAAAAAAAATATTCTGTAGTTGTATTATCATTAAAACTATCTCCAATAAGTAAATAAAAAATGTAATAATTGAAATGTTTAAACACTTTACTACCACTAATAATAATAATAATAACAATAATAATAATAATAATAAAGTTATTTACCGGAGCTAAAGTAGATCTACAGTTACTGTACAATTAGCAATAGCATATTCTAATATTGATATCTCACAGATGGTGTCTGGAACAAATACCATGATGTCAAACTTTAGTACTTTTCTGCAAATGATGTCACACTAATATGTACTTGCTAAAATAGATGTCAAGGTAGTGTCCTTCCCAGAACCAATGTCAAGTCGCTAAGCTGATGTGTTCCTTAAAATAACAAATGTCATTATGTCGCACCACTGTGTTCCTTTTGCAATATATGTCACAATGATATATATTTCCGAAGGTGAGTCAATGTGACCTGTTTGGCTAATAAGCGTAGAAGCAAACAGGACTAAATGAAGATGATATTCCTTTAATGTTAATACAACCTGTTACCTGCAGTGAAATACACATGTGTATTAATGAGGTTCCCTTAAAGTGATACATATCTGAAAATTAAAATCTATTATATGTGCTTAAACAGGATAGGAAGAGACAAATATTAAAAAAAAGTTTATGGATATTTCAATAGTTTATTGTTTACAGATTGATAGCAAGCTGTTACTAGGAGAAAGGCTTCAACTGAATTTAGCTCCCTACCTATATCAAGTTGGCCAAGTCTTTCTTATAATTTCTCAAACACTTGAGGACACACCTCTTGACAAAAGGCTTCTCTGGCACTTTAGAACTTAAACCCTTAAAGCACCTCTGTTTAGAGAAACTCAGTAGCTTGCCCTTTGGGAAATCTCCACTAATATTTTAAAAGAGTTTTTCACGCCATTTCAGAGAGAACCAGTTCCAATGCACAGCAGACTGATTCAGACTAAGGGCAGTCCAGAACCAAAATGCTGGCAAATTCTCTCTGCCCAAGAGATACAGCAATCTCAAATTATCGGTTTGGCCTTCTTTGGCCTCGTCAGCGAGGTATAGCTAATACTCCTCTTGGCACAGTGACGCTGGACATCTTCACGCTCTGCATGAGGACATCCAGCGTCACCCAAAATCCCATAGGAAAGCATTATACAATTACCCGCAGTGGCAGAGCCTGAACGAACGCTGAGAGACATTGGCGCTGGAATCAGGTAAGGGATGAAGGGGTTTTTAGCCCTTTCAGCTCCACAGGGGGACAGGGAAGAGCAGGGAAGTAGGCACTATAGATAGCTATAGTGCTAAGAAAACAACTTTGTTTTTCCGAACTCTATAGTTTCCCTTTAAGGTAACTAAAACCTACCCGTGCACCCACGAGCAGCTGCACACCAAGTGACAATTTCACCATTGGGGGTCTTTGTAAAATGATAGTCTCCCTAAATCACTTTCATCAGACCCAACACCCCTTCTTTAATTCCCTGCTGTTTCTGACCTCCCAACTTATTTTCTAACATGTACTTTGCGCACTATTGTTTTGCTATGTATATTTATTAAACATAGGTTTTGACTTATCTGCACCACTACTCTCACTCTGCCTTTGTTTGTTTGTCAAATTTTATATTGTCTTTTTACTTGTACCAATTGTACCTATGGACTGCGCTGCAGAATGTGTTGGCTCTTTATAACTAAAGTATAATAATAATAACAATAATAATTACATCAGCTCAGAGCAATCTTCCTAAGTCCAATGTTTCTGCAAATTGCCAATTTGTATTCTGTGACAATATATAATGGACTCTGTGAATGTGTTTTGTTCTTTCCTGATCTTCTGTTGTGACATTTCCATCGATATTTAACACTGATTTTTTGCCAGACCGACAACCTGAACTATTTTGACTCTATTGCTATATGCCTATCCTAGCACTTTGGCTCTACAGTTAATAATCCTTTTTTTTAATAAATAATTTTACTTGGGTTTTAGTCTTTGTTCACAGGCATGCACATCTTTAGGGCTTAGATTTCTGTAAGTGTGCTAGATACTTCTGAGAGGAGAAATGAGTGTGGTCCCTAGCATTTGTTGAACTTTTTTTGCTTTATTTAATGCTATTTTAACTATATAATAAAGGTAAATGTTATACTTACCTAATCACTTATCCTGCTTCCTGGGTATCTACAACATCCCAAGGTGGGGATTATACCACCTAAGGCCCATTATACTAGATCAACTTACTTACTTCACCATTGGAGTACCTTTCTGCTTCTGTCTAATATATTGCATAGGAAATATCCAACTGTGAGTACTTCTATCATCTAGACCTGCATATATTCTTAATCGGGTATTGTACCATCTATGCATAACACAGCAAAACTCTTAGTTAGCTCTGAAAAACGTGAGTAAATCACCTACACAAACCAGCAAAGAATTGCACTTTATTTATACTGTATTGAACTATTATTTGTTTCTGCGGGTATTAACATCAAAATATCCTGAAAGGTATGTGTTTTGCTAAATGTTTCACTCAGAAGCCTTTGGCGTGGTGTTTCTTTGTTTTCAAAAATATGACTGATTATGTTTGGCACTTTTTAAAATTATAATGATTACAGAAATCACCCAAATGGCCCTGAGCAAAAGTTTACATACCCTTGAATATTTGACCTTGTTACAGACACACAAGGTGACACACACAGGTGAAAATGGCAACTAAAGGTTAATTTCCCACACCTGTGACTTTTTAAATTACAATTAGTGTTAATTAGTGTCTGTGTATAAATAGTCAATGAGTTTGTTAGCTCTCACCCGGATGCACTGATCAGGCTAGATACTGAGCCATTGGGAAGCAGAAAAGAACTGTTAAAAGACCTGCATAACAAGATAATGGAACTTTATAAAGACGGAAAAGGATATAAAAAGATATCCAAAGCCTTGAAAATGCCAGTCAGTACTGTTCAATCAATTATTAAGATGTGGGAAATTCGGGGATCTCGTGATACCATGCCAAGGTCAGGTAGACCAAGAAAGATTTCAGCCACAACTACCAAAAGAATTGTTCGGCGTACAAAGAAAAACGCACAGGTAACCTCAGAAATACAGGTTTCTCTGGAAAAAGACAGTGTGGTTGTTTCAAGAAGCACAATATGACAATAGTTAAACAAAAATGAGCTGCATGGTCAAGTTGTCAGAAAGAAGCCTTTACTGCACTAATGCCAAAAAAGCCCAGTAGTGAAAAGAATACCATCCCCACTGTGAACTCTTAAAACACAAGGAGCCTTGTGAAAATTGATGGCAAGATGAATGCAGCATGTTAACAGAAAATAATGGTAGACAATTTGCATTCTTCTGCACGAAGGCTGCGCAATGGCAGCTCTTGGACTTTACAGCATGACAATGACCCTAAGCACAAGGCCAAGGTGATCCTCCAGTGGTTACAGCAGAAAAAAGGTGGTCTCCTGACCTTAATCATCAAGCCTCTCTGGGAAGATTTCAAACGTGTGGTTCATGCAAGACGACCAAAGACTTTGCATGACCTGGAGGCATTTTGCCAAGAAGAATGGGCAGCTATACCACCTGCAAGAATTAGGGGCCTTATAGACGACTATTATAAAAGACTGCATGATGTCATTGATGCTAAAGAACTAAGGGTCTGCAGACTTTTGAACAGTGATCATTTCATTTTTTTCTTTGTTGCCATGTTTTTTTTATTTATTTTTTATAATTCTTTATTTTTGTTGTGCAAGATATAACAGCAGCGCTTGTTCCGCCATGACAGCAGGTGCAAGTGCAATATCGTCAAACATAACTGGTACAAAGACATGGCAGTAAATAAACAGCACATTTTTTGCATTGAAGTAAAGACATTTAGAGCATTGAGAGTACGATGAGACATTTGAGCGGTCACCATATTAACAAGCTCTTACGTATTTTGAAGTATATAAGCACAATATTATAGTTTTATAGTAGCTTGACATTTTTAAGAACATGTACAGTTTTAATGTTATGTCGCTTAAATAGACATGCACATGAATATAGATTAGACCAAACTTATCATGCTGCAGGTTTGGTCTAAGCTGGTTACAGTTAGAAGTTACTGTAGTCTGGAACTGCAGTGTGTTAGCGTTAGTGCGTCCATGTTAACTAAGCAGTACTAAAGCCTTAGTAAAACTTGGTAAAACAGTACCTAAACATATTAAATCAGGCTTAGTCGATAAAACAGGTAATGAGTTAACATTTCCATCACCATGTCTAAGTAGGCCAAAAGCTAAATGGTGGTGCTTGAATAGTAAGATGGACGATATGGATCTTAAAGAAAAGCTTAAGGAAAGAAAACAAACAGACAAGAGAATACCACTGAGCAAAAGGAGCTGGAGAGCATATATAGCCCTAGTCCATGTGGCTGACCAGTTGCGGAGACAGTTCAGCCTATTACCGACAGATAGTGTCTCCATAACCAGGGAGAGTGTTCATTAGCGGACCCCGCTCTGAGTTTGCCGCTTGATCTCATAATCTGGGCCGTGCCGATGCCCAAGGGGTTATGTACTGGGTTCCTCTCAGGGCCTCCTCCACTTTGCAGCAGTGTCCTTCCTCCAGGCGTGTTAGGAGTGGGGTGCTGTAGTGTGCGCCGGCATTGCCGTCTTGAACTCCGCGTTGCTGCACGGGGTTCCCCCCTGTGTTGCTGTCTGTTGATAATTAGCTTGCGCCGTGAGCGAGGTTGACCCGGCGGTAGTCGGGGCTTCTGCGCCCTCTGTGGTGTCGATCGGGCATCCTGGCGTTGGGCTGCTGGCCAACTATTTGGTTGTTGTTTCTGCCAAGCAAGGTAAGCGCTGTGGAGTGGGGCAGGTCGAAATAGCCTGCGCTCCAGCTGCTTCCAAAACCTTTCAAAGTGCCGATTAATCTTCGCAAGGACATCGTGTGCAGCATCAGTGGGACTCTCAGCGCCCGTTATTTCGGCCATCTTGGTTGGAGCTCTGTGCTCTCGCTTTGCCCATGAGGCAGTCTGTGTTGCTTCAGTCCGCTTCGGGCTGTCTCCGCTTGATGGACCGGGATCTCCCCCACCGGTCCAGAGGGGGGGGCAGCGGGGCTTGCTCATAGTGCCTGCTTTGCCGGTGCGTCTCATGGTCAGGAGAGCGGCCGTCTCCCCCGTCCCATGTGTGCTAGGCCGCACTGTCAGCCGCGGCATTGGCGGGTCATGCGCGGGTCTCTTACCCTCCTGCCACCTGCGTTCTGTTGCAGGGAGCTTATGGGTATGTGGTATCGGTGTTTGTTACGCTGGACACCGTCTCAGGTCGCTTATATCGCCATTATCGAGCGGGAGCTCTTGAGAGATACGTCTTGTCGCCATGATGGTTAGGCCCCGCCCCCTTTGTTGCCATGTTTTGTTTTATGATTGTGCCATTCTGTTATAACCTCAGTTGAATATCCCATAAGAAATAAAATAAATGTGTTTTGCCTGCTCACTCATGTTTTCTATAAAAATGGTACATACAGGTGATACTCGAAAAATTAGAATATCGTGCAAAAGTTCATTTATTTCAGTAATGCAACGTAAAAGGGGAAACTAATATATGAGATATAAGCAATATAGTTCAAGCCGTGATTTGTCATAAGTGCGATGATTATGTCTTACAGCTCATGAAAACCCCAAATCCACAATCTCAGTAAATTAGAATATTGTGAAAAGGTAAAGGTACCTGGGGATTGGTACACCTGACTTGCACTCTTCCCATGTCAAGTGTAGAAATAAGACACCCAGGAATTATACTGTAGTATGTAAATCTAATTTTGCTGTAGAAACATGTCTAAACTCCATGGAGGGTCAGATAAGCTTGACCATGTAACAGTCGTGCCCTCTTGCTTGCTTCATAGACAAAGAAGTCTTGGGGACAAACCATTTCCATTTAACTTCTCCATGAGTGATAGGGACATTTGGAGTTCCCAGTAGATGTCACTGATGCTTTGTTTCTCTCTGATAAATGTCTATTGTTATACATTAATAGAAAAGATACAAATACGGGAACCAAGCCAAGTCTTTTTAACAGAACAATCCCATTTAAAAAAAAAAAAAAAGAGAGACTTCAATTTTAGCAAGGGTGAAACTGTGTGCTAAATGTACTACATGGTATGTGATCTCTGAATGTCTGATTATAATATCGCTGGTATGTAATGTTAGTTGCCTGGAATTAAGGCAGTTTGACTTTTGGCACTTTGGCTGTTGTAGGCCAGAGCTGTTGGAAAGTTCCATATTTTCTATTCATATTTGGACATTTTAGCAGAAATGCCCAAGCACTTATTATATGAGGTTTGCCACTGATGAAGGAGTATAATCTTGCTGGAATAAAAACACAGGCTTAAAGAACTCCAGGCACCTAAAGCTTGCTATAGTGTCCCTTTAACCTTGCTATAGTGTCCCTTTAACCCTCCTAGCTTTCAAGCAGAGAAAAGGTCCTGTTACTTCCTGGTTTATTCAGCTCAGTGTAGCTAAACTCAAGAGGCAAGCAAATGCCCAGGGCAAAGACTTCTCATTGAGCTCTATTGGGAAGTCTCTGGTTAGACAGCCACAGAACGTCTCTGATGGGTTAGAAGAGGGGGGCTTGCAAAGGCAGCAGACAGAACTGCAGCTTTTGTAAACTGTTTTTATATATACCATCAATACAAAATGCATTCTTAAATGGCATTCATTGAAGACATGTCTACTAAACCGTGATTTAAAAAAGAAAATTGGCAGTGGAATGTCCCTTTTAAGAGCAATTCTGGTGCAGAGTGCTAAAGCTCGCCATGGAACCTAATGGAATATTCCTACTGATCGCTCCAGGGTTGCTGCTACTTTGCTACAGGGTTGTTATTTCTGAATACAGCGAGGATCGTTTTGTTTTCCTGTATCATTATTATATTGCAAAGCCAAAACTTTAGTTTTGGGTCAGCATACTATATAACACTGAACCAAACTTGGACCTCTATTCGGATGAAATGTGATACATGGTTATATAAAAAAAAAAAAGGCTAGTAGTAACTTGCTCTGGGATTTAAATAAATATATTAGCATGTTTGTCATTCACAGAGGATTTAATTTTTTTTTTTGATATGTTGCCCATTGATAAACTTCAATCTGCACTACAGACTGGAATTTTGCATTCAGTTTCAAACAAACTTGAATTCTCCAGAATTTAGGCCAATCAGCGGGTCGTCCAAATTCCATAACTCTAAAGTGCTACATGGACTTTTAGCTGAACAAATGCCTCCCACTATGGATGAGAATGTCCATTTGATTTGTGATTCAGAGTTCCATCCATGGTTCCAAAAAATTGAGATGATTGATGGGAAAAAAGATAACTCATAGAGCAATTTTAGGCACTTATTTCTAAAAAGATCTTATGTCACTATAAAAAGTGCAGAGCCAGAGGCAGGCTATAAAATTAATAAAAGAAATGGAGAATTTTAGTTAAGAAGAAAGGTTAACACATTAAAATCTGTTTTGTTTAGAAAAATGGTTTGATAGCATTATACAAATATATTTGAGGGCAATACAAACGATTGTTGTCAAACGTCATGTAATAGCAAAATCATGTAATTTTATAGCAAGACATTTTACAAGTTCATATTGCAAGGCTCATATTGCAAGTTTAAAGCTGACCAACCGCTGCAGAAAACACATGAGCAACTGGCTGAAAATACAATTAGTGAAACGCAGATTCCAGTGACCAGTCGGCGATCCTTATCAAATCCTCCAAACACGTGCCCAACGCCATAATCGAAGAGGCAGACGCACCCCAGAATGAGCGCCAACAGAATGAGTGCCAAAAACAGATCTGTCCACACCCGTTTGCATGCATTAAAACCAGCGAGACAATGCAGTGCTCGCCACCGAAGCAAAAGGAGGACGAAAGCATGGGAAATGCTGGTGTGTAGGCATGGAATGGTGAGATCTGGTATGATCCTCATAATCGCGCAAACAAGCCACTGGGCATAAAGTCGGCACCGAGGAAAAAGCTGGATACGGCACCAACTTAATAGAAGTCTTAGTACGCCTGGAAATATTAAAAGTCACACCATCTGGAGTGTAGGTCCTAGCATCAAAATCCAAGGCATGCACATCCGACACCCTCGTGCAAGAGATGTGGCAAAAAAACCAAATCAATTTGGCTGACGAGAGTTCCAAATTGGAAGGCCAGGAATTGAGAAAAGACAAAATGACAAAGACATCCCAAGTAGAGGAATAACAAGGTCTGGGCAGACGAGAGAGACGGGAGCCGTGTAGAAGGTGGCACACCAAGGGATGCTGGCCTTGAAGCCTTGATAGGCTGAAGATGTAGCTGACCTGCACAGGTTGATCATCCAGTAAGCCCTACCAGCCTCAAAGAAGGATGTCAGAAATCCACTTCCCTAGCCAGGCACCCGCCAGCCCTACATCATCAAGCTGACCAGGGGCGTATTAGCCGCGAGGCAAACAAGGCATTTGCCTTAGGCGGCATTTTTCAGGGGGCGGCAAAAAACGCCGCCCCCCAAATGCCCAAGGCAAATGTCTTGTTAGCCTCGCGGCTAACAGACATTCTGGGCGCTGGGCGGGCGGGCGTCCGGCCGGCGAGGGAGCTCTTCCCCTGAGCGCTCTGCTCAGCTCCCTCGCGCGCCGCCAGCAGAGTGAGGCCGGGAGCCGGGTTGATGACGTCATATTCCGGCTCCCAGCCTCACTCTGCTGGCGGCGCGCGAGGGAGTTGAGCAGAGCGCTCAGGGGAAGAGCTCCCTCGCCGGCCGGCCGCCCGCCCTGCAGCCACTGGACCCCAGGGAGAGGAAGAACCCCCCCCAGCATTACCAAAGGTAAGGAGGCTGGGGGGGGTTAAATAAAAAAAAACAAAAAAAAACACACTAGTGAGTGTGTGTATGTCTGTTAGTGTGTGTGTTAGTGTGTGTGTATGTTAGTGTGTGTCTGTTAGTGTGTGTCTGTTAGTGTTAGTGTGTGTGTGTCTGTTAGTGTGTATGTTAATGTTAATGTTAGTGTATGTATGTTAGTGTTAGTGTGTATGTTAATGTTAGTGTATGTATGTTAGTGTGTGTGTGTCTGTTAGTGTTAGTGTGTGTGTCTGTTAGTGTTAGTGTGTATGTTAATGTTAGTGTATGTATGTTAGTGTTAGTGTGTGTGTGTGTCTGTTAGTGTGGATGTCTGTTAGTGTGTGTGTTTGCCTGTGAGTGTGTGTGTCTGTTAGTGAGTGTGTGAGTGTGTGTCTGTTAGTGTTAGTGTGTATGTTAGTTAGTGTATGTATGTTAGTGTTAGTGTGTGTGTGTCTGTTAGTGTGGATGTCTGTTAGTGTGGATGTCTGTTAGTGTGTGTGTTTGCCTGTGAGTGTGTGTGTCTGTTAGTGAGTGTGTGAGTGTGTGTCTGTTAGTGAGTGTGTGTTTCTGTTAGCTAGTGAATGCGTATCTGTCAGTGAATGTGTGTGTGTATTTAGAAGGCGGAGCAGGGGGGAAGGTTGGGTGGCGGTTGCGCGGGTGGGGGTGGCGCGGGGGGGTGCCTGAGTTTTGTCCTGCCTAGGGCAGCACAAAACCAGGATACACCACTGAAGCTGACCCATATGATCGTCGCGTGCCAGGAGCCCATGCGTCCGCCAACAGTTGTCTAAGAGCCTCCGAAACTCCCTGGCCCTCCCAGGGTCCCCTGAAACTTGCTCCGCTATGAGAAGTAGCGATCCATCCACAAGTAGACGGTGACAACATCCGTAAGACAGTAACAGACTGGGACAATCTACTGTCATCTCCAGAAGTTGTGGGAACTAAGATTACATCCCCCAAAAGGGGGCCAACAGGACCAGTTTGGCCGTTGGTGGTGGATCAGAAGAAGAGTGCAAGGAAGCATGGAAAATGGAGGTAAGGCATACAAGAGGTTCCCGTGACAGTCCTGTAGGAAGGCATCTATGGCCTCCACCGCTGGGTCTGGTCCCCAGCTGAAAAACCATGGTAGAAGAGTGTTGAGCTGCCACGCAAATAGGTATATAGCAAAAGGACTCCAAAGAGATGATACAGCTGAGAATACCTCCGTGTCCAATCTCCAAATCGCTGTTATCTAAGAGATACCGTGAACTCCAATCCACCTGGATGTTGTGCAGACCTAGGACCAGCAAATTTTGTGCCAGACAAAACTCCCAAAACTTTTTTGCCAACCGAGCCAGGACCGCAGATTGGGTGCCACCCATATGGTTTACGTATCGCACAGCTGAAACGTTGTCCATGCGGAGGCAAATGCGCCATGTGCCTGGCCGGTCATGAAACTCAGAATCGCAAAGGAACCTGCCAGACGTTCCAAGGCATTGATGTGGAGCTGGAACTCAGATTCCGACTAATGACCTCCTGTCAACACACCTTCGTAGTGGGCACCCAGCGTGAAGGCTCACATCCGAGTCTCCTGTTGCGACCTAAAGATCGCCATGCCATTCCATGCAGATAGGTTGTGGATCCACCATTTCAGTCCGTCCATCATTTCACCACCAAGAGTAACCAGGTCCACATAAGATGCGCCCTTGTGTAGGTGAGCGATCTTCAACCACTGAAGAGCCCAGTAATGTGGAGCCGGGAACACCACCTGGATTGATGAAGCCAATGAGTCTTGCCAAATTATGCAAGGTGAGTTGCGGGTGGATTGTCCAAATCTTGGTGGATGGAAGGCTCAATGACTCCTCCTCCGAATCTATGAGAAACCCTAAAAACTCCAAGCTCCTGGATGGGGTCAGGCAGGATTTCTCACAGTTGATGATGAAATCCAGTCAGGAGAGTAGATCCACAGTTCACTGCAGATGTCGCATTAGGATGGAGCGCTCCTGTGCCATGAGCAGTATGTCATCCAGGTAGACGATAAGGCAGACTCCCCAACTACGCAGCTGGGCCATCACCTGGCGTCGCAGCTTTGTGAAGCGCCAAGGCGCTGAGGAGAGACCAAATAGAAGACATGTAAAGCACTGTATTCTGTCCTTCCAATAGAAGCAAAGGAGATCCTGAGACTGTTCTGCCACTGGAACAGTGATACCCGTCCTTCAAATGCAGTTTCGCCAACCAATCCCCACATAGGAGCCCGTCCCTCAGAAGGTGAATGCCCTCCATCTTGAAATGGCGGTAGTGCACCATTCAATTGAATGGGTGTAGGTTATTGACAGGGCGCAACTGTCCAAATTTTTTTCCACGAGAAAGATATTCCTTATGACCCCTTCCGGGTTCAGCAGAGCGAGCAGGATCGCCTCCTTGCCAAGGAGAGGGACATTTCCTCATCGATCGACCTGCGTTCCCAGAGGGAGAAACAGATCGGCCCAGGAGATGGAATACTGCGAGGTACACCCATGAGTATAGGTGTCTTGCGCCAGAATTTCCATGGAAGTATCTTGACTACCATGGTTCTTACCATGATGTGAAGAAAGGGGACTGGATCCTCACCTCCTGGTATTTGGGGCAGTGATGAAAGGAGCCCCATCCCGAGCCACAGGATTGTAAATAACTGTGGTCAGCCAGACGACACCTTGAACAGCCAGCTCTGGTAGAGGCCTGTCCCTGAAATACCCTGCCTCATGGCAGTAAATGCCACAACGAAGTGCCTTAGGTCCTTTATAAAGGAATCAACTAATAAAAAGCCTTGGGCGTCCTTACCAGCCTCAGTGAGGGCAAGATTGGCCAATTTGGGCTCTATTTTGAACCGGATGGCTTTATGCTGCTCCATGGACAGGTGTTAACACTCGCAGCACGCCTTTTGGACCGAACCACAGAGTTCCTCCAGGTCAACTAGTCAGTTTTCAGGCTTGGCATCTTTTGTCAAATCAAACAGTTTAGCCAGGGGACCAAATATATGAAGGTATTTATCTTGGCACGATCTAAGTGCCAAGTCCAGACTCTTACATGGGTTTTAACCCAACTTGGTCAAAACTTGGTTTCCAGGTAGCAGGTCCCTAGTTTGTTTTGGACTGCCTTGCTGTGTGGGCGCCGCACCCAGGTTTCCAGGTAGCAGGTCACATGGTCCGCTGGGAGCCACTCGGCCGACCTCGGATGGTGAAGCTCATCCGGGTTGAACAAGGGCTTGCCCAATTTATCTATAAGGGAACTCCCTACATCTGCAAGAGGAGCAGCCCTTAGGTCATCTCCGCCTGAGCGGAGGTAAAGAAGTCATGGCCCATCTCAGCCAAATCAGAGTTGCTATCAGACTCTACACCAGAGTCGCTTTCTTGTTTTGCTCTCGCATATTTCCATTGCTGTGTCCATTCTGTCTGGCTTGGAAAAGCTCTTGCGTTGATGAGATACGCTTTCTGGGGTGACCGTACGTATGCCAGTCATAGAGGTTCTGGAGGCAGAGGGAGAGGTATGTTTAGACTTATGCTTAGCCTTTCTGGGTGCATCTCCTGAAGGGTCAACAGCAGGACGCAAGTGGCGTGTTGTGTCAGAGGAATGAAGCGTGACTTGGGCCTGAAAGAATTGTCTGAGACAAGGCTGATGACATGGAGCACATGGCAGCTATAATGACCCTCACCGAGCGCTGTAGTGCTGAAGCCTGTGCCCCCTCAGCATGGCTGAATAGGTCCACTAATGGGGGTGGGTGTCAAGGCTTACCTGGGTTGGGAGTCCGGCAGGCAGAGATGTATGCTCATGTATGCAAGTAAACACAGGCCGAGGTGGTCAGGCAAGAATTCACCTGGCCTGTGAGTCGGTGCACGGGGGCTGTGCAGTATAATTCTCCAAGTTGCAGTACAGGAACGGATAAAGCAGGAGAATCGTCGTGGGAAGCCAAAGGTCAGAGGATGCCAGAAATCAGAATAAACGAAACAACAAGCCAAGGTCAAGAGTAAACTGGAGAACACGAAACAGCAGTATGATCACCAGAGTCAATGAACTGACACTGCCTCCTGGGAGAGGCAGTGTTTTATACCTGGCTAACGAGACCATCAACATCAGGTGTACCATGAGAGACAGGAGAAACTTCAATGGATGTCCATCCCCCAATACTGGATACAAGACAAAGCTGTATACTGACATTACTAAAGCTCAGAGGTAACATAGCAGCCCCAGGACTGCAAAGTACCCAGGTTCACATCCGCTACTGGGCCCTTCTGGGGCAACCTCGTTTGGCATTTTGGAAGTTACAGTGGGAACCGTGACAGTACCCCCTCCTCAAAGCCGCCTTTAGGCGAAATAAAAAAGCAACTACGGCCCAAGAGGTCACTTTTTAGATTTCTTGGTCCTGGCGTTGCCAGCAGAGGACATAGCTTGAGTGGTCTTGATGGCTAGCAGTGCCCTTTCAAAGTCATGCAAATGTTCCGAAACCACTAGAGTCTCATCAGATGCACAAGTGTAGCCAGGAGGAGGATCTTTCTTCACAGAACAATTCACATTTTCAGGTACTACTGGAGAGAGGTTAGGGTTGGCAATGCATTTGGTGCAAGCGGCAAATACCTTGATCCCAGGAGTCTTATTCTTTGAACCTTTTTCCTTAGGTACATTACCAGGAGCAGAGTTTGTGGCTTTCAAAGCTTTTTCAAACATCACCAAATCTGTTTTGTGAACCATGGTACCATTGGAGGCATAGGTACAGTTCGTAGGTAACTCCTCTTTAGGTTGACAGGAAGTGGTGATGGTACCAGCTTTAACATAATTGTCTTCCGGCAGAGGTTCAGACTTCTCAGGAGTACTGGGCATGTTATTCACCATAGTCTGAGTACCCTTCTGTGTCACAGAATGGGGACATGACTGGCAGCAACCCTGGCAGCTTCTAGACAATGTTTTTGAGATGACTGGATAAGTTTGTAGGGCACCCAATAGAAGAGGTCTTTGCCTGGGTGGACGAATTGGGCAGAGAGAGATGAAATGCCCTCTTTCTCCACAGTATAGGCACAAGCCATGGGCTCTCCTACGGTCTTTTTCCTTTAGAGGCAACCTAGTCCTGGTAAATCCGATCTCCATAGGTTCTTCCCTGTCCAACGAGGTGCTATTGCTAGCTGGAGTACACTCAGGGTAACAGGACAGGTTCCTGGAAGTGGGTTCACGCTGGAACGAGACGGGAACTTGATTAGTTTTTACGGGTACTTTGAGCCGGTTTGGGAGTTTCCTTCTTAGAAACCAAGCACTATGAGTCCATTGCGGACATAAACGACTCCCAAGTGTCCAAGACAGTACTATTCTCTTGCAACTTCTGATAGGCCCACGCCTTAATACATCCAGAAAGTACATTGATAGCAGAACGGACCTTGATAAAGCCGGTGACGTAGGTTCTGGGTTTCAAGGCAAACAGACCATCAACATCAGGTGTACAATGAGAGACAGGAGAAACTTCAATGCATGTCCATCCCCCAATACTTGAAGATCGAGAAAGTGGAATGGGAACCATCGAACCTGTCAGGCAGTATAACATAGGGTTCTGGATAACCCTATGTTGGGTGGCGGGGGTCTCTAGGCTAGGCATAGTTATAAGACCCACACTAGGCAACAATAGAAAAGGTATCAGATAAATAGGTACTAACACCTAAATGGCTGTAATAAAATAGAGTAGTAAGGGTTAATCACCCAAACTAAAATTATCCAGGAAAGGGAAACAGGAGAGAGCTCACCAGGGCCCAGACCAACAGTAGAGACACAAGGCAGGAAGAGGCAAAAGCCAAGGAGGTGGGAGGAGAAAACCGGAAGGGAACACAGTTCTCAAACTTGCGAGAATCGCAGGAGGAAAAACCCAGTGAACACGGGCAAAAACTACTGAACGGGTGTATTCGGTTCGCGAATGAATTGCGTTGGTGCACCAAACGTGTCCAATAAGACACAACCCCAGAACAAACTAAAACTGCTGAATGTTTGAACACAATTCAGCAAACAAGAATAGCATTCGCGAACCGAATGCGGCCACAAAAATACATTTCTGTAAGTTCGTGACAAAACTGCTGAACACAAGTGCAGAAATGACTGTATGGAGATGAATGGCGGTGTGAAAAAGGCGCCAAAACTGTCCAGGGACCCAGGAGAGTTTGTAAAATAGGGAAAAAGCAGAGGAGAAAACAGAGAGGCTAAAAAGGGGTAAAAAAACAGATGGGGAAGCCAAACAGAGAAAAAACAGACAGACAGGGGATGGAACAGACTCCAAGATTACTTATAGTTTGCCAAAAGACCCCCCCAGCTGGTCTGGGACCCTGAGCACAGAAAACAACAGAATATAATAATCTGTAACACATGCAACAATATAAATCACAATTGTAATGAACTTAATACAACTCAATACAAGACAAAAAAACACAGAAACAGAGAAAGTAGATACTTAACTGATTGTGGAGCAGCAAAGAAAGATGAAGGTCTTAGGGAGGTGCCTGCCGATGTTATTATGTATACAGTATTTTTTCATTGTATTATGTGCTGCTATTGGTGGACAGTAAAGAAAAGGATATACTACGTGAGCCTCCGTGTCTTAAAATTAAGACACAAGGTCACCAATTTAGACTGGAAGAAAGGAGATTTAGTCTAAGGAAAAGATTATTTATTCCAGTAAGAACAATAAAAAGGTGAAATTCTCTGCCTGAGGAGGTAGTTTTATCAGAGTCTGTAGAGATGTTTAAACAGCAACTGGATAAATAATTGCAAAAACATAATATTCAGGGATATAATTTTTTCATAATGTGGGATAATAGCTTCTTAATCCAAGGAGGAATCTGCCATTCTGGGGTTAATAAGCACTTTTCCCTAGTCTGTTGCAAATATTTAAGGGATAGCCAGTAAATGTTGATTTTTTTTTTCACACATCAATTGGAAGTGTCATAGGGGAAACATTAAAATAATCTACATTTAGATGTTATTTAATTAATTATATAAATATATATAGTTTTTTACTATTACTCCTCTTTTTCACTCTATTGATTATTTTTTCCTCACTTGATTTGTGAAATATATGGTGTGAACATGCATCTGTCAGTATACTGGAAAATATATACATTATTTTTATATTTTGCAGTGCACTTATTGGCCCATTATCATGCCTTTTTGGTTTGTCCAGGTAGTTTTTCCAATTTTTTTTTTACATGGATGATATTGGACGAGTCGATCTGCCACATGACTAGTCAAAGTATTATTTTTTTCCCAAACAAAGTGATTCAGGTGAACCAGATTTTCGGCTACTACAGACTGGTATCCAGGGCCGGTGCATCCTATAGGCTGATTAGGCGACCGCCAAGATCGCTTCTCAAGGTGGGGGCACCAGCAGCAGCAGCTTTACTCCTGATTTGGGATGCCTCTCTATGTGGGACAAAGTCTGTAGTTAATGGTGCAGGTCATTGCATTTACTGCACATAGCTGCAGACTAGCGCCCGGTGCCATCAAACTCAGACAGCAAAGTCCCCCCCCCATTTGAATATTATGGCAGCGCAAGGGTGCATTGTTTGATCTCTCGCACCCCCTGCCCTGTACTCTGGGTCAAGTAGGCGGGAGGTTAACAGGGGCAGGACTGAGAGAGAGTGGAGGCAGCCAGGCGCAGTCCAGAAGCATGGGACACACAGATAGTCAATGTGAAGTGAAGGCAAGAGGGGGACATATTCATGTGTTTTAAAGAATGTGTGTCAGTCTGTTTCATTCAGTATGTTTGTGTCTGCTTGAGTTAGTGTGTGTGTGTGTCTGCTTTGATCAGTGTGTGTTCTTGGGTCAGTGTGTGTGTGTGTCTGCTTGGGTCTGTGTCTATGTGTCTGCTTGGGCTTGAGTCAGTGTGTTTCTGTCACTCTGCATGAGTCAGTGAATTAGTGTGTGCATTGGTCACTGATTGTGACTGTGTGGACCATTGAGTGTAAGTGAGTGAATGAGTGTGTGTGTGAGTTTGTATATTTGTGTATCAGTGACTGTATTTGGACAGAACTGTTTTAGTTAAAAAAAATCTTTAATTTTAAATGAACACTACAGTGTTAGGAATATAAACCTAGGGCGGCAAAAATCCTTGCACTGGCCCTGCTGGTATCCAGTAATTCTAATAATTGCATTGGCTAAATGAAAAATAATAATTTTATGACGTTAGGATGTTCAAAAACCTATAACATTTACCTAATTGCAAGCATTCAGCATGGTCAGGTTTTCTGATAATGTTTATGCACTGAAAACTTATAGTTTGCCACTAATGTATAGATTTTAATCAAATACGCTGCTTAAACATCTGTGCTTCAAACATGAAAAGTCTATGTGCTAAAAAGCTGCCTGACACAGATGGTGTGCACCAAGGGGGGACGACAACGCACATACACACAAATATTATGAAGATTAACCCTTTTGGTGTGTTCTGCTTCATATTCAAAGGCTTTATAAGGTCAAAATTTCTGTTTGTGTCTATCTTGAATCAAAGCCCGTTTGTCCAATAAAAAGTGCTGTGTTGTGCAATTTTGTGTCCCCACTTCATAGTGGTTCTTCTATTATTTTGCCATCATGTAGCATACACCAGATGTTTCCTATGTTGCTCCCTGGCCTCCCATTACTCCTCCAGCGATGACCTGACTCTTCCCCTAGGAATACCACTTTCTCGAACAGAATCTAATCCTCCTTCAGTTTGATTCTGGAAGGAGAGAGGAATAACGCTAATTATGCAGATTGTTACCCTTTCCAAACGGTGGTTTGCAAGGATTAAGTGAAGTTAATTTCTCCCAGGACCATAAGATGGATGAAGCTGAGACTTGTAAGTCGAATGGGCTGAAGCTTTAGCCAGTAAATAGCCTGTGTATGCTGAATTACCATGTAAACAAACTCTTATTTTCAATCAAACTTGCACTAACATTGCCCACCGTGTCTGTTTGATGAGAATGCCATTCAATATGACACAAAAGTTGCTATCTTTGCCATTGATCAAAAAAAACTAACTATATATATATATATATATATATATATATATACTTATAATCTATTTGCACAAAATATCCAATGCTTGCACTCCAGTAATAATGATAGAATAAACCCAGTGCTTGTCAGCAAAATTAAAACAGTCTATGAACAGATAGCACTCAAAGGACTTTGTAGTAAGGTGAAAAAACTTCGCATTTATTCAGCAAATGCCACAGTGGATCAACGTTTCAGTTCTTTGTCAGAACTTTCATCAGGGCAAGTTTTTTTCACCTTACTACAAAGTCCTTTGAGTGCTATCTGTTCATAGACTGTTATAATCTATTTTCATATGTATCTGCAAAATTAGGATACTCTTTTGTATAGGCAAATCCCTTCATAAATCTCTATCTAGGATTCCTTCCTTTAGTTTTTCTGGATTCTTTCACTGTCACTGATGCTGACTGCTTGTTCACATTTCTCTTTCGCTGCCTTTCACTGATTGATTCAGACTCCATCCTTCTACCAATGGATTTGTTCCTCTATGAATACCTCCCCGACCCTCTGTTGCTACTCTTTGCATCTCAATATTTTCTAATTTCATGTGTAATTTATAGCCTTTTTTGTTTACATTACTCATATATCTACATTATTTTTAGTTTGGTTTTCTCCTCCTCTATTGGCTTCTTGTTTTACATTCTGATTTATATTATTTCCAGACTAATTTTCTCCTTTTGTAGCTATTTTTTTTTTGCCAATGCTAATATTAATTTGTTCTCTCTCCCTCCCTATCCTCTCACCTATCCCCTCTATACCAATGTGATTCTGTTCTCAGATTTTCTTTCACTATTTGATTTTCATTTTTTTTTTTTTTTTTTAACTAAAATCAGAAATAGAAAACATGAGGTGCATGTCCTGTAATATGCACTAACCTAATAGGTGTGCTGCTGTAGGGATCATACATACAGTATACATAAAAATACACAGAAAAAAATGAACTGCACTGTGTCTTCATAATGTACAGCATCCACTTACAATATTAAAGTATTCCAAGATCAGTAGGTGGATTACTGAGCCCTTCATTTATGCCAATTTACTCCAACAAAGATGTGGACCTAGAAATGAACTCATGCATAACATTTTCATATACTTTTTTTTTATTTTTTTTGTTTTAGTACCTTAAAATAGGTAAAGCTTATGTGTGCATCAGTTTGCATATTTTATGTGTGAACACAAAACACTGCACATACAAAAAAATATGCAAACTGATACATTATTCATAAGAAACATTAATGTTGTACATTGCCTGCATATCTCAGGGTAGATTGTTCTATTCTAGTTGTGAAAAAAACACAATTTATCCAGTTTCTGTGCCCAGTTTCTTTACAAAAATATTACCCAAATGTGAGGGTAAAAATATTACCCAAATAATATCATGATTAGAATAAGACATGATCAGAATCATACATTGTTTTGTAGACAAACAATAATTGCAATAGGATCAGACAGAATGCTACCAGAGAAGTAACAAGAAAAAGTAACCAGGCAGGTATAACACTGGTCCTTAGAATTGCAAGGTTTTAGAAGTTGAAGAAATGTAGATAAAAGACAAGCCAAGGTCAGCGATACCGTAAAAACATTAATTGAGTAAAGAAGGTGGATTGAAACTGGAATACAAAACAAACCACTAAAGAGCCATCATAATGGGGCAAAGGCTCTGTGTATGATATCATCAACCTACATCAGGTTGTTTGTACCAAATGTGCACCCAAGAATGTGAGGACAGAAATGTATGTGCCACGTCCTGTTACAGTCTGCGGATTATTTCTGGTTATGGCTTCTGATATCCAGTACTCTTTTTACAATTCTTGTTTAGTCTTTCTTGTATTTTCTGGTTCTCTATTCTATCTCTGGTTTTCTTTATGCTGGGTTTTCATTCCTTTATTCACTTCCTGGAATTCCCAGTCTCCTGGATTCCTTTAAATGTTTATGTTTTCTGTCGCCTAAGACTGACTAGGCTTGTGACCCCTGCTTGTGGAATCTACACTATTGCACGTTTGCCACCTGCCCTGACCTTTCTGATACCGTGCCTGAGTACTCTTCTGGATTTGCCCTTGTCTGTTTCTTCGTACTCGGTTACTGTTCCTGCCTAAGCCCATGTGCACAGATTCACAGACCAGGTAGCCTCTTACCTGCTTACCATGGGCAGTGTTTATGTGCAAGGGTGAGCATACATCTGTGCATTTCACACCCCAGTCAAGGTAAACCGTGACAGTATGTCTAGTTGTGGTGCAAAAAAAAAAAAAACAAGGTGCAAGAATGTACTGAGAACAGACAACAGCTCAAATAGCCTTCCCTTCTCTGGGTCCCCGCTCAAGTCTGAAGCTGGTTTTAGTTTTTTTGTGCCATTACAAAAAGAACCAGGGTCATTTGCATATCAGACTGATCCCACCAAAAAGGGCATCCGAAATGCAGGCAGAAATGCAGGCTGGCTCTCTCTGCATGAGAGATACAGCAACCAGTGCCAATAAATCGCTATCTTTTGCATTGTTATGCATTATTAAAGCTAGATGGCATCAATGACAATGATAAGTCTCAGCTTCATCCATCTTATGGTCCTGGGAGAAACACTTGTTGTTTGATTTTTGGACAAGGACAGGCAATGGAAAAAACACAATGATCAATGTGTATGAAGCACACTCAAATCTGATAGTGTAATTCCTTACATGGATCAACAAGCTGTTGTACTATGTTTTTATATAAGCCATTAAGATTGATGTCCAGGTTTGAAAATGGTGTCTTGGTCAAGAAGATGTGGCTGAAGAACAAGATGGTTTAATACTGGCAGCTAGAACGTGTCTGATGAATCAAGATACGACAAGAAACCTGTCTATAGGAAAAAAAAATACACCATTAATTATTCAACAATAACCTTTCAATATAGGATATCCTTTATTAAGAGCCCAAAAACAGAACAGGTGACATTTCAGCATAAAACAAGGATTATATAAAGCCTATGTAATGCAGATGAGAATGTAGTTGAGAGCCTTTGTTCTACTGAAGAAAGCCAGGACAAGTAAAATAGGAACTGTGAAATTAATTGTTGAAAGCTTTTTCTGTCAGTGACACAAGAGATAATCTTTTGGACTTCTTTGTGTAACAATACCTAAATAGTATTCAAGGCACTAGTTGGGTCTCTTGGTCTGCTCTTTAGTATAAGAGTCATAAATGAAGATGGTGCTCTGTGTGTAAGATAGGTGCTTAAACAATTACCAGAAATGTTAATATAAAAGCAGCTACCACACCGATGTGTAAATCTCTCTTATCCACCCAAGCATAAATACAGTAATATGAGGAGTTGTAAGGGAGAAATCCACCACCTATTTGTGGAGCACAAATTAAAATACGTTTACCCCTAGTTCAGGAAGAATCCCGCAATTAACATAGGGGAGAGAAAAAGGGAAAAATATCTATGTAGTATGTCAAAACAATGACTAGAGATAAGATATAAGTAAACAAACTCACAAAGAAAGAGGCAAGTAAAAGGACTGGCTCCAATCACATGTGCTTTGATGTGCTGTAGTGACACCTTGCCCTCTTCTTGGTTTGTCTTGTAAAACTCGAATTAAAACACAGAGGGAGATAACTTGTGTGATATTGTATAAACCAAATGGCAGACAAACTAGATAAAAAAACTGCTAACTTTATTTAGAGCCAATAGGAATAACCTGGCTCTAGGTATCAAAGCTGTTAACCCTCTAAAGGGGGGTAACCCTTCTTTACTGGAGGCAAAATAAAGTGGATCGCCAGCAGGTCTAAAAATCCAAACTATTTATACACATAATATAAAATATAATTAAAAGCAAAAATAAAAACCAATATGACTCAACTGAAGTGTCCAAATGGCTGCTCCAAGATGCAGTTCGCCCGTCCCTTAGGCTTTTTCAATTGGAGTGCAACCCAACTACGATTGAAAAAGTCAGAGGGAACGATGGTCTTTTGGAGTCCATGCCTTGATGCATCAGATCTGTTTTGGCAGCATGAGGGAGACCTACATGATATTAGGCAGGTGGTTTCCAATGAATTTCTGAAAATTATCCCTTAATAACCATCCAAATACTTCCCCGTGCCTTAACGCATCAGATTGTTATGCTCACAGAAGTTAATTTCCCCTATCTATCATTTCTAGTAAAGATATTGAACCCTTTTTGAATATAGGATCCACATCTGCCTAAAATCCTCCCATACAATTCCTGAAAGAAATTAATATTGAAACAGAGGTTTGATTATTTCCCCACTTAGCTCCTTAAGTACTGGTTGGTGAATACTATCAGGGACTAGGGATTTGTTTATTTTACCTTTCTTTAGTTGTTGGAGGACCTTGTCTTGAGTTATACAATCACAAGTTTTCTGCAGGTTTTTTGCAGTGATTATTATTGGCATTTATATAGCGCCAACATATTCCATAGCACTTTACAATATTATAGGAGTGGGAGATTTAACAATGAATAGGACAATTACAAAAACATACAGGAGCAACAGGTCATAGAGGACCCTTCTCAAACGAGCTTACAGTCTAGAGGAGGTGGGGTATGAAACAAAATAGTACAGGAGATAGCATTCAAACAAGGTGGGAGTGAAGCAGAGCTAGAGGAAAGAGTAGAGTGCTGCCCTTTAGGAGAGAGCAAGGAACAGCTATGTGAGGTAAAGGTTACTCTGGGAGGCTATAAGCTTTCCTAAAGAGATGGGTTTTAAGTCACTTCTTAAATTATTGATGACTAGGGGAGAATCTGATGGAGGTAGGTAGGCTATTCCAAAGGAAAGGAGCTGCATGTGAGAAGTTATGCAAACAAGAGTGGTTATATGGGTGTGAGTGGCAGACAGGAGAAGGCCATGGGCAGAGTGGAGAGATCGAGAAGAGGCATACCTGCGGATCAGTGAAGAGATTTAAGAGGAGCTAGAATTGTTCAGTGCGTTATAGGTATGGATTGGAAATTAAAAAACATATCTGAGCTGTGTAATGCTTCCAATTATTTTGTCATTAGTTTACAATTCCACTGTAAATCCACTGTCCAGTTTAGTGAATAAATCCCTCAAACTTTGCATACCTCTGGTTCTCCCTAAAACAAAAAATAATACTTTCTGTGTCTTGTCTTTTAATGAAATGGACGTACAATGCACCATACCCACCACATATCTGTGTAGTTTTATAGTGTAAAAGGTCTATGGGTACGTTTCCTGTTTTTGTAAAATATATTCACAACAGTTTGACAAAACAACATAGGATGGTCCCCATTGACTCTATAAATTGCCCTTTAAATGAAATGTCTTAAAAAGAAACAAGCAGTTATGTTTTACTTTGTTTATTTAATAAAAAGAATGCCATTATTTTCAATAAATATTAACTTAATAGTAAAATAAAACCCCTCAATACACAACCTAATGAAACATACAGTGTCCTGCACGTGTCCAATTTCCTAGAGTAGAAATGGGTTTTCTACAAAGTCTATATTTTTAAAAGTGGTGTGTGTTTTAATTATTACTATCACCAGAAAAAGTAGCCATGTGTACCACTAGTCTTAATTTAGAAATATTTTACACCGTCATATTTTTCCGTTAAGTTAACGTTTTGAAAGGAGAGAGCACAGAGACAAATCAGAGAATAAACTGGAGGAGACAATTTGGAAAGGGAAATAAGAACAACGGGAGCAATGGTGAAAGTAACTGATGAGTACTGAGGTGGTGTTGGTGGTGGGTGTATAGACCTATGGCACATAGAGACAAATGAGATATAAATGAATGAGATATATATTGGTGTGGAGAGAGTAATACTATGGCAGTATGACTATGGCAGGGGAACCAGTTACATTCTAAAAGGTGAATAGAAGTTAGACAATGGAAATGGACGCACTTTAAATGTAATTTATAAAATAATGGAAAAGAGGGGAGATTCCTAAAAGTGGTGTACAGCTGTGGGAAGGTTAAACAGAGCAACGAGAGTGACTATGAATTATACTGCCTCTTTGTATGCGTTATGAGTATACTATCTGTGTCTGGAGGACAGTGGATAACTTAATGCATTATTTTAACAATAGAAAATGTGCCAGCAAAGTATAGTGACCAAGGTTGCATAATACTAACAGCAAATTAATATTTATATGCAGTATTAGAACTATGCTACTTACAGCTCTGGAAATATGTATATTTATTGGCGAGCTAGGCTGAACGGGTTAACAATGTTTCTGTGGAATGTGGACAATGCCAACAGGATCCCAGGAAAGTAATAATTCTGAAACTATTCTCTTCACTTACTTTTCAATAAAGGTAAGTATTGTTTTATAGCAGCAAAGGGATTCCGTATCCAATTACACCTGGCAAGCTGCATCTGTGCTCCATCACAAGGTTCAGGAGGGCCGTAATATCATAGAGACTGCAAGATAAATCTCAGAATTGTACTGGTAATCCTCCAATGCAAACGCTGTGTAGTGATATGTACGAAAACTACACAGCAGGGGGATTGTTTAATTGCGAATATTTCTTTAAGCTGGAGGTTCCAGTAAAGGATATATGCTTTATTAGTGTGCACTTTGTCTCCAAGTCTCTCTGAAAAATTACATAACTGTGGGTAAATTCTAATTTCACCCTTTGACCTGTCAATTCTACAGCATGGAAAAGTCCTAGATGTTATTAGTCAGAAAAAAATATTACTATATAATGGATGGTATTTACATGTCTATGCAGGGATTCCATTCAGAGGGCCTAGCCAACAATTTAGTGAGCTTAGATACCACCAGGATTATCATGATGATAAAGGATTTGGCTAATCTTGGTCCTGAATTAATACTCCCAAAAATGTTTTTTTTCAACCTCACAATATTCTATTTTGCTATTAATGAAACACTTTCTTTAATATCCTCTTCATTCTTTGTACTATCTATGTTCATTGTTGCTATACAGATTCATTTCCAAACTCATCCAAAACAAAACATTTCATGCTCGAAATAAAAGGTGAAAAGTGGCCCACGTCAGTCTTATTTCCTGGGTCCTCTCTCTGGATTGAAGTTGTGCCTGTCATTGTGTGATTACCATGCCAAGTGGGAGGTACCCTCTGATTCATTTTCCATTTTTTCTTCTATTCATTAACAACCACTACACCTGTTTATAGAGATTTGCTAAACGGTACACCGTTGGCGCATCACAAAGATCTTCATTGGCAATATAGTTTGATTAAAGTAAATATTTTAATAATAGAACTTTCATGATAAGGTGAGATCCCCAAATAATAAAGAAGAAGCTTAACAGGCGTTATAAGGACATGGATAAGAGGGTATATAACCATTGTTAATTAAACAGACAGTTCCTTGCAAAAGTGTTCACCTGTCACGGTAGTTTACCCCTACACGCAAGACTTAGTCCAACAATCGACAGATAGAGCAGATACGACTTACCGGACCTTAGAATGGCCGCACTCGCCGTAAGGCATTGAATAGACAGAGTCAAGAACAAGCCGAGGTCAAGGGAACAAAGAGACTGCGAGAATAAAAACTAGCCAAGGTCTGGTACACAGTAGTCAGTAAGCCGGCAAACAAGACAAAACAGGGGTAGAGAGATAAACGGAGTCAGATACAAAGCCAAGGTCAAGCACGAAAATCACAACTGAACACAACAAGCGCTAAAGGGAACTGAAACAGAAACCACGATAGGGCAGGGAGTTAAGGGAGAGGTAAGTATAAATACCCTAAACTTTACTTTGATTGGCCCCTGTCATAGCCACGCCACCAAAATGTGAGTGTCTGGGGAATGTGGGATGATAGGGGCCAATGGGAGCACATTTCATTTTTTGGCTCCCACTGCCCCTTTAAGAGCGTGCCCGAGACACGCGGCACGCTCTTAGAGCTAGGCGGGACACGTGCCTGCCTTTATTCGAGAGCCGCCCTTGGCATTTTTTGTGTTTCGTTGCCTCACAACCTGGAATTAAAATGGATTGTTTGAGGATTTGCATAATTTAATTTACAGAACATGCCCTCAACGAAGATTTAAAAAAAAAAAATTATATTGTGAAGCAAACAACAAATGGAACAAAATAACAGAAAAAGTCAATGTGCATAAGTATTCACCCCCCTAAAGTCAATACTTTGTAGAGCCACCTTTTGCGGCAATCACAGCACCAAGTCGCTTTGGATAAGTCTCTATGAGCTTGCCACATCTTACCACTGGGATTTTTGGCCATTCCTCCTTGCAAAACTGCTCCAGCTCCTTCAAGTTGGATGGTTTGCGCTTGTGAACAACAAGTCTGACCACAGATTTTCTACTGGATTGAGGTCTGGGCTTTAACTAGGCCATTCCAACACACTTACATGTTTCCCCTTAAACCACTCAAGTGTTGCTTTAGCAGTGTGTTTGGGGTCATTGTCCTGCTGGAAGATGAACCTACGTTCTAGCCTCAAATCACACACAGAGTGGTACAGGTTTTGCTCAAGAATATCCCTGTATTTAGCACCATCCATCTTTCCCTCAACTCTGACCAGTTTCCCAGTGCTGAAAAACATCCCCACAGCATGATGCTGCCACCACCATGTTTCACTTTGGGCAGGGACGTATTAGCAGCGAGGCAAACAAGGCATTTGCCTCGGGTGGCACTTTCCAGGGATGGCAAAAAAGTCGCCCCCAAATGCCCAGGCAAATATTTTGTTAGCCTGGCAGCTAACTGAAAATCCGCGCGGGCGGCACGCGAGGGAGCTGAACAGGAGGATTAGTGCTCCCTCGTCGCCTGCAGTCACCGGCTGGCTGCCCAGCAGAAACCCCCCCCCCCAGCATTCCCAAAGGCAAGGAGACTGGGGGAGATTGAATTTAAAAAAAAGTGAGCGTGTGTGTGTGTGTGTCTGTTAGTGAGTGTGTGTCTGTTAGAGTGTGTGTGTGTGTCTGTTAGTGAGTGAGTGCGTGTGTGTGTCTGTTAGTGAGTGTGTCTGTTAGTGAGTGTGTGTGTGTGTTAGTGTGTGTGTGTGTGTGTCTGTTAGTGAGTGAGTGTGTGTGTCTGTTAGTGAGTGTGTATGTGTGTGTGTGTGTGTCTGTCTGTGAGAGTGTGTGTGTCTGTTAGTGAGTGTGTGTGTCTGTTAGTTTGTGTGTGTCTGTTAGCTAGTGTATGTGTGTCTGTCAGTGAATGTGTGTGTATTTAGAAGGCAGGGAAGGGGTGGGTGGCGGGGGGAGAAGGGGGTGGCAGGGGCGCCTGAGTTTTGTCATGCCTGTGGCAGCACAAAACCAGGATACACCACTGACTGTAGGGATGATATTCTTTGGGTGATGTAATGTGTTGGGTTTGCGCCAGACATAGCGTTTTCTTTGATGGCCGAATAGTTCAATTTTAGTCTCATCAGACCAGAGCACCTCCCTCCATACATTTTTGGAGTCTCCCACATGCCTTTTCGCAAACTCAAAACGTGCCATTTTGTTTTTTTCTGAAAGTAATGGCTTTCTTCTGGTCACTCTGCCATAAAGCCCAACTCTATGGGGCGTATGGCTTATTGTCGTCCTATGTACAGATACTCCAGTCTCTGCTGTGGAACTCCGCAGCTCCTCCAGGGTTACCTTAGGTCTCTGTGCTGCCTCTCAGATTAATACCCTCCTTGCCTGGTCCGTGAGTTTTGGTGGGCGGCCGTCTCTTGGCAGGTTTGCTGTTGTGCCATGTTTTTGCCATTTGGTAATGATAGTTTTGATGGTGCTCCTGGGGATCATCAAAGATTTGGATATTTTTTTTTATAACCTAACCCTGACTTGTACTTCTCATCAACATTGTCCCTTATTTGTTTGGAGAGTTCCTTGCTCTTCATGGCAGTGTTTGGTTAGGTGTTGCAGCCGCTGGAGCCTTTCAAAAAAGGTATGTATATGTAATGACAGATCATGTGACACTTAGATTGCACACAGGTGGACACCATGTCACTAATTATGTGACTTCTGAAGGTAATTGATTGCACCAGTGCTTTTTATTGGCTTCATAACAAAGGGGGTGAATACATACACAAATGACAATTTTTTGTTTTCTATTTCTAAAAAATAGTTATATATATATATATTTTTCTCATTTCACTTCACCAATTTAGACTATTGTGTTCTGATCCATCACATAAAATTCAGATTACTAAAACATTGAACTTAAGGCTGTAATGTAACAAAATAGGTAAAAAGTCAAGGGGGTGAATACTTTTGCAAGGCACTGTAAGTATATACCTTTCGGGCAGAAATGTGTGCCTGTAAATAAACTACCATTTGCCAGGGGCCTTCATGGACTCTAGGAGTATACAATCTCAAAAGTCAGGTCTTGGATTCTAGCTGATAAAACAGCAAAAAAAGTTGGGTCAAATAAGAATGCAGCATAAGGCAATTGAAATCATGTAGTGGTAATGCCGATATATATATATATATATATATATATATATTAATTAAAGTGACACTATAGTCATCAGCATATTGTATTTGTTCTGGTAAGTATAATCATTCTGTGCAGTAATTTCTCAGTAAACATAGTCTTTTCAGAGAAAATTCAATGTTTACATTGCATCCTATGGATACATCCAGTGGCCACTTCTCATATGGCTACTAGAGGCGCTTCCTGGGGCAGTGCTGCACATTGATCTTCTATGTCCCCACTCTATAGAGACACTGAACTTTCCTCATAGAGTTGCATTGATTCAATGCATCTTTAGGAGAAGATGCTGATTGGCCAGGGCTGTTTTTGACTTGTGGTGGCTCTGCCCCTGCTCTGCCTTCTGGATAGTCTCAGCCAATCCAATGCTTTCCTATGGAAAGGCATTGTGACTGGCTTTTGTTCAACACTTTTGATGATGTCAGCCAAGCAGGCAAATCAGGGGCAGAGCCAGCACCAGCAGTCTGGAATAAAAGTATGATCTTTCAATATTTAAAAGGTCAAGGGGGGTCCAGAGGGGCTAGATAGTGTTTTTAACAATATAGGTTCAGGAATACCCTATAGTGTTCCTTTCATGTGGTAGACGTATGGGGGGCCCCAGGGCAATTTTCGCACCTACTTACGCCTCTTCTGGCAACTTTTTCTCTGGATTCCTTAATGTCCTTCAAAGTTGTTGTTTTCAGCTAATGCTATGGTAGTGTGATACAAAGAAGCATCGCTGCCATCATAAATTTGGGGCCCCTTACACAGCTTAATGTAAGGGATGCAGTGTGTGTATACAGTGGATGCAGTGTGTTTGTGTGTATAGGATGCATGCTGCACGTGTATTATAGATAATTGTATGTGTGTACAAGGGATGCTCTGTGTGTTTTTGTTGGGTAGGATATTGGCTTTGTTTCTGTGTGTGTTTGTTGGGTAGGATGGTGGCTTTGTTTCTGTGTGTGTCTGTGGGGTAGGATAGGTTCTGTGTTCTCTGTGGTTTGTTGTGATTGTTGTTACAAATATATTTATATTATGTATACACATTATACATATAAGGCCTCGGCTGGGCCCCTTATATTTGTAGGGGTTGTACTTCTCTGATAGCAGCCCTTCACAGAAGCACAGTGTTGTGATGATCTTCCTGAGCTTAAGCCCTATGCCATTCTCTCTAACATCCCTTGTTGGCTTTTTTTTTTAGCACTCAGCTTCATGAAGTAGGTCCCTCAGGTCCAAGGTGTTGTTGGATAGCTCTCCCACAGGATCCCAGTTAGAGCAAGTTCGCATTCTAGTCACCTGTGGTAAAAGTGACAAACCTATTTTTCTTTACTTGGGTCCTCGCAAAAGGTCTAGCTGCGGTAAGTGGCTGGTTTCACAGCTACACCAACAACTTGTCCATGTCCTTTTGGCCCTTTTGGTAAAAAGGTGTTGGGAAGTCTAATGTGCAATGTTACACAACTGTCACACAGCTAGTTAAGAAAATGTGTAAATCAGGATTTGTTGAATGGGAGCTGTTTAAACTTGTAGTGGCACTGTTGTTGCAATTAGCCCACACCATTGGTGTGTGTGAGCATGGGGTAATTTAAGATTGCTTATTTTGTATCTGCACAAATGATTGCTGTATTTGTTCATTTTATTGTTAGGCAATCATCTACCTAACAATTATTTAAGGACATTTTGGAACAATCAAAATACTTTTTAAAGAAACCAATTTTATTACATGACAGGAGGCTTACTATTTTGCATAACTTTCTTTACTTATACCTCCAGCAGCAGAAGTCAATCAAAAACTTAAAACCAATCAGAAACCAGCATTACATCCATATAAATCCCTGACAGGCATTTCACTTCCTCTTTCTTTGCTGCTCCAGCCAGGTACAGGTCAGAGTAATTTTTGCTCATTATTATATTGTTTGCTATATTATCTACTTATTATTGATATATATTTTTTTCACTGCTCAGCTGACCTTTCCCTTACCTCCCTGCCTCTCCTATCTTAGCGCTCATCGCAGCGTTTTTTACCGCGATCGTGCTACTTTGACAGGGTCTGGGGCAAGCAGACAGGGTACTGCGAGTGGAGTGAGTGTGGGGTACTGTTTTTATCACCCGGCGGGCCGCGATTACGGACCACGGCGGCAAAATCTTTGCGCGAACGGTGCCCATCTTGAATCTCGTGTCCCACGATCTGGTCTGTTCTTTCCTTGCTAATAAACTGTTATGGGTCTATTATCTATGTAATAGATATAATTATGCATGTAGAAATATAGATGTAATGTAGTCTATGTACATGCTGCACATATATATTGCAAATGTAATAGGATTAATATCTCAATATACCTGCTAATGCATGTATTATAAGATTGATGGATTCCAACCTGGACTCTGCATTGGCAAACTGATGTGTGATTACCACTTAACATTTACACTCCTAGAGGAGTGTCTCTACTAGGGGTGACCCCCCTCACCACTGGGGTGACCCCCCATTCACACAAAGTTTATATCAGTGCTATTATCACTGCTCTAACAGGGGTGACCCCCTACGCTGAGTGACCCCCATGCAAGACTTGCGCTGACCCTCCAGTGACAAGCATATTTCAGGGGTGACCCCCCTTTCAGATGGGGCGAACCCCCATACGCCCTTCCATGAGGTGCAATACACATGGCCATACACTTTGCCATACGCTGATCACAGGTCATACCAATACTATATGATACGGCAACTTTATGTTATGACTGGGGTGATCCATTCTCCTCCTTATCAACCATAGGAGGGAGTGCTCACAGTGATACCGTGTCCACAACATTAGACCATAGACGATATAAGGGCTCTCTGTGCCCCCTAACGGGCTCCGACCCGATTACACTTGACCGCTCATCCCGGTCTTATAGAGGGTTACCCCCTCTTCAGTCCACTTTACATCACTGTCCAATCCAAGTGGTTATGATTAACTGATGACGCTGGGTGATCCCCAGTTGTACATGGACGCCCACTGTGCTTCTGTACCTGAACAGGACAGACAGGAAAACTCAAATGTCAAAAAATGAGCGACTCACCTCGATCACCTTACCCTGACTTCCAGTCAATGATCAATGCAGCTGTGTGTCACGGGTGGCGGTACGGAAACCGGGACCCCTGAGTGCCTGATGAGAAGTGGGAGTCTTCAGCGTGGAAGTGGATTACAGGGCCCAGTGCAAGGTAACCGCACGCCCCCTGGTGTTGAGCACCAGCATTTGTGTGGCCTCATACCAAAACCCTGATGCAGCTACAGCGGATCCCAGGAACTTGATATGCAGACCTCCCAGGAACTGGATAGGGGGGCTCTGCAACAGACATGTATCCAGTACAGAAACAAGGCAAGGCTAGGATAGTCACCAAACATGAAAACAAGACAGAACTAATAGAACCCAGAACCAGAGCAGGACAGAAAGCACAACCCAGAACATGTACACAAGAGATGAGGAAAACAAGAACAGGCAGGACAGTACTGTACATGAACTGGGATTACAAAATAAAACAAGACAAGATATAATAGGCAAAACAAGAGGAGAGATAACTAAGCACTATATATGAAAAGTATGGGGATTTAGTCACATTATATGATCATAAGCCTGCCACAACGCCAATGTACCCCATTTTCGGCAGGTCCTACACTGCCTAATGTTCGCTAAAAGAACCATACTAAACCACAATAGCACTTACCTGCAAGAAAGGGCAGAGACTTGAAACACTGCTGCAGGTCCAGACTGAAACAAAATGAAAATGGAAAACAAATGGGTGTGGCAACATAAAACAAACATATAAATGAATCCAGGAGACTGGGAATTCCAGGGACGGATTACAGGAATAAACCCAGAAAAACCCAGCATAAAGAAAACCAGACACAGAATAGAAAACCAAGAAAAACTAAACAAGAAATGTAAAAAGAGTACTGAATACCAGAAGCCAAAGCCAGACATTTCCGCAGAACATGGCATGATGTGACACTGTGGCAGCTTCGGTTGAGAAAGCTATTGCCAAGAAACTCTATGACGGACATTGACACCTCAACAGCCAAAGGGGAAGTCTCAGTGCCAAAAAGACACTGGAAGGGCACCACCATGGGCCCTCTGAAATTGAAGGGCAAGGCCCCACTCAAAAGGAGTCGCCAGGCGGAATGTCCCTTCCTCTGACAACAAGGAATTCATCCCACCTCCCTCTCTAGAGATTATGGACGAGTGGAAAGCAGAGGAATCTCCCCCCACATGATACGACACCCAGGATCGTCGGAGTGGGGACTCCTGGAAAACCTGGCTCGGTTTATACACTTCTGGTTGAGGAAACCAATGGAGCAGGAGGTACGTGCCCGACTCCAGGCCGAATGCCCAAGGCCAATGCTACCGGACAAAATTACCCACACCACAGTGGTAATATTTATGTCCTGCTCTGGCCGAGACCCACGTAAGGGCATTGAAAAAGGCTTAAGGCCTCCCAGGACAAGCTGCTGGGCATACTCGGTCCACTGGCAAAGATCTTGTACTTCGCCGACATGGCCCTCACCCAAGGCACTCCTCTGGATGCCCACGATATAAGGGAATGGGTGCAACGGGCTATTTGCATGCTGGGCAACACGAACATTGCCATACGTGCAGAAAAGCGCAAGGCAACGCTGTTGATAATGGACTCCAAACTGCTGGAGTTGGGCAAGAAGGAAATGGGCCCCTTGGCAGTTGTTCATTAATGAACTTAAGAAGCACGTGAACCTATTCACTACCCTGAATAAAGCTCAGATGTCCATCAAGCAAGTGTTCTGTAACCCCACACCACACAGGGTTTTTTTTGGCAGGGCTGGTCGCCAGAGGGGTCGAGCCACCAGCCGTTTATGGCCCACAGGCCCCAGGAATCAAACTCCGCAAGCCTTCTTCCCATCCTCAAGAGCCGCTTTCTCAAGGGGATCCTTCCGTCCCAGAGGGGCTCATAACCGGGGACGCGGACGCTTCAACACAGGTGAGCATTCTGCCCTCAATACATTGCCATTCACGTATAACCACAGGCAGACTGTCTCTCTTTTCACAGAACTGGGAGAGGTTTTCCACAGACACCTGGGTCCTTCAGACGGTAAGGGGTTACGTGATAGAATTCACCGACACCCCAGTGTAGATCAGACGCCCACCCCCACTTCGGGCATTGACAGATCACAAAACACTCATAGACGAGGAGATTCGAGCTCTATTCGACAAAGGAGCAGTGGAATTTGATCAGGACGATACAGGTTTTTTCAGCAATATCTTCGTAATCAAAAAGAGACAGGAGATTACCGACCCGTCATCAATTTGCGACAACTAAATGGTTTCGTAACGTATCGACATTTCAAGATGGAAGGTATTCACCTCCTACGAGACCTGCTCCTCGAATAAAACTGGTTTACGCGCTTGGACCTGAAGGACGCTTACCTGTCCATTCCCATACGACACGGGAGTTAACCATTTCATCGATTCACTTTATAAAGAGGCAAAATGATATTCTCGTCCCGAGAATGAATGCCCTTTTTCATGCATGACAATACCTTACTGGCCTTGGCCACTGTTGATTGCCATTGCATATTGTTGCATAGTTTGTTGTCTATAACAATTCCCAAGTCCTTTTTGTGTGTTGTTATCCCTAATTCGCTTGCATTAAGGGTATACATTGCTTGTGTAGTCTTTATGCCGAAGTGCATAACTTTGCATTTTTCAACATTAAATTTCATCTGCCATTTGAGTGCCCAGTCCCCCAGTCTATCTAAATCCCTCTGCAGAAAAGTAATATCTTGCTCACATTGTATTATTTTACAGAGTTTTGTGTCATCTGCAAACACTGAAACATGACTTTCAATGCTGTCTTCAAGATCATTTATAAACATGTTAAATAGAAGGGGTCCCAGAACAGACCCCTGAGGGACACCACTTACCACCTCTGTCCAGCTTGAAAATTTACCATTAATGACAACTCTTTGTACTCTCTTTTTAAGCCAATGTTAAACCCAAGAACAAGCATTTTCATCTAGACCGATTTCCTTGAGTTTGAACACTAATCTATTGTGTGGAACTGTATCAAATGCCTTGGCAAAATCCAAATAGATCACATCCACTGCAACACCCTGATCTATACTTCTACTTACTTCTTCGTAGAATGCAATCAAGTTAGTTTGACATGACCTATGCTTCAAACCATGCAGATTTTTTTTGATAATCATGTTCTTATAAGGGATTCTTGAATATTATCCCTTAATAACCTTTCAAATATTTTCCCAGCCACAGAAGTTAAGCTCACAGGTCTATAATTTCCAGGCAAGGATTTTGAACCATTTTTAACTATAGGAACCACATCTGCCTTCCTCCAATCCTCCGGAACACTTCCTGAAAGAAAAGAATCTTGAAAGATTAAAAACAGAGGTTCACTTATTTCTACACTTAGTTCCTTACGTACTCGTGGATGGATACCGTCAGGCCCTGGAGCTTTGTTTACATTAACTTTCTTTAGTTGCTGCAGCACCTTGTCTTGAGTTAACCAATTACAATTATTCTGCAAGTTTTTAGTAGCAATCATTTGCACATCTATTGCCATGGGTTCTTCCTTAATATATACTGAGGAGAAATAGTTAATTAAAATTCCTGCCTTTTCCTGGTCTTAATTAACTAACACACCCGTTTCAGTTTTTAGTGTACCTACACTTTGATTTTTGGTTTTTTTTGAAGTTATGTACTTAAAAAATGCGTTGGGGTTGGTTTTGCTCTCTTTAGCTATCATTTTTTCATTTTGAAGCTTAGCAAATCTAATTGCCTTTTTGCACGCATTATTTGCTTCCTTATATCTTTTATAAGATGCATCTGATTTGTCCGATTTAAATGCTTTAAATGCCCTTTTCTTATTTTTAATCTCTTGTTTTATTTCTCTACTAAGCCACATTGGTTTTAATTTGTTTCTTTTATATTTATTTCCCAATGGTAATTGGGAAATGTACATTTCTAATATTTGTTGGAAGATGATCCATTTATCCTCAGTGTTCTTTTCACTAAAGAGTTTATGCCAGTCAATATATTGTAAAGCTGCCCTTAACTTATTGAAATTGGCCTTTTTAAAATTATATGTTTTAGTATACCCCATATTCCTTTGTTTTTTTTTTTTTAGTTTATTTCAAAGGACACTATATTGTGATCCCTATTTCCCAAGTGCTCACCTTTTTCAATGTTGGTCAAAAGATCAACGTTGTTTGTTAAAACCAGGTCCAGACAAGCGTCCATTCTAGTTGGTGCTTGTACAAGTTGTGACATGAAGGTGGCATTTAACAAGTTTAAAAACCTAATTCCCTTTGCTGAGCTACTAGTCCCTCTGTCCAAATTTATGTCCGGGTAATTAAAATCTCCAATAATTAAAGTGTTACCCAGATTTGCAGCTTTCTCAATTTGCTCAAACAGCTGTTGTTTCTCGTCAATATTAACATTAGGTGGTTTATAACATATCCGAACCAATAGTCGGTTTCCCTTCTTTTCCCCCAAGCAGATATTTACCCATAAAGCTTCCACATTTTCCTCATCGCATTCCACTTGCTTAAGATTTGGCTTTAAATCATGGTTGACTTACAAACATACCTCACCACCCTTCTTGTTTTTCCTATCCTTCCTAAATAACATGTACCCATTTAAGTTAACTGCCCAGTCATGTGTCTCATCCCACCATGTTTCAGTTATGCCTATTATATCATATTGTTTAGTGTATGCTACTGCCTCTTGTTCCCCCATTTTGTTATTTAGGCTCCTTGCATTAGTAAGCATACATTTAATATCATGAGTCACTTGTACTTTTTGTGAATTATCAACATTACATAGCTTCTCTGTTCTGATCTTGCCCCTCCCCCCGTCTCCACCACCCTTATACTGTGCTAAAGCCCATCTCCTTTCTGTCCTATCTCTATTTTGTAGATTGCTATGACCCTCCCTCATTACTGCTTGGAACTGATCGCGAGATCTTTTGCGATTTCCGCCATACTTCACACATGTCCTTTTCGTTTGCCACAGCGTTAAAAATACAAAATAGGAAGCCTCCTGTCATGTAATAAAATTGTAGATTATGCTAACGTAGTGTACCTATAATCTTAATTTTAATAATGACAGGAGGCGAGTATTTTCCCTCCCTGGGTTTTTCCCTCCCTATATTCTTGTGATATGTTTACAGGCATTGTTTACATTTTCTATATTATTTTGAGTTACATTGCAAGGATGCTTCTTTATGTTGGATTGATGTTTGTTATTGTATGTCTTACAGGTTAATACCTTAGATTGTGGTTATAAAGTATAGATAGCTTATATCAGTTAGCTTATATTATATTATAATTTATTAAAACGTCTAAATTATATTAAGCTCAATATGTGGACACACATTGTTTTCCACCACCTTTCACTTGTTTCTGTTCTTTTCAGCATAACCGCCATACATGTTTCAGGAATTGGACAAACAGGATCCCTTCACGTTATGGTTCAAGTTTCGGTTATTCAAGTTATCTAAGATTTCGTTATGTTCCCTGATGTTTCCATAGACTGTTTTTGCATCAAAGAAAGAGGAAGTGAGATGCCTGTCAGGGATCTATATGGATGTAATGCTGGTTTCTGATTGGTGTTAAGTTTTTGATTGACATGTGCTGCTGGAGGCATAAGTAAAGAAAGTTATGCAAAATACTCGCCTCCTGTCATTATTAAAATTAAGATTAGAGGTACACTACGTTAGCATAATTTACAATTATGGATATTTTCAGGCAGTTCAGGGCTGAGTTTGCAAAAGAAATTGCCAGCATATAGGAGTAGTTGTAAGGTTTGATATTGCTTGGTATTATGCAAAAGTATAACTTAATCAATTTACCAGTGCAGGTAGTATAGCATTTTAGAAAAAAAAAAAGAAAAGATGGCATTAAAGGGACACTATAGTCACCAGAATAACTACAGCTTATTGTGTTTGTTCTGGTGAGTATAATCGTTCCCTTCATGCTTTTTGCAGTAAACATTATTGTAACGGAATGCCCTACACCCCGATCGGGTACCTCCATCAAACGCTGCCTCCTAGTACTTGCGAGCACCATAAGCACTGCAATGGAACACCATAACCACCGTAGACCCCACAAACAGCCGCATCTTGGTTGGGGTCTCGCCGTCCTCCACCCACCCTGGACCCAAGACAAGGATCCAGCTTCCAGTGAGTAGACCTCTCCTAGTCCAGAGAGCGTAGCAGGAACAGCTCTCATAAGAGCTAGTGATTATACTCAGGGGAGTATAGTGATTATAGCAATCCCCATAGTGAATGTAGTTCTCCAATCCCCCAAACATGAGCCAAGATTTCATGAAGGGGTAAGCAAATCTCAATTTAATGGGAGCCACACTTGGCCTTTTATGACAATCCTCATGCAAGGGGTACATGTATGGACCTTGTTGGGGACTCCAACAAAAAAGATACAGACCAATAAGAACAGTGATTAAATGCCCGAAACTCCCATACAAACATACAATCCCTCCTCCCTGCTTGGGAGATAATTGGATCAGTAACTGTACTAATTCTAATACAATTATCTCCAAGCACAGAAAAAACTCTGTCTGGAGTACACAAGTACATACTTCACATAAACAGAGCCTGTTATAGGTCCAAGAGGCACAATTGGTGTTTTCCAATAGGGTTTAACACAGAGGCCATAGTCACAGGGTAGGAGGCTGGCAAACAGGCCCATCCAAAAGCTAGTGGCGAAATTTCTTTCATCCCAATTGTCTTTTCAGAGAAAATGCAGTGCACAGTGTGCAGCACTGCCATTTAGTGTCTCCACCCTCTGCATGGAGGCACTCAATTTTCCTCATAGAGATGCATTGATTGAATTGCTGATTGGCCAGGGCTGTGTTTGGCTTGTAGTAGCTTTGCCCCAGATCTGCCTCCTTGACAAGCTCAGTCAATCCTATGGAAAACATTGTGATTGGCTCAGATAATCACTTCTGATGATGTCAGCCAAGCAGGCAGATCAGGGGCAGGGCTAACAGCTGCAAACTTGAACAAAAGTAAGATTTTACTATATTTAGGAGGGCAAGGGCAGTGGTGGTGGTGGTGGTGGGGTGGGGGTCTAGATGGTGGTTTTAACACAATAGGGTCAGGAATACATGTTTGTGTTCCTTACCTTATAGTGTTCCTTTAATTAAAAAATACTAAAGAACAAATAACTATGAGATTTCAACATTTTCAGACTAGATGGGACAACAATGGCTGAAGCACCCATTCTATAGGTAAGTCATCAGTTATACCTGCCTCAGTACCTGCTAGTGGAAGATCAGTATTACCCCTTTCTAGTAGTTTATAGTAGAAGGGAGCACAAGAAATTAGACATAAAATGTATATATAGAATCAACAAGCAAATCCTTTATCAGAGATCTTGGCAGTCAGTAAGTAATGTCAAAAGAGATATTTTGCTAATTGCACACTAACATCTACACTCGAAAGTTACAATTACATCACTATTTCTATACTTGGTATACATTTTTCTCACTGTAATAACTTTGTATCTGTTCTCTATTAGAGAAACCTCTATGAATTACTTATGTGGTTTTTAAACATTAGTCTATTGTTGTGCAAGATAATCTTATGCAAGTAAGTAGTGAAGCCAAACCTAAAGTGGTATTTAAAAATAATACTCCATTTAAAAATATAGTAGCTCCAAGTATGATCCGAAAAAATAAATCAATACCCACCTTAATGCAACTTAAAGGTGTCTAAAATTATAGCAGAAAGGGTTGCCAATATATCACACGTGTAAATCATAAACACTGTCAATCCTAGTGATGTCGCGAACGGCGAACGCGAACTTCCGCAAATGTTCGCGAACGGGCAAACCGGGCGAACCGCCATAGACTTCAATAGGCAGGCGGATTTTAAAACCCACAGGGACTCTTTCTGGCCACAATAGTGATGGAAAAGTTGTTTCAAGGGGACTAACACCTGGACTGTGGCATACCGGAGGGGGATCCATGGCAAAACTCCCATGGAAAATTACATAGTTGATGCAGAGTCTGGTTTTAATTTATAAAGGGCATAAATCACCTAACATTCCTAAATTGTTTGGAATAACGTGCTTTAAAACATCAGGTATGATGTTGTATCAGAAAAAAGAAAGGAAGGCAGCGCCACTATAAACCACATAAATTAAAAGAGCACAGAATAGGCAGACTAGAATACAATATATATGATAGATACTAAGCAAAATAGAAGTCCAGAATAAATAGTCTGACTGGTAGATGAATCAAACAACGAGGTATATCCTTGTAGAGGTGAATACAGGAACTGTTCCCTTAATACAGATTTTGACGAACAAGCTAGAACACTAGAAGCTCAATTTATCAGCAAAAATTACCCAAAAGAAAAGCTAGAAGAATCCCTCAAAGCAGTGAAACAAAAAGAAAGACTCGAGCTTTTAGAATATAATACGAATAAAAATAAAGACCCACCATCCATACCGATCATCTTTAACTTTGACAATAAGAATAAAATTGTGAAAAAACTATTCAAAAACACTGGCACATTTTAAAACAAGATGAAATTTTAAAGACACTCATCCCAGATAAACCCCATATCATTTTTAGAGGGGCCCCAAACCTAAAGACAATGCTTACTAAAAATTATACAAAAAAAGCCAATACAAGCAATCCATCATTTTAATCAAATTCTAAAGGTTTTTTCAAATGCAACAGATGCATTGTCTGCAGATCCACTGACCAAAACAGCACATCAAAGACAACACAATTCACCTCAAACAAAACCGGTATTACATACCCTATTAAAGACTTAATATGTTGCACTACTAAGAATGTTGTATACCTATTGGAGTGCCCATGCGGCCTCCAGTATGTGGGTATGACCACACGATGCTTAAAAATAAGGTTAGCAGAACATTGTAGAAATATTATCAAAGGCTACCCTAATCACTCTGTTTCAAAGTATTTTATCCAACACAACAAAGACCCTAAATTTTTAAAATGTACTGGGATCCAAAGATGTAAATTACCCTGGAGGGGAGGTGACCTCAAAAAATTACTGGGACAAAAAGAAATGCACTGGGTGTTCCTTTTAAAAACCCTTAACCCTTAAGGTCTTAATGTAGAGTTCGACCTGTTTAATTTTTTATAATTTTTTATAATTTTTATAATTAATTTTTTATAAAATATTTCTTATATTTTATTATCTTTTATAATTATTTTGTGCATGAAGTACATATTTATACAATGTGACTTATATACGTGACTGTTCTATTTAAATAATATGCAAGGTATTGTGAGTATAAAACCTTGTTTTTAATTTAAATTTTAGACTATCACATGTCTCCAATATAGGTTTGTATTCACTGATACATATAAAGTTTAGCACTTTAAAAAAAAAAAAAAATGGCCACCGATCATGTGACTGTTGTATCTAAATAGAATATGTAAGGTATTGTGAGTTTAAAACCTCGTTTTTAATTTTAAACTATCACATGTTTTACATATAGGTATGTACTCACTTACACATATAAAATTTAGCACTTTTGAAAAAAAAAAAAAAAAAATTATGACATCATTTTGGCGCCATTTTCTAATATGTTCACTGCCTATATAAACCTGTATGTAACAGGATGTACTTTCTGATCTCCACTTGATAAAGCCTAAGGGCGAAACGCGTTGTGGTTTTTTAAACTATATTGTTTTAAATAAAGATATTTTGGCCACTTTCTTACTGTGAGTTAGCCATCTTACTTTTTATTACTATTATTATTTTACTTTTTTATTACTACCATCCTTTTATCCGGCACAGAAGTGTTTTTACTTTCCAGTGAGGATATTACTCCCAAGAATCCTAGGTGGGGATTATACCACTCAAGCTGTATTCATTGAACAGTCAGTCTGTTCAACTAAATGTGAGTAACCACTTGGTTTTTTATCTTCTCACCTCTGGCATTTTATACTTTGAGCACCATTGTTGTTCCTGCTTTTATTTCCACATATGGTCCCCTAATCAAGAAAGAATACTAAGACCTCACGTATCCCATAAGTGGGGATTATACCACTGTACGTTATCAACACTAGAGCTAAGTCCATAGCTCTTGAAAACGTGAGTAGGACCATATACTCTTTTATTGCTTCTACCCCTTTCGGGACATACTATACCATCAGTTGTTATTTTCTCATTTCATATGATGTACAAAGACGCATCTACACCACTCTGAAGAATCCCCCACTACAAAAGACTGTATTCACCTCTACAAGGATATACCTCGTTGTTTGATTCATCTACCAGTAAGACTATTTATTCTGGACTTCTATTTTGCTTAGTATCTATCATATATATTGTATTCTAGTCTGCCTATTCTGTGCTCTTTTAATTTATGTGGTTTATAGTGGCGCTGCCTTCCTTTCTTTTTTCTGTACCATTTCTGTTGTAAGGCCTGTGAGGGAGCCCTACTTTTTAGGTGTGCTGCCACTTTTTACTTATTTATTATTGTTTCTGTTGTATTTTGTATAGATAGAGAGCGCTGATCCCTTTCTTCTGTTCTATGATGTTGTATCAACCAGGTAGTGTAAGGGTTATGCCCGCTTCACAGTGACAGACCAAACTCCGCAAACTCCGCAACACACCGCAAATAACCGCAATCAGTCCATTTGCACAACCGCAAACTCCCCATTTGCACAAGGTTGGATACCAAGCTAGCCATGTCCCGTTCCTTGTCCTCACTGATGTCATTGAAGGTCTCTTCCTCCACCCAGCCACGTACAACACCAAGGGTCCCCAAAAGGTGACAACAAGCCCCCTGGGACGCCTGCTGTGTTTGGTCTTCTACCCCCTCAAAGCCACCTTCCTCCTCTGACTCCTCTTCTTCAGACTCCTCTCTCTGCGTTGCCTCTCTCTGCGTTATTATAAGGTGTGTTAAGTAGTGCTATTCCTATCAGTTTAATCCCTGTTACGTCCCCTATCAGGGGACGTGTATATGGCATTGATTTTAGGAACCGGGAGATGGAAAAAGATGCTTGGTTGGTCCTCCTACTTCAAATTTGGGGCACTGCGCGTGCAATCTAATGTGCCACCAGATAGGAGTGGTGTGTTAAGTAGTACTATTCTTATCAAAACTATGTAAACATATACATAGGCAAGAAAAAGAAAATAAAAGTACAGAGCGTAAACCGGACCTTAGAATGGCCGGACTAATAGGCTAGAGACAGAGAATGGTCAAAGGGAAAGCCGAGGTCAAGGAAGCCAGAAAATACACAATACCGTTTACACAAGCCAAGTCAGGGAAACCAGAATTCAGAATAACCAGGGAAAAGCCAAGATCAGGATACCAGGAAATCAGATTCACAATGATAAAGCACTCTCAGGAAACCAGGAACAGGAAACCACTTCCTTTTGCACAATCGAGTACAGGTTGGGGATTGCCTTTTGTGCAAAGAAATTTTGGCCGGGTACCTTCCACTGCGGTGTCCCAATAGCTAAAATTTTTTTGAACGCCTCAGACTCCACCAGCTTGTATGGTAAAAGCTGGCGGGCTAAGAGTTCAGTCAAGCCAGCTGTCAGACGCCGGGCAAGGGGGTGACTTTGTGACATTGCCCGGCGTCTGGGGGCAGATGAGCAGGAACTTCTCAAGGCGAGAGACGGAGGGGCGGATGGTTGAGAGGGGGCAAGGAGGACAGCAGTGGTTAACGTGGCTGAAGATGCTGGACCAGGAGGAGGATGGCGGCTTTGAGTTTGTGTGCTGCTTGTACTCATGTGTTGATCCCATAGGCGTTTGTGATGTGCGATCATGTGCCTTCGCAAAGCAGTTGTATCTAGGTGGGTGTTGGACTTCCCACGACTCAGTTTCTTTTGGCACAGGTTGCAAATGGCATCGCTGTTGTCAGAGGCAGACACACAAAAAAATGCCACACTGCTGAGCTCTGCAATGACGGCATTCTGGTGGTGGCAACAGCATGCGTTGATTGGCGTGCTGTCTGGCTGACCCCGGGTGCCGATGCATGCTGTCTGACTGTGCCACTAGCTCCTTGCGACGACCTCCCCCTGCTTCCAACTCGTCTCCTCCTCCTCCTCTCTATCTCCCCATCTGAACTTTCCCCCTGTACTTCTTCTCTTCTAGCGGGCACCCACGTGACATCCACGGACGCATCGTCAACATCAACCGCTTCACTTGTATCTGACAACTCAGCAAAGGAAGCAGCAGCGGGTACAACATCATCATCATCACACCGTACGTCCATGTGTGTAATGCTTCCCGACTGAGACATATCCCTGTTATCTACATCCTCTGGAAATAATGGTTGCGCATCACTCATTTCTTCCAACTGATGTGTAAATAACTCCTCTGACATACCAAGTGAAGCTGCTGTGGTGCTAGTGTTGGTGGTGGCGGCAGGCGGGCGAGTGGTAACTTGAGAGGTGACCGAAGCTAAGCTGGAGGAGGATGGTGCATCAAGGTTTCGAGCGGAAGCTGTAGAAGATTGGGTGTCCTGTGTTAGCCAGTCAACTATGTCCTCAGAACTTTTCGAGTTCAGGGTACGTGGCCTCTGAACACTGGGCATTATTCTAGGGCCAAAGGGAATCACAGCACCACAACCATGACGGCCCCTGCGGGGTGGCCTGCCTCTGCCTGTCATTTTTTTTCAATTAGTGGTACTATGCGTGCAAGCTACTCTGACAACAGATATGAGTGGCACTGTGCAGTGGCAGAAGTTGGCAGAGTAGACGCTGTAGGCCTGACACACACGCTTGCAGACAACTAACCGCTATCTATTACAGTCAAAAAAAAATTTTTTTTAAATGTACACTACTGTTACACCAGATATGAGTTGCACTGGTGTGACACTGTGCCCTGGCAGGCCCTGAAACGCACACGCGTGAAGGAAACTGACTGCTATTATGGATAGCAGTCCAAGAAGTTTTTTTTTTTTTTTAAATGCAAGCTATTGTGACACCAGTGAGTGAGTGGTGGCACTGGGCAAGTGGGCACAGTATACGCTGTGAGCCTGACACAAACCCTGGCAGACAACTAAATGCTATTCAATCTATTACAGTCAAAATTTTATTTTATTTTTTTTAAATGTACACTACTGTTACACCAGATATGAGTTGCACTGGTGTGAAACTGTGCCAAGGCAGGCCCTGAAACGCACACGCGTGAAGGAAACTGACTGCTATTATATTACAGTCCAAGAAGTTTTTTTTTTTTTTTTAAATGCAAGCTATTGTGACACCAGTGAGTGAGTGGTGGCACTGGGCAAGTGGGCACAGTATATGCTGTGAGCCTGACACACAGGCTGGCAGGCAGGCAACTGCAATTACATTACACAGAAAAAAAAAGCAGACTGATGTTCTAGCCCTAAAAAGGGCTTTTTGGGGTGCTGTCCTTACAGCAGAGATCAGATGAGTCCTTCAGGACTGTAGTGGACACTGAATACACTAGCCTAGCTATCAATTTCCCTATCAAATCAGCAGCAGCTACACTGTCCCTCCTCTCACTAAGAATGCAGCTTCACAATGAATGTAAAATGGATGCTGTCCAGGAGGTGGGAGGGTCTGGGAGGGAGGGTCTGCTGCTGATTGGCTGGAATGTGTCTGCTTACTGTGAGGTACAGGGTCAAAGTTTACTCAATGATGACGAATAGGGGGCGGACCAAACAGCGCATATGTTCGCCACCCGTGGCGAACGCGAACAAGTGATGTTCTGCGGGAACTATTCGCCAGCGAACCGTTTGGGACATCACTGTCAATCACATCATAACAATTTGAATGGATTATTTGAAATCAAACACTTCATTAAATGTAATACTATGGATGTGGTCTACCTTTTGGAATGCCCATGTGGCAAACAATATGTGGGCTGCACATGTAGGAAACTAAAATCTAATAAAGAATAAACACACTAATTAGGAAACACCAATACAATTTTTTGAGGCACATGTGGGTGACCTTAAGGGCACAGAGGCTATTGCACCCACTAAAGGAGGTTGAGATAGACTGAGGTATCAGACAAAGAGAGTCCTATTGGATTTTCAAGTTGTGTAGCCTCTACAATAAGGATCTTATCAGTTTTATGATTTTATGTCCACTGTGTTTTGCACAGCTACAAGGTGTTTATATACAATGAGGGGGAAAAAGTATTTGATCCCCTGCTGATATTGAATTGACATGCAAATCAATTTACACCTTTTTTGACATGCGTTTTTCTGGATTTTTTTTTTGTTATTCTGTCTGTCACTGTTAAAATACACCTACCATTAAAATTATAGACTGATCATTTCTTTGTCAGTGGACAAACGTTCAAAATCAGCAGGGGATCAAATACTTTTTTCCCTCACTGTATATATATTATATTTTTATAGCACAGTTTATGTTTTTTTAATCTGTTTAAGGTATTCAGTACAGTGGATGGTTTTTTAGTTGTTCTGTTCATGTATGATTGCCAAAATAGCCTTTAAATATGTGTTTATTCAAAAAAACTGTGAAATCTGGAGAATTGGTACACAATTTCAGCCAAAAAAAGTTGAGTTAAAGACTTTTCCCAGTTCAGACATTTTGACCTAAAATTTACAATTCACTTGTCAATTCGCTACCGTTCCTGATTTTGAGTGCTTAAACATACATTTATGAATTGCACACAAATGAAAATGATAAAACACATGTTCATAAGAAGATAAAGTTGATTGCCTACGAATGCTGTTTTTTCCATATGAATAAGTTTAGGGAATTCACCTGTTTAATAGAAAAATAAATCATTAGAAAGATTTATTAAGCAGGTAGGGGTGTAGGTGCAACTTTGTAAATGCAGTCACAAGAATAGCTTGATTGTCAGAATTCATTATAGAATATAAAATATAATTTCGTGTTAAGCCTCACTCTATAGGTTATGGGAACATGTACAGACAAGTAAACCTGTCTTTGCATTCAACAAATGCGCCAATGATCAGCTTCAATGTTACTGGTCTTTTACTCATGCCGTACATGATTACATATTGGAGAAAGATAATAGTAACCCCTAAAGGACCAAACATCTGGAATAAAAGGGAATCATGACATGTCACACATGGCATGTGTCCTTAAATGGAACAGACAAAAACACTAATCTTTTAAAATGTGAAGTATGGGAGCACATTGCTAAAGTTATAGAGGGTACACCCACATGTTTCTGGAATAACAAAATGTCAACCTTGTACCTCAATATGAGAAAGGAGAAGGTCTGTCCACTAGAGTGCTCCATTGCTGAGGTATTTAAAGGGACCAAGACCACTTTATCTCAGAGAAACTGCAATGTTTATTTTGCAGCTTTAGCACTGACTCTAAAGGCTGTCTACCAGACAGCCACTAGAGGCGCTTCCTGTTGTTTCATGGAGTTTAACTACATGAAACAACATTGGATGCCCTCATGTTGTGCATGAGAGCATCCAGCATCTTTAAATCCCCCACAAGAAAGCATTGATTCAATGTTTTTCTATAGGGAAGGCCTAATGTGTGCAAGAGGTGATATGCCGGAGAAGGCGGTGACAGAGCCAGCATCGAGGGACTTCAGCACTGGAATAAGGTGAGTGTTTTAAAGGGTTTTTAAGCATTTAATTGCCATGGGGGACACTATAGTGTTTGGAATACAGCTTTGTATTCCAAACACTATAGTGTTCCTTTAATCAGTCAGTTTATGATGAAGCATGAAGCAACTGTAAGCAAATATTTATTGCCCCTCCTTATAGCAGATGCCACCTTCATGCACAAGACATATTTTGTCATGACCATAGCATGATTATTTTTTTTAATTTAAAGTAGATATCTCCCGATCTAAAACTTTGGCATTTCGTTTTTTTCCATTTTATAAAAGAATGGAAAATCCTTAACACAGTCATGAGAATGTCCATTTAAAATACAATAAGTACTTCAGCTTTAAATGGACTAATTAATCTAGTCTAATTCCTAATCATTTTATAATTACTACACCAGTTCCATAATGAGAATTACCATCGCCTTTAACATAGCCCTGTGTCACCATACATTTGATATAGCCATACATTGCTTGCAAGAGATTACTCGTGCACTATGTCAACGAACAAACTGCATTATCTTGATATATTACGCTATATTTTATAGTGCTCTGGAACGAGTGCTTTGCATATAACAGGGGCACTTCCATGCTCACTCTCCAGTTCTACAGTTTGGTAATCTGTGGCTGAAGGTTATGAAAAGGTTATCAACTTTACCAATCGCAGAAATGTGGTGCCAATTTAAATATTTATATATGCAAATCAGTGAGTGTATTCTCTTCTTTTTTTTTTAAGCTCTTATTTTGCCATTCTACATCTGTCTCATACGGCTGCTTCTGAAGTGCTCCCTATAAAATTTAAATGTGAGCTATCTCTTCGGAAGAGATATACCACACTGACCATCTGCCGCTTAGCCATAAAAGTTTATTTTCTCTCATGTCAGATTCTAGAGAGAGGAGGATTGAGAGATGCTTCAAATCAATATATTAAATATGAAAAATTAAAGAAGAAAATACATTTCCGTCTTTATATATATAATATTAACCCCTTAAGGACACATGATGGAAATATTCCGTCATGATTCCATGTTATTCCAGAAGTTTCCATGTTATTCCAGAAGTTGTGTCCTTAAGAGGTTAAATCTTAACCCCTTAAGGACCGAGGACGGTTCAGGACCGTCATCGGCATTTTTGCGTTGCCGACCGATGACGGTCCTGAACCGTCCTAACGGTCAGAGCTACTTACCTGATCGCCGTCGTTCCCCCGGCGGCGATCAGCGTGGCTCCGGTTGTGGGGAGACTGCCTGCAGCCCAGACAGTCTCCCCACGGCAGATTAGGACCCCTGTGGCCATGTGATCGCTTAACACAGCGATCACATGGTCACAATAGGTGTCCATAGTGCTGCCTGCAGGGGGGCTGCCTGTGCTGACAGGCAGTCTCCCTGCTAGTGTAAAATCAAAAAAAATGTTAATAAAAAAATAAAAATAATTATATATGTGTATATATGATATATAGACATATATTATAACTATATAATATATGTCTATATATCATATGTATATAATGTCATACTAAGTGTATTTTTATATTAATATGTACTTTTATTAATATAAAAATACACTTATAATTAAATTACACACATATATATATAATATATATAATAACTATATATATTGTATATATATATTATTATAAAATATAAATAATAAGTAATTAAAATTAATTAAATTTTTTTTAAAATAATAATAAAAAAATTTAAAAAAATTATATAGCTATATGAAATTTTATTCTAACTGTATTTTAAAATTAATATATATATATTTATATCAAAATACACTTAGAATGAATTTGTATATATATCTATGTATATAAAAATAAATAAAAATAATAAGAAATATACATACGTCCATATACAAAATTACATAAATAATTATATAAATATACGCGTAGACTTCAAATATATAAATATGCATATATATTTAAATTCTACGTGCGTATTTATGTAATATTTTTACATAATTCAGTAATTTTATTGATTGCAATTTGAGGGACCTGCCTGCCAACCCAGGCCGAAAGTCCAGAGAATTTAATTTGCTAGCACTGTATTTTACCCTGTAACGTTCTACGACACCCTAAAGCCTGTACATGGGGGGTACTGTTTTACTCGGGAGACTTAGCTGAACACAAATATTAGTGATTCAAAACAGTAAAACATATCACAGCGATGATATTGTCAGTGAAAGTTACTTTTTTTGCATTTTTCACACACAAACAGCACTTTTACTGATGATATTGTTGTGATACATTTTCCAGTTTTTAAACACTAATATTTGTGTTCAGCGATGTCTCCCGAGTAAAACAGTACCCCCAATGTACAGGTTTTATAGCATTTTTGAAAGTTACAAGGTCAAATATATGGGTCAAATATTTTTACATTGAAAATGGCCAGGTTGGTTACGTTGCCTTTGAGAGCGTATGGTAGCCCAGGAATGAGAATTACCCCATGATGGCATACCATTTGCAAAAGAAGACAACCCAAGGTATTGCAAATGGGGTATGTCCAGTCTTTTTTAGTAACCACTTGGTCACAAACACTGGCCAAAATTAGCGTTCAATTTCGTTTTTTAACTTTTTTCACACACAAACAAATATGAATGCTTACTTTGGCCAGTGTTTTCGACTAAGTAGCTACTAAAAAAGACTGGACATACCCCATATTGAATACCCTGGGTTGTCTACTTTAAAAAAAATATGTACATGTGGGGTGTTATTCAGAGATTTATGACAGATAATATTGTTACAATGTCACTATTGATAAATTTTAAAAATGTATGTTTTGAAACCGCAATATCCTACTTGTACCTATAGCCCTATAACATGCAAAAAAAAGCAAAAAAGCACGTAAACAATAGGTATTTTTAAACTCGGGACAAAATTTTGAATCTATTTAGCAGTTTTTTTCATTCGCTTTTGTAGATGAGTAAAAGATTTTTCAAGTAAAAGTCAAAAAACATGTATTTTTTTCAATTTTTCATCAGATTTTTGTATTTTTTTTTAAATTAAAATACATGAGATTATATAAATAATGGTATGTAAAGAAAGCCCCTTTTGTCCTGAAAAAACAATATATAATTTGTATGGGAACAGTAAATGAGAAAGCAGAAAATTACAGCCAAACACAAACACCACAAAAGTGTAAAAATATGCCTGGTCGCAAATGTACAACATCGCAAAAACAGTCCAGTCCTTAAGGGGTTAATATATACAGGTTAGCTTTGGTGAGTAGTTATTGGAAAATTAGACATCAGCACAGAGAGAACTGAGTTTCCCTGTTTTTCCCTTGTGTTATTTACTATAGGAATCCTAGATTGTAAATTTGTCAATAACAATGACAGTGGCAGCTCCATGACCAAGGTTTTTCAGACAAAATAAAAATAAATGCACAGTACACTAAAGGGCTTTATTTACCAGTTAACAGTCTGGTGTTTACCTAACCCTGTGAAAAACAGAAGCATTAAATGGATGCCCTGTAGAAATAGAAGGCTGGCTCTAGGTTAACTGGCACGTGGTGTTAAAGTAATTACTTATCATAAATTGAAACCTGTGTACTTAGCAGTGCACAACATCCATTATCAATCCATTCACTTTCAATAGTAAAGGGTATTTATCACTTCTCAGGATTTATAATTTTATGTTAACCTCCTATTTATACAGTTAATTGTATAGAATGTATATCCTGGAACTGTTCATCTCCATCTTTATTTCCTGTCAGCCATTGTTATAAGTTCTGCCCTTTGCAGCTCTTCTCTGATACAGAACACAACTCTGTGCAAACACACCTTGACTTTACACAAGTAAATCCAGAATTAGGAATAAGAAAAAAATGGGCAGTTGTAGAAACCAAACCAAGGGACAAAAAATACACTTATGCAGGCAGCTTGTGTACTACTTAAACACATGAACAGGCAGATTGTCTTCATGGTTTCCCTAAGTATTGTAACACAAAAAATGGCACATAAATATACATAAACCCAATACAGTGTAGTATTTAACTGTTTTCTGGAGTTAAAACACAAGATGATTCCCCAACAACCTGCCCCCTGACAACCTCCACGCAGTTACCAACCACGGGAACCCCCATCTGGGATACCCCCCAGACCCGGACCTGCATACCCAAGTCACGCAGAGCTCCTCCCGCACCAACTGGGAACTCCCGACGGAGCCCCATGGCCCCAAGTGCTCGAAAGAAATGAAGGTACACGGACTCTGATATACTGGTAACCTGAAATTGCATACGCCACCCTGCTGACTGGTATTGTATTGCCCTAACCTGTATGTTGTAAACTCCATATGTGTTACCCAGAGGGAGGGGATTTTTGGGGGGCACAGGGCACCGCTCCCCTTTATGAGACGATCCCACTACTGCAACAAGGCAAACAAACAAAGGGATGGGACTTCTCTGATACAGAACACAACTCTGTGCAAAGAGTGCTGTATGAGAGAGTGCTGTGTGAGAGTGCTGTGTGTGATGGGTGTGAGAGTGCTGTGTGTGATGGGTGTGAGAGAGTGCTGTGTGAGAGAGTGCTGTGTGTGATGGGTGTGAGAGAGTGCTGGGTGTGGGAGTGCTGTGTGTGATGGGTGTGAGAGAGTGCTGTGTGAGAGAATGCTGTGTGTGATGGGTGTAAGAGTGCTGTGTGAGAGAGTGCTGTGTGTGATGGGTGTGAGAGAGTGCTGGGTGTGAGAGTGCTGTGTGTGATGGGTGTGAGAGAGTGCTGTATAAATGTTAAAATGGATTGTGCGTGTGTAGGGGGGGGGGATAAATAAACAAATAAACTAAGCAGGCATTATGTCCCCCCCCCTCTTACCTTTAGCCTGGGAGGGGGGGACCGGCACACTGGTGACTGGGAGGCGGGGTGGAAGTGTTCCCTGGTGGTCCTCGTGGTGAGTGAACTCTAGCCCGCATAGCCTGTGGGGCTAGAGTTCACTCTCGCGAGATCCGGTCGCTGCCATGGCAACGCGCCGGATCTCGCAAGAGGAACCCGGCGGAGCTTTAAGTTAGAGCTCCGCCGGGTCCTCTCTCCTGGCTGTTTCCCTCCCTCTCTCCCCGCCGGCGGCCACATTATACAGCATGTGGGCCGGTGAGGGAGATCTTTGATCTCCCCACCGGCCCTTCATGAAAAACAGCGGGGCCGGCGCTCGGATCCTGGGACCTCCCCTGCCAGCCTCGGCCCATGGACATCGCGGCCCACCGGGCATTTGCCCGGTGTGCCCGATGGCCAGTCCAGGCCTGGACCTCACCACCACCAAACGGGGTGACAAATGCATGAAGATACCCACAACACTCACAACACCCCAAAAGGGGACAACGTGAGACCCCGAATGATACACACTAACTGTTCTCTACTTACTGACAACCGACTTGTACACAAGCCGATAGGGCTAAACTTAGGGAAGAGAGAGACGTTGCCATACACGGACGATCTCTTCCTCACCCCCCCCTACACCGGACCAACGCCCACGCAGGACCGACAGAGACACAAACGACCACAAGCCACACCCAGGACGACCTGGCAACACTGACATAAGACCAGGTTATACACTTAACCGACCCCAGACACTGACTCACACTACTAACACCAGCACCCCCTCTACCCTAGCCCCCGACCTTCCGCCCCACTTCTCCCTTCCCTCTTATCCCTTTTTTTCTTCTTCTTCTCTTCTTCTTCTTTCTCTCTCCCCCTTCCTCTCTCTGCCCTCCCAGCACTCCCTCCACATGTCGCAACACCCTGTGCAGGGGCCCGCCATGTGACCCAGAGGCAAACCAGGGACCAAACCTGCATGGCTCACATGCCTTTATATAGACTGCAAAGGCCTTAACAATCCAAACAAAAGACACCGCCTGCTCCGGTGGGCCAAACGCTCCGCGGCTGACGTCATCCTACCCCAGGAAACCCGCTACGAACAATCCAGAGCATGCCCCCTCCTAAACAGGCATTATCGGGAGTGCCAATAGTGAAAAAAAACGGGGTAGCCATTATGAACCGCAACACCTGACCTCTAGAATTCACGCGCACCATTGCCGACCCACAAAGCAGATATATAACATTAGTAGGTCACATTGGACCCCCCAGATACACCTCCTCCTCAGTCTACGCCCCTACCCTCCCAGACACCAACTTCTGGGATGCCCTACAGGCCCACCTCCGCCTCTTTCCCTCGCATCACATGATCATAGGTGGAGACTACAACGCAACCATGTACCCCGAGGCAGATAGACAGCGGCCAAATAACTTGAGCTCGCGGCCCCCACTGGCCACCCGGACAGACAAGATGCTGCAAGCATTCGTAACACGCACACAACTACTGGACACATGGAGAATACTACAGCCAACCACCACAGACTTCCCCTTCTACTCTCACCCCCACTCCTCCTACTCACGCATCGACATGTTCCTTACAACTCTCTCCCTATTCCCATACGTCACAAATGCAACAATAGGCTCAATCACGTGGTCGGACCACGCAGACATTCTCCTTCAATTCACCATCCCACACACCACCAAAACGTGGTCGTGGAGACTCAACCCTATACACCTCCACAACACGAACATTAAAGAAGCCATTCGGAAGGACATCATTGACTACTTCGAAATTAATAAAAACTCAGTCACCTCCGCGAGCACCCTCTGGGCAGCCCATAAAGCCGCCATAAGGGGCAAACTAATCGCGGCGGCCACGTCACACAAAAAACAACAACTAATGCAACTAGAAACAGAACTGACTGCCCTCAGAACCACAGAACTACAACACAAAACGGACCCCAGCCCTGCCCTAATGGCCCAACTACAGACACACAGACAAGAAATACAGAAATTTATGGCACAAGACTCAAAAAAAGCACTCCAATGGACGAGACAAATGTTTTACGAAAAATCGAACAAAGCAGACACACTTTTAGCTCGCAGGCGCCGCCAACGGCAACGATCCAAACAAATAACCCAAATACAAGCACCCGACGGTCAGCTACGCACTCTACCACACCAAACAGCGACCGTCTTCCAAGACTACTATGCCTCTCTCTACATTTCTGGAACGCATCCCCATGCCTTCACTCACAGATGATGGCCGGAAAACGTTTAGTACACCCATCACCCCCGAAGAGATCGCACAAGCGATGAAAACCCTCAAGCCAAATAAATGCCCAGGCCCCGACGGATTCCCCAGACTTTATTACAAGACGTACCCAACGTTACTCCTACCACATCTCCTATCATTATTCACCTCCATTATGGACGGAAACCCCCCCCCCCCGGACATGCTGAGGGCCAACATATGCTTACTCCCGAAACCCGATAAAAACCACCCAGGCCACATTAGACCAATCTCACCATTCTCACCAATCTCACTATTAAACACTGACATCAAACTCTTTACAAAATTATTAGCCAACCGACTACACCCATTCCTCCCAAATTGATCCACCCAGACCAAGTGGGATTCATCCCATACTGCCAAGCAAGTGACAACAGCAGAAGAATGTAAAACCTAATCTGGATAGCTAACCAACGACGACACCCCACTATTGTCCTCTCCCTAGATGCTGAGAAAGCATTTGACCGCATACTCTGGCCCTACCTATTCGCAACCCTCGACAAAATGGGCTTCCCAGCGGCCTTCACAGATATGATTAGGGGACTATACTCCCACCCCACAGCGAACCTCCTAATCCATAACGCCCCACCCACGCTCCTTCACGATCGACAATGGCACACGACATGGCTGCCCTCTTTTCCCCCTCCTCTTGCCTTGTCCTTGGAACCCCTCCTCCAGAAAATATGTCAGACCGAAACCATAACTGGCATTAAACTCTGCAAAGAAGAATACAAGATAGCAGCCTATGCGGATGACCTCCTACTGACACTGGTTAAAAACGGAAAGAGCAAAGGAAATAGGGCGTGCCTTTAATAAAAATACATAGGTATATGACTAAAAGAATATATACTAAAATAAAATAAAATAAAAATTGAGATAAAAAAGTCCAAATTGATTTTCCACAAATAAACGAAGTGTTCTTTGTAGTGTAATGTTGTCTCTTCCCAGATGCTGACTTGTATTTTCAATGAGCCATATGTGGAGAAAAGTAAAAGGACAACCAATGGTACAGTATGTAGATAAAGTTGAATATATGTGCAATAAATTACTCACAATTTACAGAGCTAAAATCCAGCTCTGGTTTGAAGTGCGTGAAGTGGAATGATCCCCACTCAAGGATATATGGAGCAGTGACTTGCAAAATAAATGGTCCACCGAGGATTCCGACCGAGAATAAAGACAGATAAAAGTATATAGTGCTCACTGTATGATATAAGTATAAAAAAGAAGTATGAAATGTACTCACAATATATTGAGCATTCTTCTCTGCTCAATTTTTAGCGTATGGGTGGTATAATCCCCACCTAAGGATTTTTTATGAGAAGCTATGAGACAACTCAATGATCATATGGTTTATGAAAAATTACCACGAGATCCGACTTCAAAAGTCCAGCAAATTTTAACTTCTTTTTTAAATATAGGCCGGGACCAAAAGATTTTAAACAAACAAGAATACGATTTTTTAAATGTCTCTTATCCAAAAATTCCAGTTATTTATTTCTTACCAAAAATCCATAAAGATGATAAAAACCCTCCTGGTAGGCCTATTGTATCAGGGATAAATTCCATTTTATCAAATCTATCCGAATATTTAGATATCCTCTTACAACCCTCTGTCAAATGTATGAAATCGTACTTAAAAGATTCCATGACTTTACTCCGTTTTAAAAAAAATAATTTTATTTGGAAAGACACTTATTTTTTAGTTACTTGTGACGTACAATCGTTGTATACTATTATCCCTCATGATAAAGGGTGCTCCGCTGTGGAAAAAATTCTAAGGGCAGAAAACAGAATCCCAGACCAACAGATTAGTTTTACAATAGAAAGTATTAACATTATTTTTAAAAATAACTACTTCTGGGTTTTTTTATTTACAGAAACAAGGTAGTGCTATGGGGACCAGGTTTGCGCCCAGTTATGCCAACATCTTTATGGCAGAGTGGGAAGCTACAGCCTTTTTTGGGGAGCATGACTGGAAGACAAGCCTGGTCACATATTTTAGATATATCGACGATATGTTTTTTATCTGGGAATGTACAGAAAGCTCTCTTAATCAGTTTTTATTTTTTTTAAATCAAAACAACAATGGTATAGTTTTAACACATGAATACAGCCAATCCGCTATACACTTCTTAGATCTAGAAATTTTTATTCAAGGCAATGAGGTTCATACCAAAACTTTTTTTTAAAAAGTCTGCACAAATAATGTAATTGATATATCCAGCTGTCACTATAAACCATGGCTACATGGAATACCCAAAAGTCAGTTCCTCCGTCTGCGAAGGAATTGTTCTCTTACCCAAGACTTTGAAGACCAATCCCATACGCTATTATGTACATTTTCGCAAAAAAACTATCCTACTAATAACTTAAATCAAGCCATTAAAAATGTTAGAGAAAGAGATAGATTGGATCTCTTAGAATATCAAGATAATAAAACCTCTAAGAATGCTCCATCATTGCCAATTATTTTCGACTTCAATAACAAAAATAATGTTATGAAGAAGATTATTAAGAAACATTAGCATATATTAAAACAGGATGAGATTCTAGCTGGGATTGTCCCCGAAAAACCACAAGTTATATTCAGAGGGGCACCTAGCTTTAAATCCATCCTTACAAAGAACTATACCAAACAGAATCAAAATACCTCTTCCTTTTGCCCCCTCCCCTTTCTTAATAAGCCCAAAGGTTTTTTTTTTAATGCAATAAATGCATAGTATTCAAACATACGGATGAGAGTATTAAATCAAAAACTACCTCCTTTAAGTCATCCATTACTAAAAGAACATACCCTATAAAAGACTTGATCCATTGTAGTTCTAAAAACGTAATTTATTTATTAGAATGCCCATGTGGACTTCAATACGTGGGCATGACCACCAGAGAATTAAAAATTATATTGGCAGAACATTGCCAAAATATTCGAAAAGGTTATGAGAACCATTCAGTATCTAAACACTTCTTAATATATGGCAAAAATCCTAAACTTTTGAAATGCATAGGTATAGATACCTGGAGAGGTGGAGATATAAAAAAGATTTTAGGTAGTAAAGAAATGGAATGGGCATTTAATTTAAAAACCCTTACCCCTCAAGGTCTCAATATAGACTTTGATCTTTTTAATTTTTTATAATAATTTTTTATAAAAAAATGTTATAATAATTTTTTATAATTTTTTATAATCAATTTAATCTTTCTTTAAACTTTCATTGCATTCACCTTTCCCTTTTTATTTATGTATTTTAATTAAAAATCAACTTAAGTATGATATATATATTTCTGTATTTTAATTAATTCTTTTTATATAATTCTAACATTTATATTTAGCTTATATTACATTCTATATAACTTTTATATATATATTTTTTATACATATATCTTTTTTCCTTTATATATATTTTTAATAGAAACATCTTTGATATATTTTTAACACTTTGCTCCTGTTTATATAAGCCTTTTATTGTATATGTATATACCTTTATGATTTATTGTACAACATCTGTCTATGTGGCTACATTTATGTGCCCTCTATGTATTACAACTGGGGATCTGGCTGCTCACTCTCAATAGCATGCTGTCTGTTTGTCTGTTTGAACAGACGGCATGCTTACAGCCTGCCCCTAGCCCTCACGATCACCGGAGGACTCCTCCCCTCTGGTGACGTGGGGCTTCTTTGATCCCACCCGGCCGGCATTCTGTCTCCGTACGCATGCGTTCCATTACTATGGAACGCATGCGTTTCACTATACCCACGTGACGCGGAAGCAATTTTGTGCCCCGCGTCATGTGACTTTCGTCTGGAACTTTTACATTTCGTTTTCCAAATATTATGTATGCAATTAATTTATATATGTATATACTAATCCTTTATGTTATTGTTATTTTATTTTGATATGTATCTTAAAATGAAGTTTGTGATGACGTCATTTTGGCGGGAATATTCAAATTCCAGTATACTTAGTATACCCTATATAAAGCATTGTTAGTCAGGTTACTGCTTTTACTATTATTCTACTTGAAGAAGCCTGTTGTGGGCGAAACATGTTTAGAATCTGTTTTAATAGTTCTTATATTGTCATAATAAAGGAATTTGGGCCTCAAATACTTTATTGCCACATTCCTATTTTTATTTAATTTAATTTTATTTTTTTATACCTGACTAACCTGAACCAACACGGACTCATGAAAAATCCTTAGGTGGGGATTATACCACCCATACGCTAAAAATTGAGCAGAGAAGAATGCTCAATATATTGTGAGTACATTTCATACTTCTTTTTTATACTTAAATCATACAATGAGCACTATATACTTTTATCTGTCTTTATTCTCGGTCGGAATCCTCGGTGGACCATTTATTTCGCAAGTCACTGCTCCATATATACTTGAGTGGGGATCATTCCACTTCACGCACTTCAAACCAGAGCTGGATTTTAGCTCTGTAAATTGTGAGTAATTCTAATTTATTGCACATATATTCAACTTTATCTACATACTGTACCATTGGTTGTCCTTTTACTTTTCTCCACATATGGCTCATTGAAAATACAAGTCATCATCTGGGAAGAGACAACATTACGCTACAAAGAACACTCTTCATTTATTTTTGGATTATCAATTTGGACTTTTTTATCTCAATTTTTATTTTATTTTATTTTAGTATATATTCTTTTAGTCATATACCTATGAATTTTTATTAAAGGCGCGCCCTATTTCCTTTGTTCTTTCCATTTTTTACCTATTATAGGGGATAGGATCTACCTCTTCCAGGCCCTACCCATACCTATATCTAAGACGGACTTCAAGTCACTACATACTCGAATCGACAAATTCATATGGGTGGGGAAAAAAGCAAGAATCAAGAGAGCAACGCTATATATACCACACAAGATGGGGGGATTGGGCCTCCCCAACCTCAGAGACTAACACCAGGCGGCCCAGCTAGCCCAAATTCAAAATCTACATGCCCCAGCGTGACTCAAATTATTTGTAGATCTAGAACATGACCTACTCGGCCGAGACTTCCCTTCCCTGCTCCTATGGCTACCCCAGCACGACAGACCACACACCCCACCCACGACCCCAGCACTCTATTCAACTATGGGACCGGATCACTTGCAAACATGACATTATCAACTCCCCATCCCCACTAACACCAATACTGCGAAACACTCAGTTCGAACCAGGCATGACTCCCAAACACTTTGCAAGATTTGAAGACAACGACCTGGTCAGATTCTGTCACTTCTTCAGGGGGAAACATTTCATCCCCTTTCCGGACCTTCCGAACAGCACTCCACTTACCACGTTCGACTATTTTCGCTTCCTGCAAATTAAAAGTTTTCTGTCCCACCCAACCAACCATAAAACAGGCACCACCCCACCCTTGACTTTCGAAAGGATGTGCATGCACACCCCAATACAAAGGAGACAAATATCCATCATCTACGGCATCCTACATCACAACCCCCCCCCCCTGAGGCCCTCTCCTACACCGCAGCATGGGAGAGAGACATAGGACCTCCCGAGGACCAATCCGACTGGAGGGACATCTGGGAGGCCACGGCGTCGCTCTCTATCTGAGTCACACACAAGGAAAAGGCCTATAAGACCATGTTCTGTTGGCATATAACCCCCTTGAGACTGAAACAAATGCACTTGGCCACCTCAGACCGCTGCTGGAAGGGATGCGGGGCACGGGGGACTTACCTCCACCTCTGGTGGGAATACCCTCAAGTAACCCAACTATGGCACGAAATAGCCCAAACCGCCAACAGGACGCTGCGGAGCGACCTCCTACTAGACCCCTGGATCTGGCTCCTCTCAAAACTATATGAATTCCTGACTAGGGCCCAAAACAAACTCGCAGCCCGCGTCGCACTGGCTACACGGAGAACCATAGCTAGACACTGGGGTAGCAACGTTACCCCCTCATCGCCGGAAGTACTCCGAAAACTTGAAGAAACAATTGAAATGGACAAACTGTCCGCCCTAATCAACGATACAACCAATTCCTTTCACAAGATATGGGACCCCTGGCTAACGAGAGCCGCACTGGCGCCATAGATGCTATGGATCCCAACCTCCCCCTGCGCACCCCCCTCTACGTCTTAACCACCCCTTTTTTGTTCTTCTTCACTTTTCTCTCTCCCTCCCTCTCTTTCTCCTTTCTCTGCTCTCCCCCCCTATATCCTCCTCACCCCCCATGTCCCTTGCCCCCAACCCCCCCCACAGACCTACACAGGGACTTCACAATAAAGACTAGATAGGAAGTACCTGGACAGGAGCAGGATTGCATAATCCCCCCCCCCCACCGGGAAACCACATGCCGGACCGCACAACGACCAAACCCCCACACTCCCCCTCTACTCTGGACATACACAAGCTAACCCAACACACAGAGACTTAACCACAAAATAATTCCACAGGCAATAGCAGTACACCACATCCTTATACCCAATCCCAACTATCGAGACTCGAACGCCAAACAAACCACCCACCGAGAAACGACCAATACCATCAACCCCCAAAACCTCCCCAGACACACACCACTTGCCCTCCGCACCAACGAACAGACTCCCACCCCTGAACCCATCCCTTACCCCTAGACATTGGAAACACGTGATGGAAGTTAATCGAGACCCCGTATTTACCGTAAATGTAATGTGTGCAACAAACTAACCAATTATTTCTATGTTGTGTACTCATGCAATGTGAAATTGTACACTGAAACTATGCATTTCCAAAGACGGCTTTTGCTCAAGCCTTGTTATTGTTTATACTCATGCTTCCTGTCATTACAAAATAAAGAATTAAAAAAAAAAAAAAAAACACAAGATGATTAGTATCGAAGCAAAAACAAAGAATATAATAACTTAGAAACTGGACAAAAGCTTAGAGAACTTTTGGCAGTGGATTCTTTCAGCAGGATAAGGCACCCTGCCACTCTACAAAGATTGTTCAGGAATGGTTTGAGAAAAATGGCAAAAAGGTGTTACTCTAGCCTCCAGATTTCACAGATCTGAATCCAATTGAGCATCCGTGGGATGTGCTGGAACAACAAATGCAATTCATGGAGGCCACACCTCACAACTTGGAGGACTTAAAGGACCACTATAGGCACCCAGACCACTTTAGCTTAATGAAGTGGTCTGGGTGCCAGGTCCAGCTAGGTTTAACCCTTTTTGCTGTAAACATAGCAGTTTCAGAGAAACTGCTATGTTTACCTATGGGTTAATCCAGCCTCTAGTGGCTGTCTCGTTGACAGCCACTAGAGGCTGTGATAAGGTGAATGGGGTGGTCTGTGAGGGAGTTTATATTTTGACTGAATTGCTCAGAGAAGCATATGATTTTTAACCCCAGGGGAAGTGTGTGTGTCTGTGTGTATATAACCTAAATGAATATTTAGTTATGGGCCCCTGGGGTGGAGCATTTGGAGGGCAGGGTGGGCCAGTGCTCCACTCCGCAGTTTAGTGGTTTTCTTGGGAGACCTAGATCTAGGCCAGGGTGTTTGGACTGTCTCCAACCCACTGCTCAGCTGCAGGTAATCAGCTGCAGCAGTAGGAATAAACCACTCCGTGTTGGGCAGGTAAAAGGAGAGATAATTTTTTGTTTCTTTCTAGAAGGAATGGAAGCCACATGCTAACTGAGTTCTGACAAAGGCACTAGATTTGTGAAACCAATTTTTGTTCTGTTATAGTTTAAACCCTTGAGAGATAGGGAACTTGATGTTAGTTAGTGCTCAGACCGAGCTAGGTTTTTGTTTATAGAGATTTGTGTTACTGTTTTTTTTTCCATTTGCTGCTGTATCTGTGGTGGAGTTTAACAATAACGTGCCTGGAATTAAGTTGCCTTAAAAGACTGTGCATGTTTGTACACAAGAGGACTGTGCTACCTGCAGACAAGGATCACAAGGCGCTTCCGCGCTTCTCACAGTGATTTTCACAGTGAGAAGACGCCAGCGTCCATAGGAAAGCATTGAGAAGACGTCAGAAGAGGGAGGGGAATACCAGCGCAGAGGGAGCCAGTCGCTAGAAAAAAGGTAAGGGATTGAGTGTGGGGGCACCATCAGGGCACTATAGTGACAGGAAAACGAGTATGTTTTCCTGGCACTATAGTGGTCCTTTAAAGAATCTGCTGCTTGTGAAGTTTATGCCACGATGCATCAGAGCTTGTGAAGTGTGGTCAATTATGAAATTAGACAAAAAAAAAATAACAAAACACTTTAATGTAGTAGGTTGGACACTGGATAAAAAAAAAAGAAATGCCCTTACAATGCGCAGAACTATCAGTAAGGTATAATTGTCCGCCAGAGGATTTAGGTAAACTAGAAAAATGACATTTAATGTGGATAAGTGCAAGATAATGCATCTTGGACGTAAAAACCCAAGGGCAGAGTACAGAATATTTGATAGAATCCTAACCTCAACATATGAGTAAAGGGATTTAAGGGTGATTATTTCTGATGACTTAAAGGTAGGCAGACAATGTAATAGAGCAGCAGGAAATGCTAGCAGAATGCTTGGTTGTATAGTGTAGCGGAGGCCTGGTATTTCACAAGTTAACTCCACCAAGATCCCAGTGAGGCACAGGAACAAGTGATGAAAAATCCCATGAAGCAATAATTCCAATAAGCAAGGCAATCCAAGAATATCCCCATACAGATCCCAATGACTGGACGACACACAGCATCAGGAGCAGAACTGACTTTTATTACACACAACCTCCTTTTAAGCATTTCTCCCATGCAAGGGAGGGATTCACATTCATTAGGACAGTACCCAATGGCATAGTAGTTACCTCCCACCCATCTCCTCCCCTTAGTAATCCCATTATAGAAGACACAGTTTTCTCAAAGATTAGCAGGTACACCCATACTTAGGGTACCCCCTGGTAACCCTGATCTGGGTGACCAACATATCCAAAATTCACCCAGATCAGACCAGGGGTTCGGCAGTTAGGTGGAGGGTGAAATTTGACCGACCGCACACGAGGTGGTATCCGAAATGGGTTCCATTCGGTCTCAGTTCGGGAGGTAAAATACATAGAAATACATAAAAGGATATGCTTACTATATGATACACTAAAAGAAACACCCTCAGAGAAGTGTACCTCACACACACACTATAAAGAATAAACACAAGGACATATATATAAAAACCCAAAGGTTATATATACAAATAGAGGGTGGTTGGAAACAATACAACCTGAATATGGCTGAAAATGGACGTGGAATCTATAAAATAGCAAAATACAAAATATAGTGAAGTAAGTTAAGCAAAAATGGATTTGCACGTGGTAGAGAACTTACAAGAAGGGAGTAGTAATCACGCCTGTGACCCTGTCAGGGGTACTTTCCACATTGAAGGTCGAATATATATGGCGAGGACTGACAATATCACTTTTTCTTCAGCTCAGGAATAAAATATCCCTTTTTCCTTCAGCTCAGGAACAAAAGAAAAAATATAGATAGTGCAGATTGTATAAAAATAACAAGATTTATTCCAAATATTGCACTTACAAGAAATCAGAAGTTAGACAGCATATCTCCATAATGAAGTAATGGCCGGGTCTCCAGATGAAAGTAGAGAGAGATCCCAAAATGGAGGTACACAATATTAAAAAAATAAAATAAATAAAAATAACAAATGTACTATAATAACAGCTGTATATTAGCATAAAAAGTCCAAAAGTAGTATCCAACGCGTTTCGTCACTGTGGTGACTTCCTCAGGGATATGGAAAATACATGCCATCCACGATTAAACTGTCATTCTCCTGAATGCCCTTGTTTGATACTCCAAACTCACCGAACGGGGTGCTGAGTCGTCTTCCCGTTCTGGAGTTATGGAGCTCTGGAGGTGTCAGTGGTGTTCGGGTAATCGAGTGTCCGATTTGAGTTCCAGACACTCGACGACCAAACACCGCTGAGCCTTCGTGCGTAAGATGGCCGCTGCCACGTGCGGAAGATGGCTGCCGCCACCCAGATACATCAATAAACCACCTATTAGTCTGCGGTTAACACACATTCGACAGCCTAATTGGGAACACACTTCACTCTGGGGAGGTCTATTAGTTCGGTAGTTTCCATTCGTATGAAATACAGATGGAAACTACCGAACAAACATACGAATGCCATTTACAGAGAATATAAATCAGAGACAATACACGAATTGCAGGATTCTCATAGTTTTTTTAAAGGACAGCCACAGTGCCATCCGCTACATATAGGGAGAGGTATTAGCAGTAGAAAGAGGGAAGTGCTCATGCCATTGTACAGAACACTGGTGAGACCTCACTTGGAGTATTGTACACAGTACTTCAGAAGGATATTGATACCTTAGAGAGGGTTCAGAGAAGGGCTACTAAACTGGTTCATGGATTGCGGGATAAAACTTACCAGGAAAGGTTAAAGGATCTTAACATGTATAGCTTGGAGGAAAGATGAGACAGGGGGGATATGACAGAAACATTTAAATACATAAAGGGAATCAACACAGTAAAGGAGGAGACTATAATTGAAAGAAGAAAAACTACTACTACAACAAGAGGACATAGTCTTAAATTAGAGGGACAAAGGTTTAAAAATATCAGGAAGTATTACTTTACTGAGAGGGAAGTCGATGCATGGAATAGCCTTCCAGCTGAAGTGGTAGAGGTTAACACAGTAAAGGAGTTTAAGCATGCATGGGAATAGGCATAAGGCTATCCTAACTATAAGATAAGGCCAGGGACTAATGAAAGTATATAGAAAATTGGGCAGACTAGATGGGTCGAATGGTTCTTATCTGCCGTCATATTCTATGTTTCTATATTTCTATGTTTCTATGATTTGAGATGTATCTCTTAATCCAGTAGAGGGTGGTCTTGAGATTATGAAATACAAACAAAAAACGTACCAATATAGTATAGTATATTCAGTGTAACAGATGTGAGAGGTATTGTATATGGATATAGACTCACATTTTTTGGAGCCTACAGATGGCTCCTAATAAATAGTATAGAGTGTCCTCTTAAGTGACCTGGATCTCATCCTAACTTTTGTTTTGTGCAGGCAAGTGAAAGGCACTGCGATGGGATTGAATATGGTGCTCCCCTATGCCAACATATAAATTAATCCCATTAAGTCTACACATCTCTACCACATGAACTCTTTAGAACCCATATTAAGATCTTGTGACCATACATAATTGATGTGTTTGGCATTTAAGAGGGCCCCACAACAACTTTGTGTGATTTCTTTAACAACACCTTTGACCACAACCTAAAATTCACCTATCTACATGACCCTCATAAAATTAACTTCCTAGATCTCTCCATCTACAAAAATTGGTGACATACTTGAGATAGGCATCTATATTAAACTTAGTGACTCAAATAGGATAATAAACAAGCTTCCACCCTGACAGAACGCTACATGCTCTATTCAGAAGCCAGCTCATGAAGGTTCACATAAATGTAGTCAATAGTAAAAAACAGATCTGTTGGTGTACTGCCCAGAGTCGAAATCCACAAGGGGCAATGCAGCAAAAGCACTAAGGGGTGCCTGTAACCGAACTTCCCTGAATAAAGTGGATAACCCTACTACAATAACCACTTAAAGAACAAAAACAGGAAACACCTAACGTGTACTAAGGCATTTCAGGAGGGGAAGGCAGTGAATATAAAAGCAACCTTTATTGTATAACATGAGTTACAGATAACTTAACCCCTTAAGGACGGAGCCAAATGTACACATTGTGAACAAAACAAAATGTAAACAAAACCTGGCATTTGCGCTACATGTCTGTCCAACCGTAATACACCTCTTTCATAGTAAATGCACCCACCCTTATTATATATCATTTTATTCAGGGGAAACAGGACTTTCATTTAATATCAAATATTTAGCTATGAAACATAATTTAATATGAAAAAAATGGGAGAAAATACGTTTTTTTTGGATTTTTTTAGTTCTACATGACATTTTAACAGTCAATGTCATAATACTGTTTGCTTTTACTGCAATAAAATACACATATTTATATTCAGTAAAGTCTCACGTGTAAGACAGTACCCCCTATGTACAGGTTTTATGGCGTTTTGGGAAGTTACAGGGTCAAATATAGCACGTTACATTTGAAATTGAAATTCGCCAGATTGGTTACGTTGCCTTTCAGACTGTATAGTAGCCCAGGAATGAAATTTACACCCATAATGGCATACCATTTGCAATAGTAGACAGCCCAAGGTATTGCAAATGGGGTATGTCCAGTCTTTTTTAGTAGCCATTTGGTCACAAACACTGGCCAAAGTTAGCGTTCGTATCTGTTTGTGTGAAAAATGCAAAAAATGCCAATTTTGGCCAGTGTTTGTGACTAAGTGGCTACTAAAAAGACTGGACATACCCTGTTTGCAATACCTTGGGTTGTCTACTATTGCAAATGGTATGCCATCATAGGGGTAATTTTCATTCTTGGGCTACCATAGGGTCTTGAAGGCAACATAACCAATCTGGCGAATTTTAATGTGAAAAAACTGAAATGCAAGCCTTATATTTGACGCTGTAACTTTTGAAAACACCATAAAACCTGTACATGAGGGGTACTGTTGTACTCGGGAGACTTCGCTGAACACAAATATTTGTGTTTCAAAACAGTAAAAAGTATCACAACAATAATATTGTCCGTGTAATGCTGTTTGTGCGTGAAAAATGCAAAAAACGTCACTTTTACTGGCGATATCATCGTTGTAATACATTTTACTGTTTTGAAACACTAATATTTGTGTTCAGCGAAGTCTCCCGAGTAGAACAGTACCCCCCATGTACAGGTTTTATGGTGTCTTGGAAAGTTATAGGGTTAAATATAGTGCTAACAAATTAAATTCCCTATACTTTCGGCATGGGTTGTCAGGCAGGTCCCGCTAATTGTAATTAATTAGGATACCTAATTATGTAAAAATATTACATAAATATATGTGTAGAATTAATATATGTATATATATACATATGTGTATATATACATATATATATATATATATAAAAATTTTTAAAATATTTTTATTTATATATAGGTGTATATATATAGTGATATATACGTATATATTTATGTATATAGATATATATATTATTTCGTTCTACGTGTATTTTGATATATATATATATATATATTAATTTCACAAAACAGTTAGAACAAAATAACACACATCTATATATTTTTTAATTATTTATTTTTAATTATTTTTTTAATTTTATTTTTTAACGTATTTACATTTTAATTTTTTTTATATTATATATAAATATATATATAACAATAATTATATATATATTTAATCAGTATCAGTCTACGTGTAATTTGATATTAATATATATATATAATTATATATATATTAATAGTAAATACACCTAGACGGTGTATGTGTGTGTATGTATATGTGTATATATATATACTTAGATCATATATATATATGATCTAAGTATATATAATTATTTTTTTTTACACCATTAACTTATTTTTATTTTATTTTCAGCCAGCAGAGGGACCACCTGTCATTACAGGCAGCCCCCCTGCCGGCAATACAGAAGCCAGCTATCCCCGGCCATGTGATTGTGGGGTCCTCGCTAGGACCCCACTCTCACATGGCCGGGGGGCTTCGACGAGGACGGACGTGCCGCGGGGGCTCCCTGGGAGTCCCCCCAACCGCGATCGCCGGCGTGGGACCGCCGGCGACCGGGTAAGTTAACAAAAACCGGAGGGCGTACAATTACGCCCGGCGGCGTTTAGAGCCGCCTATTAGAGGGCGTAATTGTACGTCCTCCGATTTTAAGGGGTTAAACCACAAAAATTAAATAAGTACAATAATACCCTAGGGGGGAAAAGCCTTAACCGTTATGTACAGGTTAGCCACAGGCTGCAAAACAAGGAAGGGCATATTGGGCTCAGAGAGATCAGTGGTACCTGGGGAATAGGTATGGTGATTGCCAGGGACATCACTAGGGGTTGGGCAGAGGAGGCCATGCCCCCCCTAGATCATGCAGTGCCCCCCCTCTGGTGCCACCCCAATTGAAATTGAAGCCGGGAGCACTGAGTCTCCCTTCACAAGATGCAGCAGCAGTGCACAGAGGTGGATGGAATTCCCATGTGTGACCAAAGTGGGCACTGTGCTTGGAGAAACTTCCTGCTGGATCACAGAGAGGAGCGCAGGGGAGAGACAGGGAGAGGAAGTTCAGCTCTGCCTGGGGGAATGAGACATCCAGGCAGCTGCTGGTAAGTGTGTGTGTGTGGAGGGGGGGCAGTCTGTGTGTGTGGGGGGGCAGTCTGTGTGTGTGGGGTGTCATTCTGTGTGTGTGGGGCGCCATTCTGTGTGTGTGTGGGGAGGTCAGTCTGTGTGTGTGTGGGGGGGGTCAGTCTGTGTGTGTGTGTGTGTGGGGGTCAGTCTGTGTGTGTTGGGGAGGGCAGCCTGTGTGTGTGTGGGGGGGTCAGTATGTGTGTGTGTGGGGGTCAGTGTGTGTGGGAGGTATGTATGGGCCAGTGTGTATGTGTGTGTGTGGGGGGGGTCAGTCTGTGTGTGGGGTGGTCAGTCTGTGTGTGTGTGTATTGGTCAGTCTGTGTTAGGGGTCTGTCTGTGGAGGGGGTCAGTTTGTATGTGTGGAGGGGTCAGTCTGTCAGCGGGGGGGATTAGTCTGTGTATGTATGGGGTTAGGCTGTATGTATGTATGGGTCAGTCTGTGTGCGGGGGGGGCAATCTATGTGTATGGGTCAGTCTGTGTGTGTGTGCATTGGTCAGTCTGTGTGTATTGGTCAGTCTGTGAGGGGGTTCAGTCTCTGTATGCATGGATCACTTTGTGTGTGTGGGGGGTCAGTCTGTGTATGTATGAGGTCAGTCTGTGTATGTATGGGCCAGTCTGTGTGTGTGTGTGTATGGGTCAGTCTGTGTGTGTGTATTGGTCAGTCTGTGTGTGTATGAGGTCAGTCTGTGTATGTATTAGTCAGTCTGTGTGTTTGTGTATGGGTCAGTCTGTGTGTGTATTGGTCAGTCTGTGTGTGTGTGTGTGTGTGTGTATGGGTCAGTCTCTGTGTGTGTGTGTGTGTGTGTGTGTGTGTCAGTCTCTGTGTGTGTGTGTGTATGTGTATGGGGGTCAGTCTGTGTGTGTATGAGGTCTGTGTGCGTATGGGTCAGTCTGTGTGTGTGTGTATAGGTCAGCATATGTGTATGGGGCAGTCAGTGTGGGGGTCAGTCTCTGTGTGTGTATAAGTCAGTCTGTGTGCGTATAGGTCACTCTCTGTATGTGTGTGGGTCACTGTGTGGGGGTTGGTCAGTCTCTGTCTATGTATAGGTCAGTATGTGTGTGGGAAAACACTCTGTGTTTGTGTGTGTGGGTCAATCTGTTTGGGTGGGGGTGGTTTGTGTGTGTGTGTATTAGTCAGTCTGTGTTTGTGTATGGGTCAGTCTGTGTGTGTATTGGTCAGTCTGTGTGGGGGGCCAGCCTGTGTGTGTGTGTGGGGGGGGAGGGGGAGGCTTGTGTGTAGCTTGAAGGGGTTGAGCCTAGTGGTGTCCATCACTACTGTCAATCAATTGTTCCCTCTGTGATGAGCATCCATAAGGCGGGGGTGGGATTGAAATAAACAACGGCCACCAGGGGAGAGGGAATGGTAGTGGGATGGGACTCCTCATGTCCTGAGGCACTTGCTTCTATTGCATGATTCAGTATATGACTATATAGGAGTCCAACTCCTATATAGTCAGGCTTGAGCCAAAAGACTTACAGTCATTGTGACTATAAGCGACGCTGACTCTAAAGAAGGTCAGTCATTTGGAAGAGGAATACACTCCCATCACCCACAGGTATGAAAGTTGACACCTTATTGGCAATGAGGTGCAGAGAGATATTTCCATGAAAGACAGAAAAGGGTTACTGTAAGTGTGATTGTCAAGACATTCACTTGTAGTTGCCGAGAGTATGGATACTCAGAACAAATAATGTATGTAGGAAGATGGGATACCCATCATCGGTCGAGGCTAGGGTATTCTAGTATGGAGAGAGCTCTTATGTGTATGTAAGACTGAATTAGAATTACTGTCTGAAAAGACATCAGCTAAATAAGTTGCTAAGAAATGGTTGTGATCAATAAACAAAAAGAAAACATAAGCAGTGATTCAGTGGACATTTCCCGCAGAGGCAGTGATAGACGCCAAACGTTTCTGAGGAGAAAAAAATTCTGGATTTACATTCTTGATACGATGAATCCTAAAGGACTTAATAGAAAGTTTGACCTGCATTATTTATTTTGAAACAGTTTTGTACTGTTCTTTTTTGGTAGGGCACGGTGTATTTATGTATTCTCTATAACTTAATTTCATTATTTTTCGCTCTTATTTTGCTATTTTCTATAGGTTTTTCTTTTATTCACTCCATGCCACTTCTCTCTTCCCTGCTTGTTGCCTGGTCAGGGAGGGGGGACAAAAAACCATTAAAAAAAAAAATAATGCAAATATTAAAATAATAATAATATTATAAAAATAATATAATATTAAAATAATAATATAATAATAAAATAATATTAAAAATAATATTATTTTATTATTATATTATTATTTTAATATTATATTTTAATAATATTATTTTATTATTATTATTTTAATATTTGCAAAAAAAATTTTAATGTTTTTTTGTCCCCCCTCCATGACCAGGCAACAAGCAGGGAGGGGGGACAAAAAACATTTTTTTTAAAAATAATGAAAATATTAAAATAATAATATAATAATAAAATAATATTATTTTAATATTATATTATTTTAATAATATTAAATCCCTGGTGGTCCAGTGGCATTGGTTGTTCAATGGGGGGGCTGACAGCGAGGTGTTACTTACCTTCCTGCAGCTCCTGTCAGCTCCCTTCTCTCTCCTCCGTACAGCTACTCTGTCAGCTCCGTTCTGCTTACAGTGTAAGTCTCGCGAGACACTCATTACAAGCCCGGCGGTTCTTGTCTGTATTATGGCAATGTAAGTTGCCATAATACAGACGCTCACTCGAGTATAAGACGAGTGGGGGTTTTTCAGCACAAAAAAATGTGCCGAAAAACTTGTCTTATACTAGAGTATATATGGTACACAGAATTTTTTCCAGCTGAGGAAGCCTATTGGCGAAACGCGTCCTGGAGGAACAGTGAGCACATAGAACTATCTATTGGACTATAGCCGAATAAGTGTTATATTTTATATAGTTTTTATTTATATTTTTATATATTTTTTTTACACTATATGTTTATATATATATATTGTGATTCTTGTCGGCAGGTAGCACGGCCCTCTAGGGTAAAAACATGCACAGTCCTTGTCCACACAGGATACAGCAGTAAATGAAAAACAAAAGTAACAGAAAACCCTATAAACAAACACCTAGCTCGTCTGAGCACTAACTGACATTAGTTCCCTATCTCTCAGGGTTAAACTAAACACAATATTGCACCAACCTTATTAGAGAGCAACGCTCTGCTAGCTAGCCTGTTGCTTTCCTTTCTGCACTCCCAGTGCTCCAAGCCAGCCTTGCCCTGACTGCTTTGCTTTCTGCACTCCCAGTGCTCCAAGCCAGCATTGCCCTGACTGCTTTCCTATCTGCACTCCCAGTGCTCCAAGCCAGTCTTGCCCTGACTGCTTCCTTTCTGCACTCCAAGTGCCTAGTCTCCTTGACTATCTGGAAAGAACAGCCTCTCTCTCCTACCTGCTTCCTGGGAGGAAGCCAGCAATCCCTCTCTTTTACCTGCCTAGCAGGGAGGAGTTTATTCCCACTGCAACAGCTCATTAACTGCAGCTGAGCAGTGGGTTGGAGACGATCCAACAAACCCTGGCCTGGATCCATGTCTCCCCAGAAAACCACTAAACTGTGGAGTGGAGCATTGGCCCACCCTTCTCTCCAAATGCTCCACCCCAGGGGCCCATAACTAAACAATGTGTTGTGTTGTGTAAAACACAAACTACACATACTCCCCCTTGGGTTAAAAGGCCTATCTGCCTTCACTTTATCACAATATATATATATATATATATATATATATATATATATATATATATTTCTACATACAATAAATTATACCTTTACACTTACGGCTTTTATTTTTACCTGCTTTACAAAGAAGGAATGTGGTCCTTAACCACATACATCTTATGAAGTGAGCCGATTTATTGGCTCTGGGTTTGTGAGTATATATAAGCTATCTTATAATATATACCCAGTATACCGACTGTACTACGCTATATATTTTCCTCCTATACCTACTATCTAGGACATTAACCCCTGGAGAGAATTTGGATTCAAGGAGGGTGAGGGTCGCCTCAACGGACCCTAAGGCGCATATACCTGAGCTAGTGTTCTAGCTCATAAAAGTGTGAGTTAGTAATTTACATATTTACTACTTTTATATATTTATATACAGTCCACACTATGTTTTGTATATTTATGCTTTTTTAAGGTTTATTCGGAAATATTGGATTACATATAAGGGTATACGACCCCTTAAGGTACACCAAGTTTCTTTCCATACTAATATATCCACTATTATTAGAGCGCTACACCTGATATTTATTTTCTCCACTTTTCCAATAGAAAGATAAGCACGGTGGTATAGCAGCTCATAGAAATTTGGTAGAATTAAAGATATAAGACTACACAAATAAGCGCTTGTACTCTCCATTTTTAATATATATATGTGTTTACTGGCAGGATGACCAGTTCTCCTACATTGTCTGCTGGTTTAATGAAAATGTTTTAATCATTTTTGAGATAGTAGCTTTATCTTTTTGTTTGTAAAATATTATGATAATTTTTTTATTATAAATTTTCCTTATGTCTCTGGTGACTAATTTTCCAAAGATTTAAAGACAGCTAGATTTATAGGAGGAAAGATAAAAAGTAGA
>OW240916.1:80021764-80050530 GCA_933207985.1 Pelobates cultripes | reverse complement strand
CTTTTTTTTTTCATCATGTCTAACGTATAATTACCTATGTCTAGGAATGCATGTGATCATACTTAGTTGTATGTTACTTTACAATGTGATATGATGAACATATTTTATATTTTAAAAGATGCATTTAAGAAGCAAACATATTAGAGAGTTATTCTTCCAAATATATTACTTTTTTAAATTAATTTTCCTTTCTATATTAACTGCTTTTAACTTCACACACAACATCAGTGGCCTAGAGCTTCTTCAACATATGTCTTTTTTTCACAAGTGTGTGTAGATGTTATTGGCTTTGATTAGTCCCAGTGCATAAAGTAGCCATCAGTCAAGAATCACTGTAGTCAATATCGAGTTGGAAGTATCATAGTCATTCCCATACCATTCGGCTTTAACAGATTTCATGTTCTAGTTAAACCATGTAAACTTTTGACTGCAGTATTGTTTACTTCAAATAAATAATGGGGATAGGGCAGACCCCCAGTTTGCATTTTATCACAATTCATTATTAAATTAAGAAATGAAAATAAACTGATAAGCTATCTCAACTGAGGCTGACTACAGTTATAAACACTGAATGCATTCAATATTGTGAATATTCTAAAGAGATCTATAGCTACATATGGTTTTGTATGAGAAAAAAAAACCTTAATGACGTTAAACTATTTAAGAACACATTAGTAAGCTACATCGGAAAAGTTACTGGTCAGAAGGAAATATTTAACCCCTTAAGGACCAAACTTCTGGAATAAAAGGGAATCATGACATGTCACACATGTTTTGTGTCCTTAAGGGGTTAAAAACAAATGATGCATAATATGTACCGATGGAGAAATTACATTTTATAAATTACATTTGTTATGAGGTGTGATACAATATTCCATTACACTAGTTCAAAGACATACATTCTACTTGTATACATTTAAAAGGTATGTTTTAGATATCCCTGGGCAACATTTTATTTCTGCCTTTCAAGCCTCTGAGATCTCTCTGGGCAAGCTAGGTGTATCTATGGACTCATTTCTTCTCTGAATCTTAAACTCTTAAAATCTTTGCTAGCAATCCAAGAATCTCGGAAAATTCAGCATAGCCTGAGTAAGCCTCTCAAAACTCCAAACTTTAAAAGTGAAGTACCCAGTAAATGTAATTGATACTTGGATAAGTAACCTAATTTCCATCAATAGGTAGAAAAATAAAATGTATTACAAACCTAGAGATTGATTAGAAGTATCCTACAAGACTGGCCCTTCTATAATTTCTCGTGGTTTAAGAATATTGCATCCCTGCATATCTTTTGCTAATTATTTTTGTTCACAGGGGAGCACCCCTTCATGTAAGCTGGAGCCCATAAATTCCTTGAACCATAACAGTTTTCTTCAAGGCCCCAACTTGACATTTTTTTTAGCAGGCTTCTCAGATTATTTAATATTTTGTATATTTTTTTAAAATTATTATATTAATATATAATCTATAAAAAAATCAGTATGTCAAAAAATTTGAAATTATCACAATATTTTCAAAATATTAAAATGTTTTAAAAGAGTATGCAAAAATATTATATTGCGACCTTAGCTGCTATGGTGCCTTGACTGACCCTTTAGTGCATCAAGTAGGAGTAGAAGAATCCCATTTCCCCAGCGTTTATTTTAGAAACATAGAAACATAGAATGTGACGGCAGATAAGAACCATTCGGCCCATCTAGTCTGCCCAATTTTCTAAATACTTTCATTAGTCCCTGGCCTTATCTTATAGTTAGGATAGCCTTATGCCTATCCCACGCATGCTTAAACTCCTTTACTGTGTTAACCTCTACCACTTCAGCTGGAAGGCTATTCCATGCATTCACTACCCTCTCAGTAAAGTAATACTTCCTGATATTATTTTTAAACCTTTGTCCCTCTAATTTAAGACTATGTCCTCTTGTTGTGGTAGTTTTTCTTCTTTTAAATATAGTCTCCTCCTTTACTGTGTTGATTCCCTTTATATATTTAAATGTTTCTATCATATCCCCCCTGTCTCGTCTTTCCTCCAAGCTACACATGTTAAGATCCTTTAACCTTTCCTGGTAAGTTTTATTCCGCAATCCATGAACCAATTTAGTAGCCCTTCTCTGAACCCTCTCTAAGGTATCAATATCCTTCTGAAGATACGGTCTCCAGTACTGTGTACAATACTCCAAGTGAGGTCTCACCAGTGTTCTGTACAATGGCATGAGCACTTCCCTCTTTCTACTGCTAATACCTCTCCCTATACAACCAAGCATTCTGCTAGCATTTCCTGCTGCTTTATTACATTGTCTGCCTACCTTTAAGTCATCAGAAATAATCACCCCTAAATCCCTTTCCTCATATGTTGAGGTTAGGACTCTATCAAATATTCTGTACTCTGCCCTTGGGTTTTTACATCCAAGATGCATTATCTTGCACTTATCCACATTAAATGTCAGTTGCCACAATTCTGACCATTTTTCTAGTTTACCTAAATCATTTGTCATTTGGCTTATCCCTCCTGGAACATCAACCCTGTTACATATCTTAGTATCATCAGCAAAAGACATACCTTACCATCAAGACCTTCTGCAATATCACTAATAAAAATATTAAAGAGAATGGGTCCAAGTACAGATCCCTGAGGTACCCCACTGGTGACAAGTCCAAGCTTCGAATATATTCCATTAACTACAACCCTCTGTTGCCTGTCACTCAGCCACTGCCTTACCCATTCCACAATATTTGAATCCAAACTTAAAGATTGCAGTTTATTGATAAGCCTTCTATGTGCAACAGTGTCAAAAGCCTTACTGAAATCTAGGTAAGCAATGTCTACTGCACCACCCTGATCTATAATTTTAGTTACCCAATCAAAAAAATCAATAAGATTAGTTTGGCATGATCTCCCTGAAGTAAACCCATGTTGTCTCTGATCTTGAAATCCATGTGTTTTTAGATGTTCATCAATCCTATCCTTTAACATGGTTTCCATCACTTTCCCCACTACTGAAGTAAGGCTTACTGGCCTATAGTTGCCGACTCCTCCCTATTACCTTTCTTGTAAATGGGCACAACATTCGCTAACTTCCAATCTTCTGGGACTACTCCTGTTAACAATGATTGGTTAAATAAATCTGTTAATGGTTTTGCTAGTACACCACTAAGCTCTTTTAATAGCTTTGGGTGTATTCCATCAGGTCCCATTGACTTATTTGTCTTTACTTTTGACAGTTGAAATAGAACCTCTTCCTCTGTAAACTCACGTGTAATAAATGACTCATTTATCCTTTTTCTCAACTGAGGTCCCTTTCCTTCATTTTCTTCTGTAAATACAGAACAAAAATATTCATTGAGGCAGTCAGCCTGACCTTTATCCTCTTCTACATACCTTCCTTCTTTTGTTTTTAATCTAACTAATCCTTGTTTTACTTTTCTTTTCTCATTTATGTATCTAAAAAATGTTTTATCCCCCTTTTTTACTGACTGTGCTATTTTCTCTTCTGTGTGTGATTTGGAAGCTCTTATAACTTGCTTAGCCTCTTTCTGCCTAATCTTATAGATCATTTTGTCTTCCTCACTCTGGGTTTTTTTTATAATTCCTAAATGCTAACTTTTTGTTTTTAACTATTTTGGCCACATCTGCGGAGTACCACAGTGGTTTCTTGAATTTTTGCTTTTACTGACAAGCCTAATGCAATTTTCTGTTGCCTTCAATAGTGCAACTTTTAAATAATCCCATTTCTCTTGGACTCCATTTAAATTGCTCCAGTCTGATAATGACTCCTCTACCCATATTCTAATTTTAGAAAAGTCTGTTTTTCTAAAGTCTAAAACTTTTGTTTTTGTGTGGTGTGACTCAGTCACTGTTCTTATATTAAACCACACTGACTGATGATCACTGGATCCTAAACTTTCACCTACAGTAATATCTGATACCAAATCTCCATTTGTTAACACTAAATCTAGTATGGCCTCTTTACGAGTTGGCTCCTCAACAACTTGTTTTAGAGACAATCCCAGTAGGGAGTTTAGAATATGTGTGCTCCTTGCACAAGTAGCTAATTTTGTTTTCCAATTTACAACAGGAAGATTAAAGTCACCCATGATGATAACTTCCCCCTTCATTGTCATTTTAGCTATTTCCTCAACTAGTAGGTTATCTAACTCTTCAATGTGTCCAGGGGGCCTATAAATCACACCTACACGAGTTACTGTGTGATTACCAAATTCTAACGTAGCCCAAACGGACTCTATGTTTGCCTCACTAACTTTTATTAGGCTAGATTTTATGCTATCTGTGATGAAACGCCTTTTGTCACCGGATTTTCCCCTGTCTGTTGGAGGAGCCTGATTGCCAGCCTCTTGCCTCATGACTATGGCCCTGGGTTATTTGGCCCTTCAAGTACAATATTTGAGCATATTGGATTTGTATGGTGCTGCTTCTGGCCCTTTAAAAATCATCCCTGGACAGATTATGACTTTTAGGAACAATGTCCCTTTAAGACTGTGTAGCAGATTGCATTCAGGCGGTCTGCAATATTATATATGCTATTATGTGTTCAGTAAATTGTAAATGTGTAGGTTCTATGTGATAAATGTAACAGTATGTATTTTTATGTCTTTTGTTGTCCTTTGTCTGCCATGTGGCTAATGGAGTTTTGCCTCTGTCCTTGGAGATAATTGCATTACTATGTTGTTCCCCGGAATGGAATGATTGTGAATATGTAATTTTATGTGAATGTGATGTATAGTTTTAGAGTTATGAAAGTTGGGTAAAAAAAGGAAAATTTATTCCTACTTACCGTAATTTTCTTTTCCTGGTCATAGGCCATGGCAGCACAACAATGGGTAGCTCCTCCCTATCCCTAACCAGACAGGAACCTAATTAAAACAGAAGGTATAAGTAACCCCTCCTACCCCTCCCACCCTCAGTCTTGTTTCCAGCAATATCCCAGGGCGGGATCTTTGTGCTGCCATGGCCTATGACCAGGAAAAGAAAATTACGGTAAGTAGGAATAAATTTTCCTTTTTCCTGGCCATATCCATGGCAGCACAACAATGGGTAATACCCAAGCAATAACCAAGGGTGGGAAAGAAATACACAAGACTTCCAAAATATGAATGCAAATTGACAACATACACACACACCTCATAAGGACATTCGAAATGAAAAACTGATTGCCCACTAATGGCACATTATCAAATTGACCAACTCAAATGTACCCCCCAAAAAATGTCTGCAAATTGATTGGAGACTAAGCATCCATTTACCTACAAGTTCCAGGGAAGCTTTGCCACCGATGCTCAAGAGGGAGAAATGGCTCTAGAGCAAACATATCTTTAAGTACTGTAATCCCTAGGGTTTAGTAGCCTAAAAAACAGCCAAGACTATCCATCTGCTGTTGGCTTGAAGATCTTTGTGGTCTATTAGTAAGGATAAACAGAAGAAATCCAGAAAGCGGATCTATAAAAATAGATCTTAAGGCATCTATCTAGGACAGGAGGATAAAGTTTTATTATGGACTCTATATTCTATGCAAAATAGTGCTTGAGGATCTAATATCCTTCAGTCCATGCCAATGTCAACGATATAGCTAACTTAATGTTAAGCAAATGTGGAGAGATATACTCTCATGGTTAAAAGGGGTAAAAATTTCAGAGCATTCCACGGAGAGCAATAGATAACCGTGGGATCATATAAATACAACCGACAGAAATTTAGATACTTCTATATTAAAGCCCTTTCACGAAAAGAGAGATCAGAGAGTGCTGAGACATATCTCTGAGGTGATGTGGCCAATTCCTAGATAAGTCCTGGATTGAAGAACTTAGAACCTTCTTGGTAGTTCAAAAACCTCTTATATTTAAGCCCTTCTACATTATCGAAAGCTTCAAAATGAGGAAAGTAGCACTGGACCTGATGGAAGAGGGAAGAACTATTGTGGGAGATCCCATGGAGGCACTGAAGAAGATAAGTAGAAGTGGAAACCATGGACTGGGTATTAATATGGAACTGTCAGGATGATTGATATTGGTTCTTGCAACCTATGCAGAAGAGAAATGTTGGATGTTAAAGGAGTCCCTTTCCTGAACATATCTGAATTTTGAGAAAGGTTCCTCAACCCCAGTGGATGGTATTCATAGTTATCACTGTCCAAAGGATTTCCATAGGTAAGTTAACCTCTGCCCTTGTGACATCTTATCAGATCTATGGTGGAGGATCTGGATCAAAACTCTCTCTGCTGGAGTAATATGCTAGTCTTAAAAGAGCTGTACCGTGCCTTGGACCATGTCGAACTGTATTTCCAGCTATACCCTGAACTGGGAGGGAGCAAGGTGACTACAGCAGACATTCATCTTTCATCATGAAGATGTAAAAATAAAAGTGATGTGAGGCAAAGGATACATGGCAATAAGCATCCTGCAAATCTATAGACATTATCCAATGTACTAGGAATACTACCTTTATAAATAAGAACGTTCAAGAATCCTGTAAATTAGAATAATGACCACTTACATCAAGGTTGAGATCTACCACATTCTCTTCATGGTGTGAAATACCTTGGTCTGAGAAGGAAGTTAGTGAGAATCTTTATATCGAAAGGGTCTCCCAAACCTTAGGTCTTGAAGTAGACAAGCTTTCTTGCCCTCTGCCGTTCTGTTGATCCATTAATATAGGAGGATGCATCCGTGGACCAGGTATTAAGCAAAAGAGCCCAGCTAATAGACACAAAGAAAGTCATATTTCCGGCTATAATATAATGCAACCTATGTAGGCTTCTTAGCTGAAGACTATTCCCGGTTAATGACTTTTAAATTGTCAAGAGACAAAGGAAATTTATCTCTGATATGCTCCTCCAATTTATCCATACCAATATTAGATCCTTAGAGATTGAGGTAAAACCTTACAGCAAGATGAAAGCCTGTGCCAGCTGCCACATAGGCTTTAGAGAGGAGCAGAACCATGTATACTGCACGGAGTTTCAGAGAGATCCCGCATTGTTTACAGGCAGAGAGGAACATTTAGCCAGTCTAAGGACTGCATCTACTACTTAGGAGCAGAGTCCCAGGTACTAGTGTCTGAAATTCCAATGGATGAATACTGAGATACTCCCTTGTGTTGAAAACCTCTCTCAGTGTAGAACCATTCCTCCATTAAGGATCTTAAGGGGACCGGAAACTGGAAAAGATACTCTACACCCTCTGACATCCGAAAAGAAAGGCTAGAGGTAAAAGGACTCTGGAAATCAAATGAGCGGATTCTGGAACTACTGAAATAGGCTGAATATCCTCATCCGATGATTTCATATCTCTGAATGGATCCATCTCCCAGGATTCCTAAGAGTATTCATTCTGGGAATTGTCCAGAGGATCCAAGCTTTAACAGCTTCTATGATGTCTTGAGATACCTCCTGTTAATATTGTGTAATATACAGGGCATGGGTAGAAGGGCCTGTAGCCACTTTCAGACAGTCTGTGCAGAGACTTTACTTTTACAAGGATCTCTTATCATATGCCTCACAAACAATTCTTTAGTGTGACTTCCCTTGTATGATCCGGATTATTTTCTTTCCGTAGAGCTATCATCATAGGGAATTCCAATTATTGATAGGCACTCTTTTGTTTAGTAATGACAGAAAAAAATAAAATGGCTTACCTATGTCTCTTAGAGTGTGACCTTTTTTCTGGGAGCAGAGGGATCTGAATCCATAACTGCATAAGATTTCTTTTTATCCTTTACAAAGAAAATCTCTGCTAAATAAGTAGAGATTGATAGATACAGAAAAATAAGTAATATACCTTCGATAAAGAAAAACTTACCAAAACCAAAAAGAAGAATTCAAATTAAGATGAAAACTGCACACAAATCTAATTACTTAATATAGGAAAAACCTATAAGAAAACATTGTGCTGAAAAGGGGAAGCCAATATGACCCTGCAACCACTGCAACTGGGCTTACATTTTAGAATACGCAGGAGCGAATCAGATTTCTGTGCATGCGCGGTAATGGCATGGTGCGACCATTGGACTAGCACCTGCGTATTCGCGGGTGATTAAACGCAGAGGAAAAAACCTGAATGGGCCCAAAAGTAAGAATGGAAACTTAGGGACTTAAAATAAAACAGGTTGAAAGGCTGAGATAGAGGAACAGAACAGCGAATATCCTATTACCAAGTACAGAGACATTGAAATAGGATAATAAATTTAGTGAATACATAAAACCAAAATGGAGGCATATAATAATGAAATTAAAAAGCACATAGAATAAGTGAACCCAGCAGCTGTATTAAAAGGCACTAGAAACAATTATTGCAAATCTTGAACCAGGAAAGAGGCATTCAGATATTTTCTGGTTTCCAAGTGTACACATTTTATTTACAATTATGGACTGAGTCAGCCCTGCAGGGAATTGAACTGGTGAGCCCCAAGTGACAAACAGATTCTTCTGATGAAGTATTAGCCCACTGAACTATCTCACCACACTCAGGTGAGACAGCTGCAATAAAAGGTTTAACAGAGGCCTAGGAATAAGTAAATCCAGCGGTTATAATAAAAGGCCCAACAGAGGCCTAGGAAAAAGCTTGCTGCTATATTAAAAGGCATAACAAATGCCTAGGAAAAGGTGACTCCTATGGCTGTATCAAAAGATATAGAGGTTTAGGAGTAAGACACAGGAGCCTATGAATAAGTGACTCCAGTTAAAAGGCCCAACAGAGGCCTAGGGATAAGTAATCCAGGGGATATATTAAAAGACACAGAAACCTCGGAATAAGTGACTCCAGTTAAAAGGCCCAACAGAGGCCTAGGGATAAGTAATCCAGGGGATATATTAAAAAACACAGAAACCTCGGAATAAGTGACTCCAGTTAAAAGGCCCAACAGAGGCCTAGGGATAAGTAATCCAGTGGATATATTAAAAGACACAGGAACCTCGGAATAAGTGACTCCAGTGCTTATATTAAAAGGCCCAACAGAGGCCCAGGAAAAAATTAATCCAACTGCTATTTTAAAAGGCCCAGCAGAGGCCTAGGAATAAGTAATCCAGTGGATACATTAAAAGACACAGAAGCCTTGGAATAAGTGACTCCAGTGCTTATATTAAAAGGCCCAGCAGAGACCTAGGAATAAGTAACCTAGTGGATATATTAAAAGACACAGAGGCCTTGGAATAAGACACAGAAGCCTAGGAATACGTTTGATAGAAATTCAGATTAGCAGGAATCTCTTACCATTTAGATGAAACCGATGAAGGGTAGAAGGGGTTATATCCATATATTTGCTCTGTATGTGCCTGCCCAGCCTGCTACTCCTTGGTCACTGCAGGAAATAGGCTGATGACAAAATCTTGCTACCTTTAGGGTCACAGCAAGTAAATCCATGGGAAAATACAAGATAGTGAGTTATACTTTAAGCCTTTCAGTGATGGAATGCTAGTCCATCTCACATTAACTCTTTTAGTGATGAAATGTTAATCTCATAGAATCTTTGCAATCCGTGTGCATGTCCGGCCTGCTACTCGTTGGTCACTGCAGGAAATAGGCTGATTGCATAATCTTGCTACCGCTAGGTTCACAGCAAGTAAATCCATGGCAAAGAAAAAGATAGTAAGTTGTACTTTAACCCTTTCAGCGATGGAATGCTAGTCTGTCTCACATTAACTCCTTCAGCAATGGAATGTTAGTCAATGTCATATTAATCCTTGCAATCCATGTGCTCTGTATGTGCATGTCCGGCCTGATACCTCTTGGTCACTGCAGGAGACAGGATGATGGCATAATCTTGCTACCCCTAGGGTCACCGCAAGTAAATCCATATGCTCTGTATGTGCATGCCCAGCCTGCTACCTCTTGGTCACTGCAGGAATCATGGTGATGGCATGATCTTGCTACCCCTAGGGTCACAGCAAGTTAGAACCCCCGGTCACTAAAGGGGTCTCTCCAGGGGGTCACCTTTGCACAGGGCCGTGTACTGGAGACTGCCCAAGGGAGAGAGGCTGAACTCCCTTGAGGGAGAAGGTAACAACCCTCAGGTAAGCCAAAAAGAAAAAATTCTCTAGTCTTAGAATGACTAAATCTGTCCTAGGGATAGGACAGGAACAAAAAGACTGAGGGTGGGAGGGGTAGGAGGGGTTACTTATACCTTCTGTTTTAATTAGGTTCCTGTCTGGTTAGGGATAGGGAGGAGCTACCCATTGTTGTGCTGCCATGGATATGGCCAGGAAAGTATGTTTTAACTGTATGTGTAATTGAGTTTCCTCTCAGGATAAGGGGAGGGAATATGTGGGATATAACTGTGATGTGATTGGTTGTTTTATACCTCCCTGTGGGCGGTCCTGTATTTGCAAAGACTGTAATAAAAACCAGGCTGGGTGTGCCAGCACCTGAGTTCCTGTTTTAACCCTCAAAGTGAAGTGTCGTCTCATTATTGGGGGAAGGATTTATTGTATGCTGTTCCAGTTTGACTGATAGGAGAGTAAACCTATTTGTATGGTTGATATTCAACTGTCTACAGCATTCATATGCTTGGGAGAATTTATTTGTTTCTCCGGTTCGGTGATTGTGGTGTCTGCCAGAGTGCTTGGAGTCCTCAGGAAGCGCTAGGAGCATCCTTCAACGGAGGTACCCAGTCGGGGTGCCAGGCGATCCGTTACACTATCCTTTACATACAAGGCCACCCCTCCCCCTTTCTTGCCTTCCCTATCTTTCCTATATAAAGAGTACCCTGGTATTGCTATATCCCAGTCATTTTTCTCATTGTACCATGTCTCAGTAATAGCGACTAAATCTACACTATCAGTTGCCATTATTGCCACAAGTTCATGGATCTTATTCCCTAAACTGCGAGCATTTGTAGACATGACTCTAAGCTTATCATTTTTTAACACACTTGCTACAGGCACCTTCTGTCCTTGTTTTGGGGGACAATTGGATTGATGTTTTATCACCCTTTTGCCCCCCCCCTCCTAGTTTAAATACATCCTAGCAAAACCTCTGAACTGCTCACTGAGAACATTTGTTCCCTTTTGAGAAAGATGCAAACCATCTTTTTTGTACAGCTTATCTCCATTCCAAACAGAGCTACCATGAGAAATAAAGCCAAATCCTTGCTCCCGACACCATTCACCAAGCCACAAATTAAAGTCCCTAATACGCATCCGCCTGTCGTTCTGAGTGTTATGCACAGGCAGAACTTCAGAGAATGACAGTGTGGAAGCAACCTGCCGTATATCATTGGCAAAAACACTAAAAACTTCCTTAACCTCTGAAACCTTATTGCAAGCCAAGTCATTTGTCCCTAGATGGACAAGTACAGTAATTCCCCTTCCTGCTTTGCTTGCTTAACAATATTACAGATACGTCTCCTGTCTCTGTGAGCAGTAGCTCCGGGAAGACACCTCACAAGACCACCATTGTCCATCTCCACACCTCTTATAATGGAATCCCCCAACAACAACTGCTTTCTATTATGCCTCACCATAGTCTCCAAGCCGGTCTCCACAACACCACTTGTCTCAGTGCCTCTCTCCACAACACCACTAGCCTCAGTGCCTCTCTCCACAATACCACTAGTCTTAGTGCCTCTCTCAACAACACCACTAGCCTCAGTGCCTCTCTCCACAACACCACTAGCCTCAGTGCCTCTCTCCACAACACCACTAGCCTCAGTGCCTCTCTCCACAACACCATTACACTCTGAAAGTGCAGAAAATGAATTATGAAGAGCAACAGACTGTGCAAAATGCATTTTATCCACAACTCTAAGTCTACCAGATCCTACAGTAATCCATCTGCCTTTCCTAGTATGTCTCTGCGGCAGTGGCTTTGCAGCATTTCCAGTCTGAGTTTCTTCACCAGATAATTTACAAATCTCAGACTTCAAAAATACAATCTCCTGCCGCAAGATAGAGAACTGTCTACAGATTAGACAACAACCAAACCTCTAAAAAGTGGAACGTGAAACAAATGCATAGCAATTGTTACCCTAACTAAGTCTGCCATTCCATTTAGGAGAATAATTTAAATCTAACAAATTTTAACTTTGTATTTATCCTCCTGAATACCTCAGATTACCTCCAGGTTATCTCCAGAATATCTCCAACTACACACTTAGAAACAGCACCAAGCTATATTAGACAAGCTAATGACACCAAGCCTTATATAACTCCTAAAATCACCACCCACTAGGAATGTTTAACACCTGGGTAGGCCTCTGCTTATTCTCTGCCATTTCATTACTTTTCAAAATATGGCTGCATTATAATTCCTCATGTGTAACCAGAAAGGGAAGAGGATCTGGATACTTTGAGTATAGTATTACATGGTTTGCCTGTTTTTGTCAGTCTCATGTAAACATTAGAAGGAGACTGAAAGAGAGACAACTGAGCATGCTCCTTCCTCTGGTCTCCCCCAGCATAAGAATACATCAATTCTAGGAGTAGACTGAGCCTGTGAGGAAGTCTATAAACAGCCTGTGCATTTTCCACAAACAACTCTAGCCCTTGACATGCTCTGTAGCACACTCACACAGCAAGGTTTCCTAGCTGCATGCCAGCTATTAATTGCCATTAATCAGTAAGCAGACTGTGCTCTTCAAAAACAAGAGAGCTGATCATAACTATTACAAATTAGAGACAGATACAACACAGTTTTGTTTTAAAATTGTCGCTTAAAAGCATTTTGTCACCAAAAGGTTTTCTTATAATAATATATTTTACAAAAAATCATTTGGCAAACTACAATAGGAAAAAACAGTTTTAGGCAAAGTATTTTGCAACAATTATCTGGTAGGTTACTGCTTTAAAAAGACACTATAAGCATCCGAACAGCCTTAGCTTAATTAAGTGGTTTTAGTGTATAGTGGTTTGGTGACCATGCAGTCTCACTGCTCAGTGCTCTGCCACTTAGGGGTTGAATCACTTTGTGTATGCAGCCCAACCACACCTCCCCAGCATGTGACAAGCAAAGTCTCCCTAGACATTTCATGTAAAGATAGATCTAATGTTTAAACTTCCATTCGTCTATTCAATTTAGTCTATTCAATGTCTTATCTCCTACCTTGTTAATAGCTTGCTAGAGCATGCAAGAACCGCCTGTGTATGATTAAAGTTATATAAACAGAGCAGGAGATAAAACACAATGTGCTGTCACATCTGATTGAAAATAAAAAAAAATTTTGATGCAGGTTATGTGAGGCACAGCCAGGGGAGATTTGACTAGGGTTCTATAAACAGAAACAAAAGTGATTTAATTCCTAAAGAGCAGATGATTGAGCAGTGAGAATTTAGTTGTTCTGGTGCTTAGAGTCACAATTTAACTGTCCCTATAGAAGAGCCACAACTGACTTCAGACTCCTCTTCCCATGGAATTTCTAGGAACACATTTCCTAATATACTTTTTTTTTTTAGATAAAGGGTGTCTCCAAATATAAACACAATTTAGTCATCATAGGTGGTGAATGTATTTTGACTTTTGTGAACTATTTTGCCCAGAAACTGGTACAATATTCCCTCTTTCTTGCTTAATGTTAAACAAATTTTTTATCGTGTGCAGGTTAATGTTTCCACAACCCTGCTGAGTCCCCACATTATTCATCTAACGCTTGGCTAGCTAGGCATAGTGTTTTTTTTTTTTTATACAGATACAGCAGAAAGAGGCTTTTTATTTCCTCTAGCAAGAACACATATTAATGAGTTAGAAATGCTGTCAGAAATAAGACTAGTTATTAGGCCATTTTAGACTGATTTTGCTTCAGGATTCGAACCATTGCCTGGAAGAGAAGGGGTTTACCCTTTTGATGACACTGACTTCTGTTTTAAATTATCACCAGGGAGACCAGGGGAACGGCAAGGCATGATTGGTAATAGACAGAACTCATAACATTACACATTCAGTAGAAGTTCCTCATAACATTACTTATTCAGGAAATAAAATAAATGTGGGAGTGGCTTTGGGTGTAAATTAGTCACTAAATAACCAAGTCCTTAAATTTCAACCTTTAAACACATCTTTGTCCTAATATTTGAATGTTTCCTGCTCTATTTAGTCAACATTGGGAACCACACTAATACATGTTTTCAGTAGGTGGATACCTTTCAGAGAAAAATTCCAGCACCAAAGGTCTGTAGTTCCAAAGTGCAATGGATGAATAGTGTAAGTGCAAGAGACCTATTGGTTCTATTGGTTTTCATTTGATTTTGAGTGAGTTCCTTATCAAAATGAATCCTAGATGCATTAAAGCAGTCAGAAATGTATTCTCAACATCACATCCTTTTATGTCATATTTTAACTGAGAAGAACAGGTATTTAGCTAGACTGGGGGACTGGGCACTCAAATGGCAGATGAAATGTTGAAAAATGCAAAGTTATGCACTTCGGTGTAAAGAATAAACATGCAACGTATACCCTTAATGGAAGCGAATTAGGGATAACAACACACAAAAAGGACTTGGGAATTGTTATAGACAACAAACTATGCAACAATGTGCAATATCAATCAGCAGTGGCCAAGGCCAGTAAGGTATTGTCATGCATGAAAAACGGCATTCATTCTCGGGATGAGAATATAATTTTTCCTCTTTATAAATCACTGGTAAGACCACATATTGAATATGCAGTGCAATTTCGGGCACCTGTTCTAAAGAAGGATATTATGGCACTAGAAAAAGTGCAGAAGAGGGCTACAAAATTAATAAAAGGAATAGAACATATCAGCTATGAAGAAAGGTTAACAAATTTAAACCTATTTAGTTTAGAAAAACCTCGCCTGAGAGGGGATATGATAATATTATATAAATATATCCGGGTCCAATACAAACCATTGTGTGGAAATCTATTCACAAACCGGACTTTACATGGGACACAAGGTCATGCCGGAAGAAAGAAGATTTCGTCTAAGGCAAAGAAAAGGTTTTTTTACTGTAAGAACAATAAGGATGTGGAATTCTCTGCCTGAAAAAGGTGGTTTTATCAGAGTCCATACAGATGTTCAAACAGCTACTAGATGCATACTTGCAAAAACAGAATATTCAAGGAAATAATCTTTCAATGTAGGGTAATAACTGCTTGACCCAAGGATAAATCTGACTGCCATTCTGGGGTCAAGAATTTTTTTTTCTTCCTAGCTTGTTGCAAAATTGGAAGTGCTTCAAACTGGGTTTTTTTGCCTTCTTTTGGATCAACAGCAAAAAACTAATGTGAGGAAGGCTGAACTTGATGGACGCAAGTCTCTTTTCAGCTATGTAACTATGTAACAGAAGAACATTGAAGTGGTCCCTTAAAACACTCATGTCTGTAGTAGAGGGACACTCCAAAGAAGAGGCATCAGGCACTCTCTGTGTTCAACTTAAAGCGGTTTTATTGGATCATCATGTGCACAGCAATGTTTTGACAAAGACCTCAGTGGAGATTAAAATGTTCCTGTGCACATGATCCAATATAACTGTGTTAAGTTGAACACGGAGTGTGCCTGGAGCCTCTTCTTTGGAATGTACTTCATATAAGGGATGAGCTGGCCTGGCTCAGTTAAGCACCCTGTTGTTCTCTGGATGAGTGCAATCCCTCTATTTTCTATTGATCTGGTTTATAACTATCCACATGTAGTGAATAGCAGGGCTCAAACAAACCTTTAATTAGAAAACATGTAAATTCAATAACTATAAGATTGTGGATGTTGAAATATGGTTTAACCCAACTCTAGGGTTCTAAAAATGTCAACAAAGATTATTTCTCTAATGGGATAACTATAATCCTCTGAATTGTATTTATTAGGTTTCCAAGCTTCCCATTTTGAGAGGGATATGTTGTTGTGCTGTGGAACACTAGTTCGCCAGTGTTATTATCTTCTTGTTCTGCTTTCAGTTTATCTCACTGAATTATTGAAGAGACATGGCTGGAGAGTTGTAAGGGTAAGTCATTGCAAAAAAAAAAGTAATCTTTCATCCTCCTGATCAGTGTTTTATATATGTTATGTTAGAGGACTTTGCAACAGATTGTTTGTATCTGGTTTATTTGAATATTCCTAGGGTTTATTATAGTCTGGATCCCTGACTCACTGTAGCTAGAAGGTATCAGCTGTACCCGATGCCTTTGACAGTTCACAACAACCATTTGGCATTGCTGTACTTCTTCTGCAGAAGAGACATTCAAAGCATTTTGGTTCTTGACTGCCCTTTGGGGGGTGGGGGGACTAATCTGATATAAAAATGGTACAGGTTTTCTCAGCAATAGGGTAGATGATCTAAAACTTGTTTGAAAACTGAATGGGAACTGACAAGACATCAAGCTATTAAGATGTTTGTCTATTCTCAGCATTCACCTCTATACTGTTTGTTTTATTTACATGTTCTTAGCTTCTAGGTGTATTGTAAGCATATAGTGTCAATGCACACATATGTCCAAACCTGAGATTCACATTAATTTTAATAATATTTCACTCTCTAAAATAGGTGTTAACAATGATTTATTAGACTATGGGACTTAGTCACAAGTTTTTAACGGACCAAATCCTAGACCTGTCCTTTCCTCTGAATCCCATGTACAAGAACACATGTTAATCTCAAACCTTTATCTGTCATTTTAGTCACTAAGCTGGTATGTTATCAATATGTGAGATTAACGTACTGTAGGAAAAGGAAAATTTGGACATGTGAAGAAGAAAGCAAAAAAACCCATATGGCTATAAGTTTGTTTGGGGGACATGGGGTTACAGCAAAAGGAAAGTAAAGATTCTTAGAACTCTACCACAGCTCCAAAGATAATACAAAATGAACTATATATTACAATAATATGTCAGTGCCCATTTCATTATTTAACAATTCAAGGAAGGAGGTTAAATAAATAGTTTAATACAAAAGAAGAAAAAACAAGATCAAAATGATATATCATATAGTGATGTATCCATGTTTGTAAGTGTATACTTTTTAATTTAGTGCTGGATTTTCAGAGGTCATGGCTTCAATGGAAGTTATGGAACCTATATATCTGTTGTACAAAAGCTTGGGCTTTCAGTGCCCATATAAGATAATATGACAACTACTTGCTTCATTTTCAGCTTTACAGGAGGTTGCAAAAGGAACCCTCAGGGACCCTCAGAGATCCATTGGATTTGCCTTGCCTGCTTTTGGATCTCCATCACCAAGCATGTATTGCAATGTCTGTCAATGTAGGCAAATGATAGAATGGACTTGCATGGAAAAACTAGTGTGACATAAGCTTTGTTAACAAGAATAAATCTTGGGTGCCTAACTATAATAAAGCTTAAGACTAAAACAGGAAAGAATCAAATGTTTATTACAGTTGCACTATAAAAATGACAACATTTACTAGAATTAGTCCAAAATATATTCAGTATCGAAAATCAATGAAGACAAAAAGACACAAGACAACAAAATAATAAAACTTAAAGCTGTTAAACTGGCTATACAGTGCTATCACTGAATTGAGTGAAGATTTAGTAAAAACATTTATTTATTTTTATCCCTACCGAGTAGCAAAGAACAGTATTTAAAATTTAGCTGCTGCAAAGAGGAGTCCTTAGCCCATGTATAGTTACCATATGAGGCATGAAATAAAGAGCCATCTCCAGCATGGGAACATGGTGATATGTACACACTAGAGACACGGTTCAATATAATTATGTTGATAATGTAACAATTCGGAAGAGACAAAATATGTATTAATATTTATGGGGGAGTCCCTATTGTTTAAGTATGTGTTTTTCAAAATGTATGTATTTTTGTAGATTTACTTTAATTTTATTCAGTTTTTAATACATACAACAATATATCATACAAGTGAACTTAGTTAATCGGTATAAAGGAAAAAAAAGTTATATTGAGTACATGGTTGAAGTGCTTAAGGATTTGACAAAAGAGCGACAGTCAACAAAATTAACTAACAACAAAACAGACTAAAAAGCGGGTCACTTTAAATAATTAGTGGTCTGATAATTGTATAGCTGGCACAGGAAATCACATTAAATATTTGGAATAATTAATCTGCTCCATTACCTCTGCTGTCGTTACAAATACTGTTAATTTGCCTTTTGCTGGAATATAAAGTTTGGTCAGATAAAACACAGTCATTCCCATTATGCCATGCCTCTATAAGTTAGTCCACACATGTTAAAAAAAAGAGATATTTTACAACTTTCATATCACCTCTCTTTTTTGTTAACAGAGCATAGCCCATCAGTTTGACAGCAAGAAGACATGGAAGCTGTAATGTGTATTTGGAATGATGTTGGATGACGTGCAAACATGTAGGTAATGTGAATTAATATTCAACGCCGCCTTACAGGTGCGAGGGACAGTTTAAAAAAAAGCTTGTAGTATGCTGAATTACAACATAGGCCGGGCTCCAGAAAAACATGTCTGCTTGGGTGAAAGGGACTGCTTGACCAATGACCTTGTAAATTTATCATTGCCTGGGTATATAACTAGGTATAGCAAGGGTCAGCATTTTTAACTCTAAGCATATATTGCTGCTTTAACTCTAAAAAAAAAATAATCCATCTTCTAGTCTATTTAAAAAGCTGTGTAAATATTTGGAAACAAGTTCATCTTTTAGAATCATCCATGCCAAGGGAAACAATTTTACCAGCTGCTTAATGAAGCTCCTTGGGCAGCCGTGCCAGGCAAGCACTGTCAGTCAGAAGACAATCTACAGCATGAGGTTTGTACGCATTCCAGAATAACCGCTACGATAATGTCTGGAGTTCAGAACAAAATCCTTCTTTCTGTATTCAAAGCTTAAGCTTTGTTTGTTTAGCTAAGCTTATCTCTCTCAGCACCCTTAAAGGTGCTATCTTTCTAAGATACCTGTTTTGAAAATACATTAAATGGAAAATAGTACCTAGTCATTGAACATGCCTTCTAATCCCTGAAAGGAACGAGGGTTTTGGCAGCAGGAGGTAAAGAATCTGTGGTCCATTTAGGATGCCAGCTTTCTAATCAAGTGTAAAAACTAGTTATTTTCATTTTTTTAGGACCTGTGTGTACTACTCAATGCAAATGAAGGGAAACGCAAGGACATTTTAAAAATGACATTTGTAGGAAGACAATAAATGTATACTTAAGTGGAATATAATAAATATACAATTTATAATTTTTACAGAACCATGTTCTGGGTTGACTTTGTAACAAACTATTTTAATCTGGTAGTTGTTATGGCATCTGTATCATCCATTTATGTCCGGGGGAGCTCTACTGCGTCCGCTCAGTGCTAGCTGAAATCACTTTGGGATTCTGAAAAAAGTAAACATAATAGATGATGTAAACCTTAGGAATTTTCTGCATCATATGTGCTGCTTTATTTAAGTTCTAGTACAATGTTTAATTATCTGAAAAAGTATACATATAACAGATAAAAATTATAGTTGTGTACCAACCAGAGTACATACATGGTGGGAGGAAATAAATAAACAGACCCTTTCTCTGAACGATTCTGCCCGGTGTTCGCTACACATGTCTCAATGTTTTTAAGAATAATTGTCACTGCCAGTCAAGATCAATTCAAATATTCCAGATGTTCACAAATCTAAGGTGGTATATTCTCTGTCCATAAGAGATAATTAAGTGCATGCAATTTTGATATACACTGAGAAAAGGATCCACATATGGATAGCCCTTTTTAATCTTTAAGACTTTGCAAGTAAGCCAAAAAAAAAAAGTGTGACAAACCCACAATTAGCCATTAGAACTGATCAACATTACAAATAGAGTGGTCAGATCATGCTCCAGTAGAACTGATCCTTAAAGACACCTATGATTTCAAACACAGGAGCCCTTGGAGGCTCAACAAAACCTTCCTATCAGACCAGACTTTCACAGACAAGCTGTCTTCCTCACTACACCAATATTTTATAGAAAACAAGCCCCACACTCCCACACCACACGATCTGGCAGGCCCATAAAGCCGTTGCAAGAAGAATTCTTATAAAACGCGCCTCTTACCTCAAACAAAAATCGGACACCCTATTACTAAACTGGCAGAAAGGGCTTTACACACCAGAAGCCCCAAATCAGGTCCATCCGACCCCGATACTACGAGTGCAAATTTGCCACATACGATCACTTATCTGCCAACATGCGCTTACCAAGGTGGGGTACCACCTGCGGAGACTCAAAGCCACCCACTACTCCCAGGGTAACAGAGCGGGTAAACTGCTAGCCTTAAGACTAAAAAAACAGCAACAGGTACAGAAAATTGCATATTTAAACACTAAAGGGGGAGGGAAAGCAATGACACAGACTGATATTAGCAATGAATTTGCAAGATATTATTCAGATCTTTACAACCTCAAACACGACCCAGCCACACGCACCCCCACGGACTCAGACATAGCGACATATTTAAACAGACTGGACCTACCCACCATAATGACCGTTGGCCAAGCCTATCACCCCAGAAGAGGTTATCGCCACGATAAAAACCCTGCCGAAAGGCAAGGCCCCAGGCCCAGATGGCTTCGCCAACTCCTACTACAACAAATTCCAGGAGATACTGGTACCTCAATTAGCAGCAGTCTTCAATGAAGCAATAAGAGGAGAATCACCCCGAGTAAATACAGCTGGCACACATCATTACCCTCCCCAAACCATGGAAACCGCCAACATGCCCGCAAAATTTTAGACCTATCTCGCTCCTCAACATGGATGCAAAACTCCTAGCCAAACTTTATGCATTGAGATTGAGACCCTTACTTCCCCACATCATCCATGATGATCAAGTAGGGTTTGTGATGGGAAGACAGGGGGCGGATAATACCAGAAAGGTCCTCAGTATAATGCAGAGCCTCAAAGCATCCAAGGGGAGGGCTGCTGCTCTCCCTCGATGCAGAAAAGGCATTTGACCAACTGGGATGGGGGTTCCTGGAGGCAGTTCTCCACAAGTTTGGGCTCCCTGGGGACTCCATCTCAGTGGTCAGGGCCTTATACTCGGCCCCAACGGTGCGAGTTCTTAACTCCGGATTTGTTTCAGACAAATTTAAAAAATCACAAATGGAACTAGACAGGGGTGCCCCTTTTCGCCCCTGCTCTATGTGCTGGCATTGGAACCCCTAGCTTCAGTGATACGAGCAAATCCATCCATCCATGGAATACAGGCAGGTGACAAAACATACACCCTAAACCTATTTGCGGACGACATCCTACTGACCCTGACACAACCCCACATCTCACTCCCAAACTTACTACAATGCATAGACAACTACAATGCGGTCTCTTACTATAAACTAAATTTGACCAAAACACAGGCAATGGGCTTGGACCTTCCTGGGTCCATAATGCAGACCCTTAAGGCATCCTTTAATTTTGATTGGAGGAATGATTACATAACCTTCCTGGGGATCAGACTAGCCAGAACGACACACCTTCTAAACAAACACAACTATGAGAAACTATATCAGGAGATAGCACAGACACTTCAAACCTGGAGCGGGGACTTTATATCCTGGTACGGGTAGATGGCGACATTCAAAATGTCGTTACTCCCCAACCTACAATACCTATTCCACATGCTCCAGATCCCTCTACCCAAACACTACCTGATGGCACTACAAAAAGCTATCACAAAGTTTGTAAGGGCGAACAAACGACCCAGGGTCGCAAAAACCACACTCAGAAAACCAATAGCGAAGGGAGGGATGAACCTCCCAGACATTAAACTATATTACAAAGCTGCAATCCTATCCACAATAGCAAGCACCCACGTACAACACAACACACCACAATGGGTAGCTATTGAATCACACTGGTCCTGCAAAGCCGGTCTACGCTATTTATTCTGGGTACCAAAAGCACAGAGACCAGCAATGCCACAGGCGCTAGTAACAACTACACTATTGTTAACTGTGTTGGTCCAATACCAGGAACATCTCAGTGGACCCTCGGCGACATCACTAGCTACACCAATGTACAGCATATACTTAAGAAACAAGACCTTTGACTACAAGATATGGGTAAAGGCCGGATGCACACATGTACATAATCTATTGGAAGGTACCAAGCTCAAAACATTTCCAGACCTGCAAACTCAGTTTCACCTCCCCAGCAGAGCCGTTTTTTCCTACCTCCAACTCAAGTCCCTATTGCAACTGACCACTGGTCGCCTCCGGGCACCTACCCTCTCCAAATTTGACTTTTGGTGTCTCAGAGGTACGATGCATAAAAAAAACATTTTTGATAATCTACACAGCACTACTGGACAAAGCAGTAGAGCCCAATGACAAATATGAACAAGACAAAGAGTAAGCGCTAAATAACACAATAAGGCAGCCGCCCTTTAAGGGAATCCCTCAAGGACCCTTAGACGTAACACTAGAAAAAAAAATAAAAAAATAAGGGCTGCGCCAGATAAAACTAGGTATAATAATGAATAGTCCAAATAAAATAAATAAATGGATAAAAGGAGAAAGTCTTATCTAAAATGGTCTTATTGAAGTCGTAGAGTATGTCAATATTTGGTCCAGAGCAATTGTCCTTATTATTTTCTTCCGTATGGATCCGCTCATATGTAAAAGATAAAAAATAAATAGAGAACCAAATAGTGTAGCATGCTTGATAATAAAAGAATAAAAAAATATAAAAAGCTGGAATAAAACTCACATTTAAAAGAGCTAAAACCCGCTCTAGTATGAAAGGCGTACAGCGGTTTAATCCCCGCTTTTGGTATATGGAGTGAGCTTCCTCCATCAGTGATATGTTCAGCACTCGGATAAAAGAGAAACAGCCAATAGTGTTCACTGAGTAAAATACTGAAGATAGGATAAATAAAATAAAGTGGGTACTCACAAGACAGGAGCAGACCGACTGCTCCTTGATGTTAGCACTGGTGGTATGATCCCCACCTAGGATTACTTGGAGTCCGGGATAATAAAAGGATGCCAGGTAAAAAACAAATTAGCGTGCATCAAAAGATAAATGGCACAAATAAAAGTGACCAAATATGCTTTAATATATAAAAAATACACAATATAATAACCATAAACGCGTTTCACCAGTTCGGCTTTATCAATATGGAGTAGGAACCTGATACCTGGCAAAGGAATCTTTAAATAACAAATACAATCCTTTGAAATTGGCGCCAAAATGTAAGCAGCCAATCAAAATAGGGATTGAAAATAATATAAATAAAATAAACTAAAAACAGAATGATTACATTATACAATAATTGTATTAAAACATAAGAGCTCTAATATATGAACATATATGAAAAACGAAGCTTAGTTATATAATTGGTAATCATATATTGCACGGTCATGTGACCGGCATAAAAACCGCAGTGAATTCTGGGTCATGTAGTTAGACGCCGGCGAGCACTGCGGCTGACGTCAGGAGGAGGGGCATGCATTCACCCTTGAGCGAAATCCTCAACCACCTACTACCAACGCAAACTGACTTAACCCCGGAGATATGCCTCCTGTATATATGGCCCAACAACTTAACTAAGGTAAACTCCAAACTTTTATTCCACACACTGATAGCAGCTTGCACCCTGATAGCCAGAGCATGGAAAATGACAACTACCCCCACAAATCACATGCTGAGACAACAAATCCAGACCAACTGGGAGTACGAACAGATTAGTGAGTCAGGGGCAACTATAGAGGCTGGACGATTGTGGGAAGCATACTGGCACATAGTGAGACACCAGGGAACAGAGGATGAATGAGTGAGTAACAAGGATACGCAGAAACAAAAGGTAACAAACGGCCTTTCCATTAATCAGGCAGAAAGTCCCACCAAAACGACACAGGGACAAGTGAGAAGCCCAGAGAACGCCGCTTCTATCTGTATATGGGTATATGGGTATGTGAGTAAGAACTAAAAGCAAAGATACCAAAGAAGATATAGCCTAGATCATAACACAGGTCCCCTATAAGACGAGACCCAGCTGAGAGTGTAGTCAACCACCCCGCATAACTTCTAACCACAATGCACTAGACGAGTGATGACACAAACGATGACCACCCAACATACACATGTACCCACATGTACATATGTTGCAACTTACCTACCCTATACCCACCCCTCCCCCCAACACAATCCAGGTACAGTCGACAATGCTCCAGTCCCTCTCAACACTAGAGCATAGGTGTAAGCAGAAAACAAAAAGGGATGGGCAAGGATGTGCAAGCAAAATGTCACTATGTATTAGGTTATTGAGAGCTGCATTCACGATATTTGACCACCTCTGTATAACAAATCAACTATCTAGGACAGAGCTCATAAATATGTACCAAAATGTTATGAACCCCCCTCTCCCCTTCTTCCTTTCTGTACCCAACCCCCCCCCCCCTTCTTTAACTACGAAAATTTAAAATTGTCAAATTGAAAAAAAAAAAAAAAAAAAGTGATCAACATTTAGGGGGTTATGATTTGATAACTTTATGAAAAGTGATGGTTACATTTCATCAGTGGCAGCGCCTAAGGACGACTTTGTAAAGAATACAAATTTGGGGTTGTTTCACATATGGACCTCTTGGTACTGTGTATCTGTACCTCTGGTGTGTTTTATATTAGGTATTATTTTCAAAACTGTATTTTAAATTTGACCTTTGGAAGCCCTCTTAGCTAGCCCTTGTTCAGTCTTGGGAAGGCTGAGGAGTGCCAGATGCAGCATACACTAATACCTGATAAAGCGCCCGAGTCATTACTAGGGCTCAGGCTTTATAGCAGGCTTGCCTAAACTCCGGCCCTCCAGATGTTGCTGAACAACAACTCCCATGATTCTATGAATGACATAGATAGGCTGAGTATCATGGGAATTGTAGCCTGCTTTATAGCATACCTACCTTCCCTAGCATCTTTTATGGGTTGAGGTATGGGATCTTGCAGCTAGGGTGATGACCTGCAACACGTTGTAACTGATTTGCTCAACGTTTATTAAGTGTCCCAGTATTTTTTGTTTATTTTCATTAAAATTGTATTTCTGTTAATAGAGACCTGCAGTACTGCATCCCAAACTGTACTTCCACTTTTTGTCAAACTTGGAAAAAAAAAAATCTTGTTTCCCAATCTTTTGTGTCATTCTGACTGAAGAGAGTTTCCAAATTTATGCAGGTTATTTGAAAGTCATTCTAGATTGGACCCAGTACACTAACCTAAACTGGATAGAGAAAGTCTCAGGCTTCACAGTTTGCTGTAATATCAAGGCTGTCTTTCTTTAGCACTAACCAAGAGCTTGAAAAAGGAGAGGAATCTTGAAAAAGGAGAGGAATCTTGAAAAAGGAGAGGAATCTTGTTTGGAAGAACAAAAGGACTATTTGTTTATTAAGACTGATCTTATGAACCTTACTTAAACATGAAAGCACGATGAATCCTTGTCTTGGTTCTGTTAAGTCCTCTGCTATATTCCACTACATTTACATTCAATATTTCACAAATACCCAGGGTGACCTGAGAACATCTCTCTCTATTGCTTTCTATTTGTTATGTTATTTGGTTCTTTGTACGACAGAAAAAAAGCACACCAAAAAATTTAACTATTAAACAAAATACAAGAGAACTAATGAAATCAGTAAATATCATTCATCAAAAAAAATATGAAAGTTTGTTACACAGCTTATTTTAAAGAATACAAATTTCACACATTTAATAAACCTCTTTCCTCTGATAGCCATAAATGAATCTGCACTTTGGTAGTAGAAAAACTGGAAGACCACAAGTACTGTAAAAAGTTAAATACACTCAGAGACACCCAAATAAAGCAGAATTTGCAATGTGTTACATTGCAAATTGCAATTCATCCAAATTTTATAAGTTTCTACTTGATGAAGCCTATTGTGGCGAAACGCGTATAGGAACTTTTTATATAATCTAAGTGTTAATAAAGGAATATTTGGCTATTATACATTTGGTTGCCACATTCCTCTTCCCACCTTAGTATTATATTACCTTCTTTTAGTATAATTTTATTATTTTACTATTTGCAAGTTTATTTTATTCAGACCTGACTACTACTACTTTTTTGTCCATATTGGAGTACCAAGAATCCTAAGGTGGGGATTATACCACCCATACGCCATCCACCGAGCAGTACGTCTGCTCTATATACCGTGAGTATATTTTATTCTGTTTTTACATTTTATCAACTATACAGTGAGCACTATATTTTATTCTTTTACCTCGAGCTGGACTACTCCACCAAAGTACTCTGCTAAAGAACAAAAGAGGAGCAACGTATATCCTTGAGTGGGGATTATTCCACTACGTGCCATTTACACCAGAGCTGGATATAAGCTCTGAATATTGTGAGTAGTTCTACTATTCTATATACAATATTATTTTACCGTTCATACTATACCATTGGAGTTTCCCTTGTCTTCTGTTTTCTTCACATATCCATTTTGAAGCTGCGGATATACATCTGGGACTTCACATACCATTTTATGTAGCACTAGGACTACCTCCTGCATATGTGGATTATTTATATTCGGACTTTCTAGGTATCGCTGCTTGGACTCTCTGATACATATTTTTATACATTCATTCTACTTGTCTTAGGCGCACCCTTATTTGTGCTTTTCTCTCCAGTACACTAACCTAAACTGGATAGAGAAAGTCTCAGGCTTCACAGTTTGCTGTAATATCAAGGCTGTCTTTCTTTAGCACTAACCAAGAGCTTGAAAAAGGAGAGGAATCTTGAAAAAGGAGAGGAATCTTGAAAAAGGAGAGGAATCTTGTTTGGAAGAACAAAAGGACTATTTGTTTATTAAGACTGATCTTATGAACCTTACTTAAACATGAAAGCACGATGAATCCTTGTCTTGGTTCTGTTAAGTCCTCTGCTATATTCCACTACATTTACATTCAATATTTCACAAATACCCAGGGTGACCTGAGAACATCTCTCTCTATTGCTTTCTATTTGTTATGTTATTTGGTTCTTTGTACGACAGAAAAAAAGCACACCAAAAATTTTTACTATTAAACAAAATACAAGAGAACTAATGAAATCAGTAAATATCATTCATCAAAAAAAATATGAAAGTTTGTTACACAGCTTATTTTAAAGAATACAAATTTCACACATTTAATAAACTTCTTTCCTCTGATAGCCATAAATGAATCTGCACTTTGGTAGTAGAAAAACTGGAAGACCACAAGTACTGTAAAAAGTTAAATACACTCAGAGACACCAAAATAAAGCAGATTTTGCAATGTGTTACATTGCAAATTGCAATTCATCCAAATTTCGGACGATCAGGTGATCTGTCAAATTACCAAACTCAAAACCGAAATTTAACCAAATCAAAAAACAGTTTAAATAGCCAGACATGCTTGTTTTGATTCTTGATTCTATATACTGCCTTTGGTGCCAAAAAAAGATGAATGATGGGGAAATAAATATAGTTGAAGGTTACTGGACAGTAAATGCTGATTTCTTTTTTTTTTTTACATTTATTTATTTTTGTTTGCAAGGGTTAACATACAGAGCATGCAGAGAGACATTTTTGCATAGGTATGTAGATAGGTTAAAAAGGTGGCAGAAAATGTCAAGAAATATGGTACTTTTTATGTTACTAGAAACAGAATAGGTATTGTGAGTCAGGTCAGGAACAAAACATTTCAACTGAACAATTGTACCCGACTACACTTGAAAAACACATGAGAGTGGGGGCAGTGTCTGGCTTCTGGCACAAATGGCAGCACTGTTTTAGAGCGCCGCAAAAGCAGGCAAACACAGCTAACAAAAGCGGTCAAACCCAACCAAAAATAAGCAACTAACAGTCAGGGGCTAAACCCCGGCAAGACCTATAAAGCTTACTAATGGACATAAAAACTAACATGGCCATAGAATTTACTAAACACCTGGCCCCTATCAGAGAAGGAATGGTGGACCTGTCCAGGAAGACTTCTGAAATGGAGGACAAGATGAAGCAAGTTACTTCAGACTCCTCCACCCAAGCGCAAGCCATACAAGATCTCAGGGAACAGATCAGAGGATTAGAATATGCACAGGAGGACCTCAATAACCGTTCCAGAAGGAACAATATTAGGATCAGGGGGCACCCTAAAACTGTGACCAGTGAAACTCTAATGACTACGCTCTGTAAAACATTTTGCGGCCTACTCCCTGAGGCCCTTCCGGAGTTGCTCATTGACAGAGCTCATAGGGCACTGCGGGCTCCCTCCCATAAATACATCCATGCCCCGGGATGTCATAGTGCGGATGCACTATTTTCACGTCAAGGAGTCATGAGAAAGGCAAGAGACACACCGCTACAAAATCGACGGGCACCAGATCCAGTTCTTCCAGGATCTGGCCTCAAACACCCTCTGCAAGCGCAGAGACTTAAGACCACCGACACAAGCACAAACTCAAAGGAGGATCCAATATGCCTGGGGTCATCCATTCAAATTACTTGTATGTAAGGACAATCAGACTCATGCACTCCACCAGCTAACGGAAATGCACCGATTTTCAGAAAAGCTCGGGATATCAGGCCTGTAACCGGGAGCTCCCTGTCTACTGGACGGATCACCTCCAAATCCACCCAGCAGCTCTGGAAGTCCCCCCAGGAGTAGAGACCATCAGCAATCCTCCTAATACCGGACCCAGCTTTGCCAACTCCAGATGACCAGCTAAAACTTTTCCTTCCCTCACACCACAAAGGACGCTATGCAGCATAAAGACAGGACGATGATCAGTTGCGTACACACAATCCATGGAGCCCCGGTGCAAAACTGATCCATGGGCTCTTCCCCACCTCCCGCCCCCACACCGCCACCCCCATACAGACAGACACACACAGGCACATACAGACAGACACACAGACA
>OW240916.1:79962392-80019197 GCA_933207985.1 Pelobates cultripes | reverse complement strand
TCACCTCCAAATACTAAATGTGACCAAATCCCATATTTTATTTTATTTTTTGTTTTTACTTTTGAAAATACATTTTGGTCTGTGTTTCCAGAACCATTCACCTGATGAATCTCCGTGGTTATACAGGGTTTCTGCATACCTCCCCTATATATGCAGTACAAGTACATTTCCAAGCTAATCAGCACTCAGATAGCTCTTCTAAGTTTCTGTAATCATCATTTCACTAGCGTTAAGTATATTTTGTGTGTGTGCACCACCTTTGCTGCACATAGGTTTGCCCGTCTCCTGCCTATATTGTACAGTTTGTGTATCAGAATGTGTATATGCAATATTGCCTGCGGTACCTTATTATCTTCGTATAGTTGTTATTATTATTAGCATTTATATAGTGCCAACTTATTCCACAGTGCTTTACAATGTTACAAAGGGATGAATTTAACAATAAATAAGATAAACTATTACAAATTTTAACTTGAACAATTGGCTGATGAGAACTTTGCTCAAACAAGCTTACAATCTAGAGATTAACCATGAAACACAATGGACACCCCATGTATTAATACAATCAAAATCAACGGACTGACACTGCTGTATTAGTGTTGGTTTGTGTAACATTTATGTTCTTAAAATATACTGTAGTTTGTATAGATAAAAAGAGAAACTTGTATTAGCATTATTATATTTTCTAATGCTGAAGTCATGAAAATGCAAAATATTGACTTCCTGTCTTACTGAATACCCTGTATAAATGTACCTTATGTTTATCACCAGAAATGTATTTCATATTCAAATCTTTTGATCTCAGTATATGAGGCATGCCTTCTACTGATGATGTCATTATATATTTCACAAATATTTCAATTGATTTGCAAGGTTACTCAACTAGCTGTAAATTTTGACCTATTTGATGTTTTTGGAGGTCTGTGTTATAACACTTTTAAATATTATCAAGCATTTGTAGTTTTACTGGAAATACGTATCCAATTATAACTGCTATTTACTTAGTTTTCTTCATATAAAACATCCAAATAAAAACATTTAATAAAGAAAGTTCTACTATGCAAAGATATACCCTTAAGTAGGCTTTCTTATTAATTTCAAGCACAATCAAAACCAACCTTCAAGGCGCAATAGGCACATTAAAAAGAGGAAGCTTCAACCTTGGGCTTTTTATTTTGTTTTATGTTAACTTTTGGTAATTCATGGCCTTGACAGTTTTCTCTGTTTGGCCTTTGCTTTTCTCATTTAATCAGATGCATTTTTATGAACAGCCATAGTGGCACCTCTAGTTGCTTAAGGGACCTCTCCAAGCACAATTCTTTGCATGGTGCTTTCCATCTTAACGTAAGATTCATCTGGATAAGGCTACAAGGCTATTAATATAACCTACTTCAATTGGTCCTATTTCTGTTGCTTCATTCCTTCCTATGCCTTCCAAATCTGGATCAGGGCCAGCAGCGCTGCTTCAGTTGAGCCTTACAATCTTTCCTGTGCCTTCCAAATCTGGATCAGGGCCAGCAGCTTTGCCTTGGTTGAGCTTTACAATAGCATATGCTCTCCAGACTGAAGCTTAAACATCTTTTACATCAGATGAGGGAACATTTCCAGTGTTTACCCTGGGTTAACCCAGGGGTGTAACAATGCTGTTAAGAGAATGTTAAAGTTGAGTAATCAAACTAATAAAACCTGGTAAATTCACTTAGACATCTTAACACTGGAGATGTAACATCAACCACCCTATTTCTCTAACATCATTGATTATTACTCAACTGGGACAGATGATACACAATTTTCAATTAAAAATCTTACATAAACAAGAACACAAACAAAGCGTGTTGAAGCAGTGTTTTATTAGTGTACATGCGTGAAAGTATGTTGGAGGATTTTGTCCGTAAACAGTCTATTCAAAATCTGCAAAGATCCTAAGAGATAGAAAACAATGATATTAAGATGTAAGAATTAAAGATAGAAAATACACAATCACAGATGTACATGGAGATCAAAATACTGAACTAATATAAGATCTATTTCTCAACACAATAGGGTGCTTGTGTGGTTTCCGAGTGCTGGAATATAGTTTGATCAAAACTATACCAAATGACGTATCTACACAAATTTCCATAGACCTTAATGGCTATTTATGTTCATAAATCATTTAGAAAGTATCTATAACAGTATGGAATCATTTGGAAACCTTATTAAATCAAGGTCTATGTATCAACTGTATAATGCTAATGTATTAGCAATTCCAGTGAGCAGGGGCAGTGCCACATGTTCCTCTTGGACCATCAGTTCTGGTCAAACATCTAGAAAACATTTTCACCAAGAACCAGTGGGCTACATCTGTAACTTACTATTATCATAATCACTAAATCTTCATATAGTTGTTATGGTACTTTGACCACCTTTAATGTAAATAATAATGAATTAGAAATGTAAATATTTTTCCATTATATTTTAAGTTCCTATATATTTTTCTTTATATGGAGGTAACAGCTGGTGCAAATAGTTCCATTCAGCTAAAAAGAGTGCAAGAAACATTTGTTAGATCCCAACCTAAAAGAACACTCCAAGCACCATAACCACTACCGCGTGCTGTAGTGATTCTCTCCCCAGCAAGAATAAGTGTATTGTTGGACCCCTGGTTTGAAGACTTACATTGGGGGGCACCAGGTTACTCATAGCACCATAATCACTATATGGTGCTTGTAGTGTTCCTTTAATGAATCTGAATGAAGTTGTTATAGAGCCAGGGGGTCCCAGAAGTGTTCAATCCTGGGCTTGAATCATGAAGTCTCTAACTGGGAGCAGAATTAAAAAAACAGCTTGAAGAAAATAGGGATTGAGAACAAAAGCTGATGCTCTCAGCCTATCAGTGACTTCCATAATACAGATTAATGAACAGTGCACAAGTAAAAATACAGTTTTACATTTAATAAGGCTACTTAAAAACGCCCTATCCTCTATAACGTTGGAGACAAATTAAGTAGTGCTTGTGCTAAATGAACTGAAGTGTATTTAAATAATCTATTGTATGTTTTAGTGGCTCCTGCTTCGTCATTTGAAGTAACAGAGTGCATCATAACCTACCTTGTTTATACAGCTAAGTTTTTATTGATGGCGACTGTGTGGGGACTGGGGTTTGGGGGGTTGCAGATGTTGCACTAGCAGAGAGGTGATTTCCTCACTTGTATAAAGGCTGGGATATCATGGTCCTAAGCTGCAGGACTTTTACAAGTTTATTTTGTCAATTTATTATGGGTTTATTACACAGTGTATATAGTTTGCCTTGCCGCACACACTTCTAATCTCCACATTATATATCAAATGACATCACATTTCCTGGGTAATCCATAACGGAAGGTTTCCAAACAAATTTAGACTGCTACTAAGAGACCAAAAAGCAAAAAAGGCAGACGTCGCCCTTATCCAAGAGACACACCTCCCCAGGTAGGCATTTATCACATTAAAAGATCGAGTGCATGTCAACATTTATGAGGCGAGAACGCTTCGTAAACAGGCACCAGCAGCCATATTGTTGTAGAAACAATGCTCATTTTAGAATAAGGGAAGCCATGCAGACCTGGGATGGGGGGCAGCACTTATCCATCACCGGCACCGTACACAACACAACGCTCCACATTATCAATATCTATGCACATTTTCTCTGGAAATGCTAATCTGAAATATGGGAGGGAGAGTGCTCATAGTGAGTGGTGACTTTAATGCGGTGCCGTGTCCGCAGTGGATCGTAGCTTGAAACCAGGCACTCTTAGATCTCAGGGACGTAGAAGATAGGATATATTAATGCATACATTTCTACAACATTGAAACCCGTGACTTTACATTTAAATCCCCACCTCATGATTCATATTCCAGGATTGACAACATATTGCTCAATGGGGAATCGATGGCTAGAGCAATACAAATAATAGAAATAATAGTATAACATGGTCTGACGATGCAGACATAACAGTCACTCTTAGTAAGTTACAATATAATACTAATCAGTCCTGAAAGCTCAACACTAGCCTTCTTCAGGACAGTGGTGTCTCCGGGATTCATACTTGGGGGGACTAATAAGGGGCCAGGGACAAAAGAAGGGGAACATACATATATATATATGCAATCTCCTTCTCACCGGTCTTACATGTTCCCAGCTTGCACTGCTGCAATCTATAATGAATGCGGCTGCGAGGCTTATTTTCCTGTTCGGTCGCACCTCCCACGTCTCCACGCTCTGTCAGTCCCTGCATTGGCTTCCAGTTAGATATAGGGCCCAATTCAAAATTCTGGCGCTTGCTTACAAATCCCTACATAATGCTGTTCCAACATACCTATCCTCCCTCATATACAAGTATTTGCCGTCGAGACCCCTGCGCTCAGCCCAAGACCTACGCCTATCCTCTGCTCGGATCCCCACCTCTGATGCTCGCCTTCAAGACTTCTCCAGGGCTGCACCTATTCTGTGGAAGTCCCTTCCCTCCTCAATCAGACTTTCACCCAGCCTCCACTCCTTTAAAAAATCTTTGAAAACTCACTTCTTCATTAAAGCGTATCAATTAAACTGTCAGCAGGTTTCTCATTCCCCCACCCCATGACTCCTTTCCTGCAACTGTCAAAAATGACCTACCAACACTCAATAAACCCTTCTGTAACAAACTATGTAATTCCCCTACTTTAACCCTTGGTGTCACTACACCCCACTCCCTCTAGCATGTAAGCTCATCGAGCAGGGCCCTCAACCCCCTCTGTTCCTGTACATCCAGTGGTCTGATCTCAATTATGTGTCTGTTAGTCCACCCATTGTACAGCACTACGGAATTTGTTGGTGCTATATAAATAATAAAATAATAATTATATATATATATATATATATATTTATATATGAGATATGGTGTGTAATGGGGTGAATCATGAATGCATGTATGTATGTGTTTGTGGGGGTAAAGGTATGTAGGGAAGCAGTGTGTATGTGGGTGAAGAGATGATGTGTGTGAGGGGTGCACTGTGTGTGTATGCAAAGGTGTACTCTGTGTTGGTGGGAGTGTACTGTATGTGGGGGATTCACTGTCTATGAGGGTGCATTGTGTTCAGTGGTGTAGAGAGTGGGACAGTGAAGAGCTTTACAATTTTTACTTTAATAATTGTTTACAAAAAAAAAGAATATTTCCCTTTCCCTCATCTTACCTTGCAGGGAGGGGGTGTCACAATTAGATCCATGGTGGTTGAGAAGGATGCCTCACAGGGGACAGGGGAGGTCACGAGATGAGAATTCTGTCTCTTGGAGCTCAAGCACTTACAGAGACTTACCCATACACATACACAGACAGACCCATACACAGACAGACCCATACACACACATACACTCTGCCGCCCACACACAGACTGACCCATACACACAAACTGAACCTCACAGACACATACTGAACCCCACTCCCACACACGGACTGATCCCCACACACACAAACTGACCCCCCCCCACAACAATACACACACAGACTGACCCATACACACAAACTGACACCCCCACACCAATACACACACAGACTGACCCCCACACACACACACAGACTGACCCATACACACACATACACTCTGCCCCCACACACAGACTGACCTATACATGCACACAGACTGCTCCCTTACACAGACTGATCCCTCCAACAAAGACTGACCCCCTACACACAGAGACTGACCCTCCCCCACACACAGTCTGGCCCACACACACATACACACACAGACTTACCCATACACACAAACTGAACCCCACAGACACAGACTGAACCCCCACTCCCACACACGGACTGATCCCCACACACACAAACCGACCCCCCCACACCAATATACACACAGACTGACCCATACACACAAACTGACACCACCACACCAATACACACAGAGACTGACCCATACACACAAACTGACACCCCCACACCAATACACATAAAGACTGATCCCCCCCACACAGGCTGACCCATACATACACAGACTGAGCCATACACACACAGACTGACCCCCCACACACATACACACACACACACACAGACTGACCCATACACTCACAGACTGACCCCCCACACACAGACTGATCCATACATACACAGACTGACCCCCCCACACCCATACACACAGACTGACCCCCCCACATACAGACTGACCCCCCCATACTCGGACTGACCTATACATACACAGACTGACCCCCCACACCCATACTCTCACAGACTGACCCTCTCACACCCATACACTCACAAAGACTGATTAACACTTACCAGCAGCGGTCTGGATGCCTCTGTGCAGAGCTGAACTTCCTCTTCCTGTCTCTCCCCTGCGCTGCTCTTTATGACCCAGGAGGAAGTCCTCCCAGCACAGTGTCCCCTCTGGCCGCAGGTAGGAAATGTCCACCAGTAACAGTGCTGCTGCAGCGTGAGAAGGGAGACGCAGTGCTCCCAACTTCAATTTCCATTGGGGGGGGCACAAAAGGGCGCACTACATGATGTAGGTGGGGCCATGGCCCCCTCTGCCCCCCCTAGTGATGCCACAGATAACAGACTACTTTGTTCTAAATAATACCCACCCTCCATACCCACCCACCATAAACCTTACTGTAATATGGACAGCCCATAAGACTGTTCTCCAGGGACACTTTATCAAAGTGGCCATGCATAAGAAGTAAACTAAAACAAACTTTTTATTAGAGCTGCAGTCAGCCCTGAGAAGAGCAGAACAACAATACAGAACCAATCCTACCACTTCCAAATTAACTGAATTAAATGCGCTGTGGCACTCCATCAAGGATATATCCCTTGAGGATGTGGCCTGGTCTCTACTGTGGTCTAAGCGTTTGTTCTATGAGAAAGCAAACACGATGGACACTTTGTTAGCAAGGACTTTAAGACTCAGAAAAGGGTGTAAGCTCATATCTAAAATCTGCACCATGTCCACTGTACTGGCCACCACACCAGAAGCCATTAAGGGGGTGTTTACCAAATATTTTGCAGCCCTATACAACCATTCAACCTAACACACCTCAGAGGATGTGGAGGACACTTTGGGAATACGTGACTTATTTGCGAAGTTGGCACTTCCTCAGGTTCTGAGGAGGAGGCTGTATACTTAAAAGCTCAAATTAGACAGAAGTGGAGGATGCTATGATGGTCCTGAAGGGAAACTGAGCTCCTGGACCTGATGGCTATGACATTTGATATTACAAGAGGTTTCGAGTAGAACTGGCTCCTCACTTGATGGCCCTATGTAACCATAATTTGTGGCCATGTAACCATCTGGTTCTCCTCCTTTCATCTCAGATGGTGATGTGGCCATAGCCAACAAAATCCTTCTGACAAAACCTGGTAAAGACCAAGACCTGGTGAGACCTGGTAAAGGCCATTCCTGAAAACCTCCTATCCTCCTCCGTTGCTACACTCCAATTGGGAGAGTATTTTCATTATCTCCAGATACAGGATTTTGCATGGAGTGCAGAGGTTCCTGAAGCAGCAGCAAAATAAATTACTTTCTTCAAAAACTTATGTTTTGAAGAAACTTCTCAAACTAAATTATTCATGCTACTATATAGCCATGTCAGTGCTGACTCTAATGAATCATGAATGATTCAGATAGCGATGGGAGACCAACCTAGGGGAGGTCCTGAAAGCTCAACACTAGCCTTCTTCACGATGAGGGAATAGCCGAGTCGGCCTGAGAGGCCATACCTGACTACTTTGTTTTGAATAATACACCCAGAAAGCACAGATTGGCATAAAGTGGTACACTTAAGTTCTCAGATCCTACAAAGGAGAGTGCCCCTAGATCTATGGGCCTGACTACTCTCTAAACCCACAGAGGGCTTAAAAAAACCTTAACAGAAACTCTTAACTTTGATATACCTAGCTGCTCGCAGGGCATTAGTGAGCAAGCCCTCAAATCTCCTTAGTGATATCCAAAATTAAAGATAACTATTTAATGGACAAATTAATCTCACAGGTCCAAAATACTACTACCACTTTCCAAAAAGTCCCTCTGGAAACAATACAATGAATAATCATAAAGCATCTCTGAGGGCCAAATACTGAGTTTTAGGAGAAAGAGCGGTCCTGATATGCGCAGGCTTCTGGTGTCACAGAACCATTCTTCTTTCTATACTGTTTTCCTTTTTTTTTCTTTTTAATGTTTTTAAAGGTTTCCATTGATATGCTTACAAAGTTGAGCCCTATCTACGTATCTTATGCACCAAAAATTTCATTATTGTGTACTACTAAGATAAGAGATGTTATTATACTGTATATGCTGTACTATGAACCTATAAATTTCCAACATCTAACAACTATGTTTTAATATTTCTGTTTAAAAAAAAAAAAAAAAAGTTTACAGACTGGTAGACAGCAGAGGATAAACCCACTACAGCTCACACTTAGAATACACACATACCTACCTAATGTAAACAGGGTAAAAGGTAGGATTAAGCTATAGGATATTTATATGTTACTATGCTGTATTGTTGTTGTACTTCAAAAGATTCTCGTATGTCATCCTGATTTATTTCACCTATCTTAAAAATGTACTGTCTATATGCCAATCTTTAAATAAAGAATGTAAAAATATAATAATTATTATTTAGAAATGAGTCAATGAGAATTGTCATAGTGTGTTTAGATCTTCCATGAAATGGCACATCCCTAGACACCTCTGCAGTTATGGTTTACTGCTGGAATCAGACTCTATGAATAGCTTAAGTGATAAAGGTTTGAAGGGTAAATTCTTATCTCTAATTTTAGCACGGATATGAAGAGACTTTACCTCTAGAGATCAGGCTTCCCCTGTGGATAGCCTGTGCAGGTCACTCCCCTTCCCCAAAGAGTGGAATTCTATTCCAGGACAAAACCTGTCTCTCATCTTAAAATGGGCTGACCATTCTATGCAGGCATATGGAGAAGCCACAAAAGTATTTTCACTTCCACGGGCTAAGCTAAATAGACTATTTGGTCATATGAGGGAGTCCTTCAAAGGTACTGAGCTATGAGTCTTTTTATTGCTCAGTAATGAAGTTGGCTTGGAAAAAAATCACCTGAGTTGATGATGAAAGGAAGCCCAGTAGTTTTGCTAATAACTGAGGAAAAAAGAAATCTCAACAAAGCATATGATGAATTTGCCACTTGATTATTTTGACCTTTGTTAGTGTACGTTAACTGCATCTATCTCAAAATGGATTGATATGGGTTTTAGAATGTCTTCTCCCAGTTGATGACTTAGCCAGAAGTTTGTAGAAACTCAACAATATAACATGTCTTATAAAGCAGTCTGGACTTTTCTGAACAGGAAATCATAATGTCGTCCAGTTAAGTGATGGATGTTATCCCTTGGGATATGAGCCATGACTGGCTTTAGAACCTTGGTGAAACACAAGGGGTGAGTCATAGTGAGATGCTTGTGAATTGCCAAATCTGATCCTGCCAAAAGAAACAAAGGAATCTACGACAATCCTGAGGAATTGTAATGGAGAAAGAGGTGTCTTTGAGATCAAGTTGAGTGAACCATTCTCCTATGTCACAAACACCATCACTCTCAAGCAGACATATGACTTACATATGCATATGAAAATCATAATTAGTCTGCACTAGACCAAAAATAATTATTCAAAATAATTCCACACATATAAAAGCTGTCTACCACCAGATCAATTTATAAATTTAGCAGAAATGCCTTTGAAACCATGATTTTCATGTCTCAGTAAATGGACTATTATGCCAGACATGGGCAGAACTTAATAAAGGAACATTTATTATGTCAAAAATAGTCACAGTGCATACAAAACTAAATAGAAAAAAAGGAGAAGAGGGAGAGGGGATGAAAAATCACACCCTCTACCTATAAAGGTTACAGGAGGTATAAGGGGCCTAACCCCAATTACTTATATCAATTAGAAAAAGAATGAGGCGGAAGAACCAATCACAACTAGTGAATGGAAATGCCGACCCATAGAAAAATACCTCCTAATATAAAGTGTCACATAAAAATGAAAATCTTTATTAAATACAAAAATGTGAAAAAATAAGTGCCAACACCCATTAAAAACCTGGGTACAATTTAACTCCAAATGATTAAATAATTATTATTATCGAGGAGATGTAATAGAATGCAATAGTCTTATAAGCACAGACAAAAGTAAAGATCCCTCAATAAACTAAATCAAAATAAATTAGAAAACACTGCAGTCCACTGATATGCTTGAAAAGAAGGTGCTATAGTGCTGGGGAAAAATCCTAAAAGATATATAGAGAGTGTGTGGGCAAATATCAAGACTTGCCAAAAGGGTAGTAGGTACAAAGGTAAGAAAGTAACCTCTGTGGGACTCAAAATGAAGTGTCCACAATCAAATACCAAGAAAAGAGCTTCCCTAATAAAGCATAGTCCTAACGAGCCCTAAAATAGACTGTCTAGCCCGCACACACCCTCCTATCTGCTGCTTCGTGGCAGCCTAGCATAGTCCCTAAATAATCAATGGTTGAAAGCAGTTAAGAGAAAGGGGGGACACAGTGTAGACCCAGGTAAATAAATAAAGAAAATAATAAAATCACAGCATCGGCTGATCACAGCTCGACGCGCGTTTCGGCGTGTAAGCTACGCCTTTATCAAGAGCCAACCGGCATGTAAAGATAGAACCGCTTATAAAGGGAGGGGGATACACCCCTTGAGGAGAATCCTCCAATCAAAAAGTTTACCGCAATGATTGACGTAATAACACTCCCCAGGTAGCCCAGCCAATCAAAGAACGATGGGCGTGGATAGATCCAAGGTGATTGGATATCCGTGAATGTAGACAGAGAACGGGGAGGAGATTAAAGCCGTCATGTCAAGAATATGAGGAAACCAAGTAATCACGGATTAGAGTATTGAGATAACAATATAGCCGCCGATATGGTACTGAATAGTTACAGTAAATGTAGTGTAGTTAGACTTCGGATGAAAGGGGATTTGTAATAAAAAAGTATCATATTGTTCCCCCAACCGAGGACATTTAGAATAGTTACTATAACAGATGAACTAAACGATTGCCTCAAAAGGTATTATTTACTATATTGTTATACCTTCAACTACATCATGATAATAGGTGATACATAATATCTGGGTAAATCTCAAAATACCATATGAGTAAAATTCATAATTAATAAGTATCACAACCCAAAGAGGGGAATAGAAAAATCCCAAATCGCTATAGGGCTATAAGTGAAAATAAAGACAATTATAAATACATACACAAAAATCGAAATAAGAAAGGAGGATTCACAGTACAAAATGGTCCCTAAAATTAGACATGCCACAATAAAGATTTTACATTAGTCAAAAATGTGTACTAAAGATGATCACTATTATGAAGTAATGCTAGTCAAAGGCTAAAAAGGAAAATGGTAAATGAGAAAAATAATAATGCAATGATGTAAAGATGAAATGAGAATTATAGAAAATAATAATAATAACGAATGATAAAATATATATCATAAAATATAATGTAATGTAAGGACCAAGGACAGAAGGACAGAAGGAACAGACGGAGGGGAGAGTTGGTTTATTGATTGACTCACTTGATTATATTCTAGTCAACTCAGATGAAAGGGGAGAAAGAAAAACCCTCATTTAAACCTCTTGGGTTGAGAGTATTTAGTTTGTAGATCCACCTACATTCACGTTGGCGAAGAATTTTATCAAAGTCTCCCCGCCTCTGATCCCGTTTAACAAGTTCCAAACCACAAAAGCGTATATCTTTGGAAGATCCCCCATGTTGTTCTTTTAAATGTCTCGAAATAGGAGTATCAAGTCGGTTTTTGGGGGATCTAACATGTTCTTTGATACGCTCTTTGAATTGCCGGAAGGTTTTACCCACATACATCAATTTACAGCTGCATATTAAAAGGTATACCACACCTGTAGAATCGCAGTTAAAGAAGTGAGTGATTTGGAAGGAATGTAAGCCTTCACTATCATTCACTTTTTTTGAATCCCTAAGGATGAATTTGCAGGCTACGCACCTACCGCAGCCAAAAGATCCCACTGGCATTCTACGTCCAAGCCAGGTGGTCTTGCAAGGTTGTTTGGTCACAAAATGGCTAGGCACGAGAATATCTCGTAAGTTCTTTCCCCTCCGGGCTGTAATGGTGACTTGTGAGCCCAGAACTTCTTTCAGGTGAGTGTCTTTAAGTAGGATGGGCCAAAACTTTTGAATAGAGTGTTTCACCCACAGGCAGCCTACTTAAAGACACTCACCTGAAAGAAGTTCTGGGCTCACAAGTCACCATTACAGCCCGGAGGGGAAAGAACTTACGAGATATTCTCGTGCCTAGCCATTTTGTGACCAAACAACCTTGCAAGACCACCTGGCTTGGACGTAGAATGCCAGTGGGATCTTTTGGCTGCGGTAGGTGCGTAGCCTGCAAATTCATCCTTAGGGATTCAAAAAAAGTGAATGATAGTGAAGGCTTACATTCCTTCCAAATCACTCACTTCTTTAACTGCAATTCTACAGGTGTGGTATACCTTTTAATATGCAGCTGTAAATTGATGTATGTGGGTAAAACCTTCCGGCAATTCAAAGAGCGTATCAAAGAACATGTTAGATCCCCCAAAAACCGACTTGATACTCCTATTTCGAGACATTTAAAAGAACAACATGGGGGATCTTCCAAAGATATACGCTTTTGTGGTTTGGAACTTGTTAAACGGGATCAGAGGCGGGGAGACTTTGATAAAATTCTTCGCCAACGTGAATGTAGGTGGATCTACAAACTAAATACTCTCAACCCAAGAGGTTTAAATGAGGGTTTTTCTTTCTCCCCTTTCATCTGAGTTGACTAGAATATAATCAAGTGAGTCAATCAATAAACCAACTCTCCCCTCTGTCTGTTCCTTCTGTCCTTCTGTCCTTGGTCCTTACATTACATTATATTTTATGATATATATTTTATCATTCGTTATTATTATTATTTTCTATAATTCTCATTTCATCTTTACATCATTGCATTATTATTTTTCTCATTTACCATTTTCCTTTTTAGCCTTTGACTAGCATTACTTCATAATAGTGATCATCTTTAGTACACATTTTTGACTAATGTAAAATCTTTATTGTGGCATGTCTAATTTTAGGGACCATTTTGTACTGTGAATCCTCCTTTCTTATTTCGATTTTTGTGTATGTATTTATAATTATCTTTATTTTCACTTATAGCCCTATAGCGATTTGGGATTTTTCTATTCCCCTCTTTGGGTTGTGATACTTATTAATTATGAATTTTACTCATATGGTATTTTGAGATTTACCCAGATATTATGTATCACCTATTATCATGATGTAGTTGAAGGTATAACAATATAGTAAATAATACCTTTTGAGGCAATCGTTTAGTTCATCTGTTATAGTAACTATTCTAAATGTCCTCGGTTGGGGGAACAATATGATACTTTTTTATTACAAATCCCCTTTCATCCGAAGTCTAACTACACTACATTTACTGTAACTATTCAGTACCATATCGGCGGCTATATTGTTATCTCAATACTCTAATCCGTGATTACTTGGTTTCCTCATATTCTTGACATGACGGCTTTAATCTCCTCCCCGTTCTCTGTCTACATTCACGGATATCCAATCACCTTGGATCTATCCACGCCCATCGTTCTTTTTATTGGCTGGGCTACCTGGGGAGTGTTATTACGTCAATCATTGCGGTAAACTTTTTGATTGGAGGATTCTCCTCAAGGGGTGTATCCCCCTCCCTTTATAAGCGGTTCTATCTTTACATGCCGGTTGGCTCTTGATAAAGGCGTAGCTTACACGCCGAAACGCGCGTCGAGCTGTGATCAGCCGATGCTGTGATTTTATTATTTTATTTATTTATTTACCTGGGTCTACACTGTGTCCCCCCTTTCCCCTAACTGCCTTCAACCATTGATTATTTAGTGACTATGCTAGGCTGCCACGAAGCAGCAGATAGGAGGGTGTGTGCGGGCTAGACAGTCTATTTTAGGGCTCGTTAGGACTATGCTTTATTAGGGAAGCTCTTTTCTTGGTATTTGATTGTGGAGACTTCATTTTGAGTCCCACAGAGGTTACTTTCTTACCTTTGTACCTACTACCCTTTTGGCAAGTCTTGATATTTGCCCACACACTCTCTATATATCTTTTAGGATTTTTCCCCAGCACTATAGCACCTTCTTTTCAAGCATATCAGTGGACTGCAGTGTTTTCTAATTTATTTTGATTTAGTTTATTGAGGGATCTTTACTTTTGTCTGTGCTTATAAGACTATTGCATTCTATTACATCTCCTCGATAGTAACAATTTTTTAATCATTTGGAGTTAAATTGTACCCAGGTTTTTAATGGGTGTTGGCACTTATTTTTTCACATTTTTGTATTTAATAAAGATTTTCATTTTTATGTGACACTTTATATTAGGAGGTATTTTTCTATGGGTCGGCATTTCCATTCACTAGTTGTGATTGGTTCTTCCGCCCCATTCTTTTTCTAATTGATACAAAACTAAATATATTACAAAAAAAATTATGTACACCAAAAAAAACAGATGAAATAAAAGTAGTTAAAATTAACAGAAACCCTGAGCTCGCAAGGCACGCACAAAATCCTGCTTCTCCCCCATACGGTTGGTCATTACACACTACCTGTCTTGGTACAAGACACAAACCACCTCTGCCACACTAGGTGGCCTAGCATAGCCACAACAACCGTACGCTAGAGGGAAAGCCCCATTCACACAAAGGTCCTTAGGACCCACGAGCCTAACTAGTATGTTTCTTTAGACTGTTTGATGACTTGCATGTCACTATGGTTGTTCACTATAACTATCTCATGTCTGAGACGTGAATTGAAAAAAACCTTTATTGGACCTGCAAGTCCGCGACAATGATTATGCATAAAGTGAAAATTCTTTGAATAAAAGAAATTTACAAAAAAAAAAATTAACAGAAACCCTAATGCTCACTTTACACCAGAGTTTTTGGCTTTGTAATTGCAAATTCGGTACAACTTCATTTTGCTCTAAAAATTGATTACAAAGTTCTTTCAGTTTTTAGAAGATATTATATACACTTTTCTGCTCATTCCTAGATCTAGGAGGAAGTTTGCAGGAATTCCAATCCTATGAGGGGCAATCAATTCATTCCAAAACCTGTTAGAAAAGCACAATGTAATGTATTTAAGACCACAATGTAATATATTTTAAGATCAAACTTGATATATCTTTCATACATAATGCCCTAAAGCCTAAATAACACCTAAAATCACTTCCTAAACTTTAAGTGGGTGACCCTTAATTGAACTTACAGTATTTACTGTAAGTGTTGTGTTGTCTCTCAACTTATTTGATAAGGTAGTACTAAAGATTATCGGAACTCAGAGACCAGTCATAAAATTCCTTCATACTCTTTTACAAACAATAAAATATGATATATCCCTATAATGGAAGACAAGCTGGAAAAAGATCACAAAAGAGAAAGGTCAGGCCACTTTTAAAACCCAAAATCGAGAGAGAATTATCCCCAAAAAACATTAATAGCTACCAAAATTTCTATTCTTAGCAAATTACTTAAATACACCCCAACTCATCATTTTAGACCCTTTCAAGCTTTTGTATATATTAATAATTTGTCAGAAATGCTACCCTTTAAATATTTTTTCTTCCACTTCCCACATCCTTCCAGTACAACTAGAAATAACCTTAAGGAAAAGTCTAAATTGTATCCCTCCAGTTACAAATCTGGTACTCTGCTAGCATTCGAAAAAATTTGTCTTAAAAGATACGGAAAACATTAAAACAATATATATAATCATCATCTGACAAAAGAAATAGAAGCTCTAAAACAACTGCAAGACAATAAAGATATAGTTATAAAACCAGCTGATTAAGGGGGTGGCCTGACATTCCGTACAACAATGAAGCTTGGAAACAAATAATACCACAACTTAGAAAAGGCTGGAGTATTACCCCAACCCTAATATTAATAAAATCCTCACCATCTATCTAGATAAAGTACACATTTTTATATTGTTACTAACAACAACTTTTCCTATCAGAATGTTTTCAATCCAATAGAGCCTGCACTATATATATATCCTAAGGTCACTACTCCATACTAATTCTTCTTGACCTCTCCACTGCTTTTGACACTGTTGATCATGTTCTCCTTCTCCAAACTCTTCAATCACTTGGTCTCTGTGACTCTGTCCTCTCATGGTTTTCCTCCTATCTCTCCCAACGCTCATTCAGCGTCTCCCTTTCTAATGATACCTTCACCGTTCGTCCTGTCTCAGTTGGAGTCCCTCAAGGCTCTGTCCTTGATCCCCTTCTATTTTCTCCTTACACTGCCTCTCTTGGCAAGCTTATTACCTCTTTTGGATTCAAATACCACCTGTACACTGATGACACCCAGATATATCTCTCCTCCCCAGACCTCTCCCCTGATGTCCTGCAACGTGTCACCTCTTGCCTTTCTTCTATCTCTGATTGGATGTCCTCCCGCTTTCTGAAACGGAATCTTTCCAAAACAGAACTTCTTGTCTTTCCTCCTCCTAATATTAATCCTCCTCTCTCGCTCTCCCTTCAGATTGGTGGTACCCATATCAGCCCATCCTTACAAGCACGTTGTCTTGGTGTTAATTTTGATTCTGGCCTCACCTTTGAGCCTCACAACCGGTCTGTTGTCAAATCATGCCAATTTCACCTCAAAAACATCGCCCGCATTCGCCCCTTTCTTACACAAGATGCTACTAAAGAGCTTGTCCATGCTCTAGTAATCTCTCGCATGGACTATTGTAACTCTTTCCTAATTGGTCTTCCCAATAGCCGTATTGCCCCGCTACAGTCTGTAATGAATGCTGCCGCCAGACTGATTTTCCACTCTAGTCGGTCCTCTCACACCTCACCCCTCTGTCAGTCCTTACATTGGCTTCCTGTATCCTATAGGCAACCCATACCTATAAAGCACTGAATAATCTTAGCCCCTCTTATATCTCCTCACAGATCCATAGGTATGCCCCTTCTAGGTCCCTCCGCTGTGCCCGTGACCACCCTCTGTCCGCCGCTCGTATCCGTATGGCCAACTCGTGCTTGCAGGACTTTTAGCGGGCGGCTCCCGTCCTATGGAATAGCCTGCCCACCACCATCAGACTCTCCCCTAGTCTTCAATCATTTAAGAAGTGCCTTAAAACTAATTTCTTTAGGAAAGTCTATGGCCTCCCAGTTCTGCTCCACGTCCACCTAATTTGACTTATTTTCCCTGTCCTAATGTGTTTTATGCCCCACCTCCAATAGACTGTAAGCTCGTTTGAGCAGGGCCCTCTTCAACCCTTCGTTTCTGTAAGTTTTCTTGTAATTGTCTTATTTATAGTCAAATCCCCGCTCTAAAAATATTGTAAAGCGCTACGGAATCTGTTGGAGCCTGCAGCTCCAGGGCTAGAGTTCACTCTCGTGAGTTTTAGAGTGTTTCCATGGTAACTGCGGCAATGCTCCATTCTCGCGAAAGTAGGACCCGGAGGAGCTGCAGGCTGAGCTCCCGGGTCATCTCTCTCTCAGGCACATTGCAGGTCCTGGTAATTGGGCAATGCTAGCCCTGCATTAGCCGGCAGGGGAGAATCTCGGGGGGCACGTTGCCCCCCTGTATCCTCCACTGGTGTTAGCAGTTCCTGCAAAACGAAGGCATTGATGCTATGGACTGGCCCGCCCGTTCCCCAGACCTGAATCCAATTGAGCACATCTGGGACATCATGTCTCGCTCCATTCACCAACGTCACGTTGCACCACAGATGGTCCAGGAGTTGGCAGATGCTTTAGTCCAGGTCTGGTAGGAGATCCCTCAGGAGACCATTTGCCACCTCATCAGGAGCATGCATAGGCGTTGTAGGGAGGTCATACAGGCACGTGGAGGCTACACACACTACTGAGCCTCATTTTGACTTGTTTTAAGGACATTACATCAAAGTTGGATCAGCCTGTAGTGTGTTTTTCCACTTTAATTTTGAGTGGGACTCCAGATCCAGACCTCCATGGGTTGAAAAATTTGATTTCCATTTTTTAATTTTTGTGTGATTTTGTTGTCAGCACATTCAACTATGTAAAGAACAAAGTATTTCAGAAGAATATTTAATTAATTCAGATCTAGGATGTGTTATTTTTGTGTTCCCTTTATTTTTTTGAGCAGTGAATATTTATTTTATTTATATATTATATATATATATATATATATATATATATAGAGAGAGAGATAAAAAATACGAACAGGGGCTGCGCCTAAATAAATACTGATTTCTAGATAAAACAATGTCCAGAAACAATTGTAAAAGTAGTGTGCAGAGAAATTCAATCTTGATGTCCTCAATGCTGTCTTGGGGTACTGTGCAGGAGCAAAGTCTTTCAATGGTGTAATGATCCACTTATATGTAAAAAAAAAAAGAAGAAAGGACGCCGAATAGTGCAATATGTATAGGTCAAATAAAATCACTGAATTCAAATAGTAGGGAACTCACATTTGACAGAGCTATATCCAGCTCTGGTGTGAAGTGCACACAGCGGTATAATCCCCGATTATGGGATATATGGTGGGTTCCTTCCATCAGTGGTGTATCCAATGTTCAAATGAAAGAGAAAAGAGACAACTAATAGTGCTCTCTGTATTAAAAATATCCATGATAGGTAATTAAAAATATACTCACAAAGGAAGAGCAGACTGACTGTTCTTTGTTGTCAGAGTGGGTGGTATAATCCCCACCTAGGATTTCTTGGAGTACAGGATAATATGAATGCAGGATAATACCAAGCAGAATAGTAGAATAAAATGGAGTAAAATAAAAATAAAATACAATTAAAATTGCCAGGTGAAAAAATAAAGTGTATATAAAAAAAGATAATTGGCACAACCAAATGACCAAATAACTTTTAATTAATAAAATACACAATATAAAATTTCCATAACTCGTTTCGTCAACAGACTTTTTCAAATTGAATATATATATATATATACACACACACACACACACACACGAGATATATATATGTATATACAAAAATATATATGTATATATGTGTATATATATGTATGTATGTATATGTGTGTGTATATATATATATATATATATATATATATATATAAACTAAAACATATATATTTATATACATTTAGTAGTGTGATTTATATCAGAGAATTTCAGCAATCATCTTGATATGTTGTGACCTAGGTCACTGTCTAAAGAGGAGTACAGAGTTGGGGACTGAGCCGATGAGAATTTAAATGTTCCATTCATAAGAGTGTCAAAGAAAGGAACAGGAAAAAAGGAGGCGGAAGATTAAATAAAATCCACTAAACATAGTGTGTAGAAAGAGTAAGAGGAGAGCCTGCAATACATTTTTTTATCCAAGATCCATGAAAATTATAAAACACCTCTAGATTTTGTCAGGAATGCAGTCTCTTTTATCTAAACTCTCTGAAAATCTAGATATACTTTTACAATCATCAGTCAAAAAAACTTACCTCCATCTCTTTTCTCCAACACTAGAGGAACATTGTTTGGAAATCCAACCACCTCTTAGTGACCTGCAACATTCAGCCCCTACACACCATCATATCTCATGACTTTTGAAGCAGTAAGAAAGATCTTTTCCAAATAAATTAGTTTTCTGGACTTTCAAATAAACTTTATTATTGAGGGTGTCAAAATCACATTATGTAATAATATTTTTTGGCTCTTAGATTCTTTCTACTTATCGAAATAGGGTAATGCCATGGGGCAGGTTGGGAGGTTGCTGCAATTTGGGATGAGCATCCTTTTAGCAAGAATCTGGTCTCTTATTTTCACTTTTTTTTATGGACAGCCTTTTTGATTTGGGAAAGGTTGAGAATTAGAACTTTTTAAAAAGATTTTTAAAATACCTAAACGCCAGTAATAGAGGCATTACCTTAACGTCTGAATTCAGCAAACAAGAAATCGATTTTTTAGATATCCAGATTTTTGTACTAGAAGATGAAATACATACTAGTACATACTTTAAGAAAATACATATAAATGCACTAATTTAACAGACTAGTTGCCACTATGCTCCTTGCCTCAATGGAATACCAAAGAGACAAGTCATACGACTCAGGAGGAACTGCTCTAATTATCAGAAGATAAGAAAAAAGATCTTTGCTTGAAAGATAGATTCTTAGAAAAAAAACCTTTTGAGTCTAAAAATGGAATGAAAATCTCATAAATGCTGAAGATCAAGATAAAAAAAAACAACCTCCTCTTTTCCTGCTTTCTGAAATAGTCCTGCTTTCTGTATAATCCTAGATTGTAACAACAACAACAAAATGGAAAGAAATGATAAGAGGTTTGTGTTCCAGAATTAGTGAACACTTTTGAAATTTTTTATTAAGGGTTTTAAAAATAATTCTATTTCCAAATACGTTTCAGTTTCATAACAGCGACCCAGAATGTCTAAAAATACGTAATATTCTCAAATGTAAAAAACAGTGGTGAGTTTAGAAAGATTAAACAGAGATGCATTGGGTATACAATTTGAAGATTCTGCAGCCAGAGAGACTCAATGCTGAATTTGATTTATTTAAATTCTTATAATATGTTATTTATTTTTTTCTCTTATTTTTATGATTGTCAAAGCCTCCACAACATCCTTATTTCCTACATGCTATTATGCTACCGGACTTCCTTGCCACAAAAGCTTATAGACAATATAGTCCTGCTAGCATTTTAATGCTAATCTCCCATATGTGATCAAACTCATGACCTCAAAATATTATGGACCATGTAGTCTACACGGTCTACTGAGTCTTCTGAGCACTATTTACCCTGAGCTCCAATCTAGGGATCGGCACTCAGTTTATTTTACTCATTGGGCCAATTAGTCCTGTCTCTCTCCTAAGCCCACTTCCCTTATTTTTCTTCTCCTTTGCATTTATATACACATTTCTATTTATATTTTTCACTGCTGCAGTCATGTGACTGACTACGTTGCTTTATGGACCTTGGAGTCTCCACATTTATTACTACCGACCGTAAATGTCATACAGCTCTTCACTTATAATCCCTCCCACATTTTTTTTTTTTAGTTTATTTATATTTATAATTTTATTGTACTTTTATGGTTGCACAATATATTTACCATTAACACCTGTTAGTCATGTGTTTTTTTCTTTCATGATCACGTGCGAGACGATGTATTTGACACATTGTGTTTTTTAAGATGTCCTTTAAGATGTCCTATAAATACAGTTTAGTTCAGGACGTCAGTTTATTCACTTGAGAAAACCTTTACTGGTGAAATACATTGTGATTAAGCTACTATTTTGATTTTATTGTCTTATTTATTTTATGTATACCATTTTTAATTTATAATAAATATGACTGTGTTTTCCTTTGTATTTGTATAACTTTTTGGTCACGTATCAATACATCTAGGTTCCTGTTCATATTGGAATGGACATTGCTTGTCATCATATCCTTTGGATTTATTTTGATATTTCCCAGGTGGGAATTATATCACCTATGCTGATATTATAGAGCAAACAAGCTGCTCCAAAAAATGTAAGTAAATTTATGTTTTTTCCTACATATTATTATATAAGGATAGTGCTATATTTCTCTTTTGTGCTTATATTTTATATTCTACTCATTGTTTCTGGAGAAAGCTTTATATTTATATCCTTGAGCAGGCATTATTACTGTTAGGCGTACCCTGTATCTCTCCATTTGTGCTTTGTTCAGTAAAACGAAACATGCCTTAATTGGTAGACCATTTCAGGAATTTCCCTGATGCCAATAAGATTTAACTCATTTGCTACCCAAATTGAGACCCCAAATCTGAGAATCTTCTATACTGAGATTGGTACACAGACAAATAGGGGAGAGTAAGATAGTTTTTGTAAGTGATGGAGCTCACCCAAGTCATAAAAAAGTAACATATAAAAACACAGGAAAACAGAAGGGGCGGGGCCTGGACTCCATACTGGAAAACTGCAGACTGCTGGAGCTCCTGCTTCAACACAAAATAAATGTGATTTAAAGGGTGAAAATACCCTACTACTGGAGCAGCGGCATCCTTGACGGAAGTTCCAGCACCGACATTCTGGCAAACCGGTGGCTGTGGCCTACAGCTTGTTAAGGCCTAGTGATTCCCTGGTGGGAGAAGCGGCCCGATCTATCTTCAGCAAGATTTTTGCTTTCTCTGTACTCCTTAATTTCAACCACAAAATAGGATTAACTACTTGTGCTCAATTTATAAACAACTTGATGTTATTATTCTCTAGTATTGTATCCTGTGTATTTTCTTTCATATACAGTATCCACATTTTGTATTATTTATGGAATATTTTATGTTTCCCAAGCATGTTCTATTGCATGATTCACCCTGAGCTTGCATTATTGCATGATTCACACTCAGTTTCATTAATCACCAGGGCTACTGTCATATTTTGTGTATGCTTCTATTATGTTTTAAGCACTGTTTCGTGTTTTATATTGGTAATTTACTTTAAAGATGTGGTACTCATGTACATTATTTGACCTAAAAAACAACCTGTGCTGATACTTAGGCATACTTGCAACTCAATGTATATTGTTTTACCCGTTACTATGAGATACCATGTTAATCCCTATAATGTCATTATAATGCACTACAAAATATAATAAAAAAAAACACAGGAAAACATAGAAAATTAGGCAAAATACAAAGCCTCCTGTGATGCAGTAAAATTGTGTATAAATTACAAAAAAGTTCAGACAGTTAATGCATTTTATTAATCAACTCAATCTAACAAAGCAGGAAGAATCCAATCCAGTGAGGCTCTTAGGCAGGGCCCGGATAATGGGAAATTTCTCGGTGAGCCACGGCACCTGAGGCCGGGCAGACAACTGGTGTGGCCGCAATTAGGCTGCTGGCGGCCGGAGGGAGACCTGTGCTGTCTCTGCTCTGCACCCCCGCCCTTGCGCTCCTTAATAAGACCGGGGCCAGAATATGACATCATAAAGCTGCGTGCTGGGGAGCAGAGCAGAGACAGCACAGCTCCCTATTCGCACAGCCAGCTGCCCGCCCTGCACAGCCTCTCAGCATGCTGCCCACCTGCACAATCTCCTTGCCAGTTTCCCACTGGACCCCCCAGGTAGCAATCATGTGTGAGTATATGGGTCTGTCATGGTGTGTGGGTCTGTCTTGGTGTTTCTATGAGTGTGTGTCTGTCTTGGTGTGTGTATGTGTGTGTGTCTGTCTGTCTGTCATGGTGTGTGTGTCTGTCTGTGTCATGGTGTGTGTATGTGTGTGTCATGGTGTGTGTGTGTCTGTCGTGGTATGTGTGTGTGTGTGTGTCTGTCATGGTGTGTGCGTGTGTCTGTTATGGAATGTGTGTGTGTGTGTGTGTGTGTCTGTCACGGCATATGTGTGTGTCATGGTGTGTGTGTGTGTCATGGTGTATGTGTGTGTCTGTGTTTAGGTTAACAGACCCCTTCCATTGGCAAAGGAATAGTGTTTTTACTCACCTTTTTTTTCCCCACGCCGTGCTGGTCTCCCGTCGACAGGCCCTGCCTCAAGCTTGATGATCTCAGCCAATCCAATGTTTTGCCATAGGATTGGCTGCAAAACGCTACACCAATTAGCATCTCCTCATAGAGGAGCATTGAATCGATGTAGCTATATAGGTAATGTTCAGCACCTTCATGCAGAGTGTGGAGGAGCTGAATGTAGGTGCTGCACACTGTGCAGCACTGACACAGGAAGCACCTCTACTGACCCTCTGAGTGACTGTCACAAGAGGTGTCACTAGGAAGCAATGTAAACACTGCCTTTTCTCTGAAAGGTCAGTGTTTACATTGAAAAGCCTTCAGGGACAGGCTGTAGACACCAGAACCACTACATTAAGCTGTGTGTGTGTGTGTGCCTGCTAGTGAGTGAACTTGCTTGTCTGTGTGTGTGCCTGCAAGTGAGTGAGCTTGTGTGTGTACTTGTGTCAATGGTTATAGCTCTACGAAAGGGTGCATACTGCTCATGAATTCTGTCAGATTGTTTTGGAACAGTTTGATAAAGCCTGAGGTTCTCCACTGCATATATAACCAGATTACTCTAAAGCAAAGTTTTAGAAGCATTTCATCATATCTGTTCCATTGTAGATTTGGCATTGTGCCAATGACTCGTTCGCAGGAAAAAGTAAAGGGTGGCCACAGAATATCATAGTTACATAGTTACATAGTTACATAGCTGAAAAGAGACTTGCGTCCATCAAGTTCAGCCATCCTCACATATATTTTTGCTGTTGATCCAAAAGAAGGCAAAAAAACTAGTCTGAAGCGCTTCCAATTTTGCAACAAACCAAGAAAAAATTCCTTCTTTACCCCAAAATAGCAGTCAGATGTCTCCTTGGATCAAGCAGCTATTACCCCACTAATTAGAAATTATATCCCTGTATGTTATGTTTTTGCAAGTATTTATCCAATTGCAGTTTAAACATCTGTAATGACTTTGACAAAACCACCTCTTCAGGCAGAGAATTCCATATCCTTATTGCTCTTGCTGTAAAAAAAACCTTTGCCTTAGATGAAATCTCCTTTCTTCCAGCCTAAATGTGTGACCTCGTGTCCTACGTGTAGCCCTGTTTCTGAATAGATTTCCAGGTAAAGGTTTGTACTGGCCCCGAATATATTTGTATAATGTTATCATATCCCCTCTCAGGCGCCGTTTTTCCAAACTAAACAGATTACATTTTTTTATTCATAACTTTCTTCATAACTAAAATGCTCCATTCCTTTTATCAATTTTGTAGCACGTCTCTGCACATTTTTTAGTGCCATGATATCTTTCTTTAGAACAGGTGCCCAAAATTGCACAGAATATTCAAGGTGTGGTCTTACCAGCGATTTATAAAGAGGCAAAATTATATTTTCATCCCGAGAGTTTATGCCCCTCTTTATACATGACAAAACTGTAATATCTGGCTGTGTTTTTCTTTCAGTTGAATAAGTCTTTTATGTATATATATATTCTTGGGCCAAATGCTCACCACAATAATATATGTCTATATTATTGAAAAGTACTAATACGCAATCTGACGTTCTTTATAAAAAATGAGTATTTATTCTACATTCAACAGGAAACAGTTATATATACTTAACAGATGGTAATTCTTAACGATGTTACAGAGAGTCGTCTTGACATCAGAGAGGAGAGCAAACGGATCGTAGCAGGAAGAGCCCGGTAATCCTTTGTACTTGGCTCTATATACCCCAAATTACGTCATAATGTTTAGTTTAGACCCTGCCATATAAGGAAGTTCCCTATATAAAGACCGCCTCAAATCTCTTGTACAGCAAATTCCAGAGACCTCATATTACAGAGTAGCAAACACCATCTGTTCTGTTTAACCCATTAGACAGCCACACCTTAATATGTATTTGAATAGGAACATACAGAATATGCAATATTCTACAAACACCTTACTGGCCTTAGCAACTGCAGATTGACATTTTATTGCTCACATTTTATTGCTTTACAAAGCTTTACAAAGTTTTGTGTCATCTGCAAACACTGATACATGGCTTTCAATGCCTATTTCAAGATCATTTATAAATATATTAAATAGAAGTGGTCCCAAAACAGAACCCTGAGGGACACCACTTACTACTTTTGTTCAGCCTGAAAATTTACCATTAATGACAACTCGTTGTACTCTATCCTTAAGCCAATGTTCTACCCAAGAACAAGAATATTCATCTAGACCAATTTCTTTTAGTTTGAAGACTAACCTACTGTGAGGAACAGTATCAAATACCTTGGCAAAATCCAAGTAGATCACATCCACTGCAACACCCTGATCTATACTTCTACTTACTACTTCATAGAATGCAATTAGGTTAGTTTGACATGACCTATGTTTCATAAAACCATGCTGATTATTGCTAATAGCAAAGTTCTTCCCAATGAATTCCTGAATATTAACCCTTAATAGCCATTCAAATATTTTCCCAGTTACAGAAGTTAAGCTCACAGGTCTATAATTTCCAGGCAAGGATTTTGAACCCTTTTTAAACATAGGAACAACATCTGCCTTCCTCCAATCCTCCGGTACAATACCTGAAACAAAAGAATCTTGAAAAATTAAATACAGAGGTTCACTTATTTCCCCACTTAGCTCCTTGAGTACTCGTGGGTGAATACCGTCAGGCCCCGGAGCTTTATTTACATTAATTTACTTTAATAGCCGTAGCACCTTGTCTCGAGTTATCCAATCATAAGTTATCTGCAAGTTTTTTGTAGCAATCATTTGCATATCTCTTGCCATAGGATCATCTTAATATATACTGAAGAAAAATAGTTATTTAAAATTTCTGCTTTTTCCTGGTCTTCATTAACTATCAAACCCAACTCTGTTTCCAGTGTACCTACACTTTCATTTTTTTGTTTTTTTAGAATTGATGTACTTGAAAAAAAAATGGGGGTTGTTTTTGCATTCTTTGGCTATCAATTTCTCATTTTCTAGTTTTGCCACTTTAATTGCCTTTTTGCAAGCATTATTGGCTTCCTTATATCTTATATAGGATGCCTCTGATTTGTCCGATTTTAAATGTTTTAAATGCCATTTTCTTATTTTTAATCTCATACTGAGAAATGTACCTTTCTAATATTTGTTTGAATAGTTTCCATTTATCACTAAGGAGTTTATGCCAGTCGATATGTTGTAGAGCTGCCCTAATCTTATTGAAATGTTTATTACAAACTTTTCTGTAGGAAGCATGTGTGTGTCAGTGAGCTTTTCTGTATGGAGCATGTGTATGTCAGTGAACCTGTCTGTAGTGAGCATTTGTGTGACAGTAAGCCTGTCTGTAGTGATATTGTGTGTGTCAGTGAGTTTGTCTGTAGGAAACATGTGCGTATCAGTGAGCTTTTCTGTAGTGAGCGTATGTGTGTGTGTGTGTGTGACAGTGAACTTGTCTGTAAAAAGCTTGTGCGTGTGAGTTTGTGTGAACTACGTTTGTGTGTATACCAAGTCTGTCAGTGAGCCTATGTGTGTGCATCTGTGAGCTTTTGTTTTTATGTCAATGAGCTTATGTATATCAGTGAGATTGTTTGTATATAAGGCTGTGTATCAATGAGCTTGTGTGTGTCAGTGAGATTGTCTGTGTGTGCATGTGAGTATGCTTACTGTATAATTAAACATTTTACTCTGAACGGACCAATATTTTATATTAGAAAAATAAATATATATTTATGATATATATATATATATATATATATATAGTATGAATAGTAAGAGGCTTGCACTGACAGTTTTTAAAGTAGTAAAAATTTTCCTTTATTGCAATTTCTTTAAAATCTGATCAACAGTGATGTCCCGAACGGTTCGCTGGCGAATAGTTCCTGGCGAACATCGCTTGTTCGCGTTCACCACGGATGGCGAACATATGCGCTGTTCGGTCCGACCCCTATTCGTCATCATTGAGTAAACTTTGACCCTGTACCTCACAGTCAGCAGACACATTCCAGCCAATCAGCAGCAGACCCTCCCTCCCAGACCCTCCCACCTCCTGGACAGCATCCATTTTACATTCATTGTGAAGCTGCATTCTTAGTGAGAGGAGGGACAGTGTAGCTGCTGCTGATTTGATAGGGAAATTGATAGCTAGGCTAGTGTATTCAGTGTCCACTACAGTCCTGAAGGACTCATCTGATCTCTGCTGTAAGGACAGCACCCCAAAAAGCCCTTTTTAGGGCTAGAACATCAGTCTGCTTTTTTTTTTCTGTGTAATGTAATTGCAGTTGCCTGCCTGCCTGCCAGCCTGTGTGTCAGGCTCACAGCATATACTGTGCCCACTTGCCCAGTGCCACCACTCACTCACTGGTGTCACAATAGCTTGCATTTAAAAAAAACAAAAAACTTTTTTGACTGTAATATAATAGCAGTCAGTTTCCTTCACGAGTGTGCGTTTCAGGGCCTGCCCAGTGCCACCACTCACTCACTGGTATCCCAATAGCTTGCATTTAAAAAAAACAAAAAACTTTTTGGACTGTAATATAATAGCCTTCAGTTTCCTGCACGAGTGTGCATTTCAGGGCCTGCCCAGTGCCACCACTCACTCACTGGTGTCACAATAGCTTGCATTTAACAAAAAAAAAACTTTTTTGACTGTAATATAATAGCAGTCAGTTTCCTTCACACGTGTGCCTTTCAGGGCCTGCCAGGGCACAGTGTCACACCAGTGCAACTCATATCTGGTGTAACAGTAGTGTACATTTAAAAAAATAAATAAAAAAATTTGACTGTAATAGATTGAATAGCAGTTAGTTGTCTGCATGCGTGTGTGTCAGGCCTACAGCGTCTACTCTGCCAACTTCTGCCACTGCATAGTGCCACTCATATCTGTTGTCACAGTAGCTTGCAGGCATAGTACCACTAATCGGAAAAAAAATGACAGGCAGAGGCAGGCCACCCCGCAGGGGCCGTCATGGTCGTGTTGCTGTGATTCCCTTTGGCCCTAGAATAATGCCCCGTGTTCAGAGGCCACGTACCCTGAACTCGAAAAGTTCTGAGGACATAGTTGACTGGCTAACACAGGACACCCAATCTTCTACAGCTTCCGCTCGGAACCTTGATGCACCATCATCCTCCAGCTTAGCTTCGGGCACCTCTCAAGTTACCACTCGCCCGCCTGCCGCCACCACCAACACAGCAGCTTCACTTGGTATGTCAGAGGAGTTATTTACACATCAGTTGGAAGAAATGAGTGATGCGCAACATCATTATTGCCAGAGGATGTAGATAACAGGGATATGTCTCAGTCAGGCAGCATTACACACATGGACGTACGGTGTGATGATGATGATGTTGTACCCGCTGCTGCTTCCTTTGCTGAGTTGTCAGATACAAGTGAAGCGGTTGATGATGACGATGCGTCCGTGGATGTCACGTGGGTGCCCGCTAGAAGAGAAGAAGAACAGGGGGAAAGTTCAGATGGGGAGACAGAGAGGAGGAGGAGGAGACGAGTTGGAAGCAGGGGGAGGTCGTCGCAAGGAGCTAGTGGCACAGTCAGACAGCATGCATCGGCACCCGGGGTCAGCCAGACAGCACGCCTATCAACGCATGCTGTTGCCACCACCAGAATGCCGTTATTGCAGAGCTCAGCAGTGTGGCATTTTATTTTGTGTGTCTGCCTCTGACAACAGCGATGCCATTTGCAACCTGTGCCAAAAGAAACTGAGTCGTGGGAAGTCCAACACCCACCTAGGTACAACTGCTTTGCGAAGGCACATGATCGCACATCACAAACGGGATCAACACATGAGTACAAGCAGGGCCGGATTAACATAGGGGCTGATGGAGCTGCAGCTCCAGGCCCAGGCCCAGGCCCAGGCCCATTGAATAGGCCCATTGATTTAAAAAAAAAAAAAAAAAGTACTTTTTTTTTTTCACACACTACTCTTAGGGATTCCACCTGGCTTTTATTTTATTGGCACAGGCAGTATTCGAGGCTGCCTGGCTGGTGCCAATATTGCAGTGATACTGGCAATACAAATGCTGGTATTTTTCTCAGTATAAACAAGAGATTACTCTGCAATACCAGCACTGGCCAGTAGGGGTCGCTGTGTGTGGAGAGGGGCAGGGATAGGAAGTTCCAGAATAGCCCTCCCTGCCTATCTATACTCACTGATCTGCAGGGGTGCAGCTACATAGAGTCCAGACAGCCGCTCCCACCCTGCAGAGACAGCCTACAGCTCAGGGAAGTAAGGGATGGGGGGAAAGGCTGCAAGGAGACATACACTGAGACACTAAGGGACACTGGGAGACATTATGACAGACACTGAGACACTAAGGGACATAGGGAGACATTATGGCAGACACTGAGACACTAAGGGACATTGGGAGACATTATGACACAGACACATGGGGACAGTGTCCCCATTTCTCCCAGCCAGTGTCCCTGGTGTCTCAGTGCCCCCTAGTCTCCCAGTGACCCCCAGTCTGCTAGTGACCCCCAGTCTGCCAGTGCCCCCAGTCTGCCAGTGTCTCATTGTCCCCCTGTCTCCTAGTGTCTCTATGTCTCCCGGTGCCTCAAGTGTCTCAATGTCCCCATGTCTCCAAGTTAGTGTCCCTAGTGTCTGTGGCCCTGGTGTCTCCCAGTGTCTCCCAGTGCCCCCATGTCTCGATGTCCACCAGCCAGTGTCTCTAGTGTCTGTGTCCCTGGTGTCTGTGTCCCCATGTCTTGAAGTTTCCCCTATTTTCCCAGTGTCCCTATGTGTCCCAGCCAGTGTCCCCTAGTCTCCCAGTCTCACTGGTGTCTCCGTGTCCCTAGGTCTCCCCGTGTCCCCAGGTCTCCCCGTCTTCCTAGTGTCCTAGTGACTAGGGGAAAGACACATGGGAATACGGGAGGACACAGGGAGACATGGGGCATTGAGACACTGTGATACATAGGGACACTGGGAGATCTAGGGACACGACACTAGGGGACACTGGGAGACATGGGGCACTAAAAAAAATGATACATAGGAACACTGAGACCTGGAGTAATCGACACATGGGGGCACTGAGTCATGAGGGCACTGGGAGACATGGGGGCACTGGGAGGAATCCATCTATAAAGCAGAATCAAACTTTTTGTAGTTTTTTGGTGATTTTACCGCATTTTCTCTTATGTCACTCCTTGTGATTTACATCATGTGATGTCACCCATACATATTTAATTATGCAAATTAGTAAGGCCGGTATGTTTTTCCAAGAAAGGTGGCAACCCTAACTACTTTTCACATACTCTTACTTAAGAGGGATGTATGGGAACAAAACTTGTGTGGACTGGCTGACAATGAATATAGGACACTATAGTAACCAGAACAACTGCAGCTTATTGAATTTGTTCTGGTGAGTAGAATCATTACCTTCAGGCTTTTTGCTGTAAACACTGTCTTTTCAGAGAAAATGCAGTCTTTACATTACAGCCTAGTGATAACGTCACTGGCCACTCCTCAGATGGCTGTTAGAGATCCTTCTTGGGTCATGGCTCCCTAAAATGCATCCAAACACTCAGTGTCTCCTCCCTCTGCATGCAGACACTGCACTTTACTCATAGAGATTCATTGATTCAATTCATCTCTTTGAGGAGATGCTGATTGGCCAGGGTTTTGTTTGAATCATGCTGGCTCTGCCCCTTATCTGCCTCTTTGTCAGTCTCAGCCAGTCCTATGGGGAAGCACTGTGATTGTCTCAGGCCACCACTTCTAATGATGTCAGCAGACTGCTTGTTTTTCTGAGTCTAACAGCATGCAGAGTTACAGCTTCAGGCTTGAATACAGTAAGATTTTGCTATATTTATGGAGGCATGAGGGGCCCAGGGGGGCTAGATGGTGGTGTTAACACTATATGGTCAGGAATTAATGTTTGTGTTCCTGACCCTATAGTGATCCTTTAAGGTAATGCTGACTTTGGACTCTAAAAGTAGTGTACATTTAAAAAAATAAAAATACAATTTTGACTGTAATAGATTGAATAGCAGTTAGTTGTCTGCAAGCGTGTGTGTCAGGCCTACAGCGTCTACTCTGCCAACTTCTGCCACTGCATAGTGCCACTGATATCTGTTGTCACAGTAGCTTGCAGGCATAGTACCACTAATCGAAAAAAAGATGACAGGCAGAGGCAGGCATGTTCCCTTTCTTCTACACTCACTACATAAAGCTTTTCTCTGTCCCAGAAGATCTACCAGGAGTTTCTGCCTGCTAGTAAGAAGGTAAGGAGATAAGTGGACCAGCGAGTGCTAGGGGACAGTCCTTAGAAAGCGTTGAGCAAGCGCATCATTAGATGCATTTATGCCAAGCTCAGGGTGCGGTCTGCATAGTATGCCCTTAGTTGGCCAGTGGCATGATTGGCAGGCAGTCTGACATGCATTCATGCCAGGCTGGCCTTCTAATTCTTTGGGCAGACATGTCCTCTTTTTGGGCATGTTCACCCCTTTTGGCAGGTTACGTGATTTGTGTCAGTGGCACACCCTTTTACCGTGCCCATTGACTTCCTGCTTGATTGGACGTTGCTGTTAGGGGTTATGGATTTACTTGAAAGATGAAAACATAAATTAGAGGGAGATTAGCATAGGGTATGTGTTTTCTTATGGCTGCTGTTTTCTTTTTCTCCAGCACCATCTCCATCAGATACATGACGCTTGGGAATGTTTTAGTGTTTTTGGTCGATATGATTCTGTAATTAGTCATAACTGTCAGCACCAGGCCCACTGGGCTGTTAATCTGGCCCTGAGTACAAGCAGCACACAAACTCAAAGCCGCCATCCTCCTCCTGGTCCAGCATCTTCAGCCACGTTAACCACTGCTGTCCTCCTTGCCCCCTCTCAACCATCCGCCCTTCCGTCTCTTACCTTGAGCAGTTCCTGCTCATCTGCCCACAGTCAGGTGTCTGTCAAGGACATGTTTGAGGGTAAGAAGCCAATGTCACAAAGTCACCCCCTTGCCCGGCGTCTGACAGCTGGCTTGACTGAACTCTTAGCCCGCCAGCTTCTACCATGCAAGCTGGTGGAGTCTGAGGCGTTCAAAAAATTTGTAGCTATTGGGGCACCCCAGTGGAAGGTACCCGTCCGAAATTTCTTTGCACAAAAGGCAATCCCCAACCTGTACTCGATTGTGCAAAAGGAAGTAATGGCATGTCTGGCACACAGTGTTGGGGAAAGGGTCCATCTGACCACTGATACCTGGTCTGCAAAGCATGGTCAGGGCAGGTATATCACCTACACTGTGCATTGGGTAAACCTGCTGACGGCTGCCAAGCATGGAATGCGTGGCTCTGCAGAGGAGTTGGTGACACCGCCACGATTTGCAGGCAGGCCTGCTGCCACCTCCTCTACTCCTCCTACTCCATCCTCTTCCATAACCTCCTCGGCTGAGTCCTCTTCTGCTGCTGCGAACGGCAGCTCCCCAGGTACTATTCCACATCCCGGATACGGCAGTGTCACGGAAGAAATTGTGACAACGGAAGAAATTTGTTGGCGGCATTGCATTTGGGCAAGTTGACACATGTGCCGTGCATGGCACATGTGTGTAATCTGATCGTACAACGCTTTGCGCATAAGTACCCAGACTTCAGGACGTCCTGAAGCAGGCCAGGAAGGTGTGTGGCCATTCCAGGTGTTCCTACACGGCCATGGCGCACTTTTCAGATATCCAGTGGCGAAAAAACATGCCAGTGAGGCGCTTGATTTGCGACAGCCCGACACGTTGGAATTCAACACTCCTAATGTTCGACCGCCTGCTCCAACAAGAAAAAGCCGTTAATGAATATTTGTATGACCGGGGTGCTAGGACAGCCTCTGGGGAGCTGGGAATTTTTTTGCCACATTACTGGACGCTCATGCGCAATGCCTGTAGGCTCATGCGTCCTTTTGAGGAGGTGACAAGCCTAGTCAGTCGCACCGAAGGCACCATCAGCGACATCATACCATTTGTTTTCTTTCTGGAGCGTGCCCTGCGAAGAGTGCTGGATCAGGCCGTAGATGAGCGTGAAGAGGAAGAGGAAGAGTTGTGGTCACCATCACCACCAGAAATAGCCTTATCAGCATCGCTTGCTGGACCTGCGGCAACGCTGGAAGAGGATTGTGAGGAAGAAGAGTCAGAGGAGGATTGTGGCTTTGAGGAGGAGGAGGAAGACCAACCACAACAGGCATCCCAGGGTGCTCGTTGTCACCTATCTGGTACCCGTGGTGTTGTACGTGGCTGGGGGGAAGAACATACCTTCAGTGAGATCACTGAGGACGAGGAACAGGACATGAGTAGCTCGGCATCCAACCTTGTGCAAATGGGGTCTTTCATGCTGTCGTGCCTGTTGAGGGACCCTCGTATAAAAAGACTGAAGGAGAACGACCTGTACTGGGTGTCCACGCTACTAGACCCTCGGTATAAGCAGAAAACGCCTGAAATGTTACCGAATTATGGCAAGTCGGAAAGGATACAACAGTTCCAAAATCAATTAAAAAGTATGCTTTACACAGCGTATAAGGGTGATGTCACAGCACAACGGGAATCTAACAGGGGAAGAGGTGAAAGTAATCCTCCTCCTCCCACGACCACGCCGGCAAGGACAGGACGCTTTACAGACATGTTGTTGATGGAGGACATGCAGAGCTTTTTAAGTCCTACGCATCGCCACAGCCCTTCGGGGTCCACCCTCAGAGAACGATTCGACCGACAGGTAGCAGACTACCTCGCCTTAACTGCAGATATCGACACTCTGAGGAGCGATGAACCCCTTGACTACTGGGTGTGCAGGCTTGACCTGTGGCCTGAGCTATCCCAATTTGCAATAGAACTTCTGGCCTGCCCCGCTTCAAGTGTCCTGTCAGAAAGGACCTTCAGTGTAGCAGGAGGTATTGTCACTGAGAAGAGAAGTCGCCTAGGTCAAAAAAGTCTAGATTACCTCACCTTTATTAAGATGAATGAGGGATGGATCCTGAAGGGACTGACAGTTGGTGATACATTCGACTAAAAAATGCCTTATGAGGGGGACGTAACAGGGTGTCGTGGCTGCCGGCCCGCCGCGTGATATTTAAATCCCTAGCTCACTCCAGTACCTGTCGTGGTTTCCTGTTCCTGGTTTCCTGAGAGTGCTTTATCATTGTGAATCTGATTTCCTGGTATCCTGATCTTGGCTTTTCCCTGGTTATTCTGAATTCTGGTTTCCCTGACTTGGCTTGTGTAAACGGTATTGTGTATTTTCTGGCTTCCTTGACCTCGTCTTTCCCTTTGACCATTCTCTGTCTCTAGCATATTAGTCCGGCCATTGTAAGGTCCGGTTTACACTCTGTCCTTTTATTTTCCTTTTCTTGCCTATGTATATGTTTACATAGTTTCTGCGTGCTGGACCACACTAGTAGTCGTGACATTGGGATTAAACTGATAAGAATAGTACTACTTAACACACCACTCCTATCTGGTGGCACATTAGATTGCATGCGCAGTGCCCCAAATTTGAAGTAGGAGGGCCGACCAAGCATCTTTTTCCAGCTCCCAGTTCCTAAAATCTATGCCATATACACGTCCCCTAATAGGGGACGTAACAGGGATTAAACTGATAGGAATAGTACTACTTAACACACCTTATAATAATGCAGAGAGAGGCAACGCAGAGAGAGGAGTCTGAAGAAGAGGAGTCAGAGGAGGAAGGTGGCTTTGAGGAGATGGAAGACCCAACACAGCAGGCGTCCCAGGGGGCTTGTTGTCACCTTTTGGGGACCCTTGATGTTGTACGTGGCTGGGTGAAGGAAGAGACCTTCAATGACATCAGTGAGGACAAGGAACGGGACATGGCTAGTTTGGTATCCAACCTTGTGCAAATGGGGAGTTTGCGGTTGTGCAAATGGACTGTTTGCGGTTGTTTGCGGTGCGTTAAACGGGGAGTTTGGTCTGTCACTGTAAAGCGGGCGTAACCCTTACACTACCTGATCAATACAACATCATACCTGATGTTTTAAAGCACGTTATTCCAAACAATTTAGGAATGTTAGGTGATTTATGCCCTTTATGGATTAAAACCAGACCTTGCATCAACTATGTAATTTTCCATGGGAGTTTGGCCATGGATCCCCCTCCGGCATGCCACAGTCCAGGTGTTAGTCCCCTTGAAACAACTTTTTCATCACTATTGTGGCCAGAAAGAGTCCCTGTGGGTTTTAAAATTCTCCTGCCTATTGAAGTCTATGGCGGTTCGCCCGGTTCGCCCGTTCGCGAACATTTGCGGAATTTCGCGTTCGCCGTTTGCGAACCGAAAATTTTATGTTCGTCACATCACTACTGATCAACGTTTCAGCCCTCCATCTGTGGCTTTCTTCAGGATCAATATATCCATATGTGTGTTTATATATTACTCAATCATCTGGGGTAGCAAAACATAGCCTTACATATTACATGTGACAATATATGGCGCAATGACTTATGGGGCTGGCATAGATTTTTTTCCAGGGCTGCTTTGTATCCCCAGTCCGGCCCTGCTCTTAGGATTAATCCATATTTGTATTGTTTGTTGCATTCAACACAACATGTGCATACATTGCAATGAAACAGTTTTTGCCCCAGCCTTGTTTTTCCCACTGTTATCCATGTTGGCTATTGCGTTTTAAACAAGGTTTTCAAACAAAACTTGGAGTTTAGGTGTAGAAACAATACAGTTATATATTTATATCATCTGCGTATGCATCTTGATAATCCCGGTAGAAAAAATAATTATCACCTTTCACAAGAATAACTTCAACCAAATAATTTTGTTTTAGGTTTTGAAAAGCCTATCATGAGGATGACATTTTGGGCTTCTCTTCTATGCAATATTGTTTTAACTTGTAAGATTTCCTATGTGAACTGCGTGCCTCAAGTCCTATCACATCATCTCAATGAGAAATTCCAGAATATTTACTAAAGGGAGAATTGTTGGAAATAACGATGTGACCAAGCTTTTCTTTAGCTTTAGCTGATGACCTCCTGTAACACTGTTTGATATAAAAGAGAAATTATTAGTCACTGATGGCAAGTGATGATCTAATTTACAATACAACAAAATAAACCACCATTTCTACCATATGACAAAAAGTTAATGTTAAACTTGTCTTTTTACAGAACATTAGCCTAATTGGTGTAATATTTTTGCATAAGGTTTTCAGATTTGAATCATTTGGACAACATGCTGTACTTTGCAGAAGACTTGAGATCAGGGTTTGTATTTCTGTAGTGGATTACACTACATTGCTATGCCTGGTGTATATCTGAAGAAGATACAGAGAAAACCAAAAGGAAAATGTACATCTGGGGGAAAAATTTATATGTTTGTTTATACTGCATCTGCCATCCTCAGATTTTTTCCTGCAACTTGTGTGGAGATCTGGTGACTGTCATTTGACATCTTGTAAGTGCAATCTGTATTAATAAATTTGTTATTTTTATACAATCTTTTTTCTTTCTCTTATTATGAGCAATATAAGAAGATATACATCTATGAAGAAACCTTCTCAGAAGATTTTCTCCATCTACTGATTTACCCTGTTATAGAGGGAGATACACCTGAATTTTCCCAGTGAGTTCTCTACCACCCTCTACCCCTAACCTTGTGCTGATTGTATTGCACTATGTTTTCTTATCCCCCCTCCCCACCCCGAGATATACATTTTCATATTGTATTACACTATGTATATACAGGGTGTACTATTTTATCATCCACTTCTGGTGATCTATACACATTTTCTGCTTTTTGGTTTTCTCTATATCTTTAGTATTTTCTGAGTTTGCCAAGGGAACACTTTCACCAAAGGATTTCTTTGTGTCTTTAGAGCATAGGCGTGCGCACGGGGTGTGCCGGGTGTGCCTGGGCACACCCTAATCCTGCGGCACGCCTATGCATATTGAGACCGGCAGGGGAGATCTCAGGATCTCCCCTGTCGGCTCATGCAGAGCCGGCGCTATCCGAGCGCCGGCTCTGCTCTCAGCCTCCCTCCCCACAGACCCACATGCAGGGAGGGAGGCAGGAGAGGACCGGCGGAGCTATTGCCGGCAGCTCCGCCGGGTTCCTCTCGCGAGATATGAGCGTTGCCGCGGCAACCCTCAAATCTCGCGAGAGTGAACTCTAGCCCCACAGGGGGCTAGAGTTCACTCTCCACTGGACCACCAGGGATCACAGCACTGGACCACCAGGGATCACAGCAGCAAGGATCCCCTCCTCCACTGGACCACCAGGGAAGGAAGCAGCAGCACGATCCCCCCTCCCTACAAAAGGTAAGAAGGGAGGGGGGATAGCAAGTAATGTACCCCCACCTCCACCCCCACAATCACCCACACACACACATACAACACACACAGCAAACACACATACAGCACCCACACACATACAGCACACACACACAGCACACACACATACAGCACCCACACACATTCAGCACCCACACACATTCAGCACCCACAGACATACACAGCACCCACACACATTCAGCACCCACACACATTCAGCATCCACAGACATACAGCACCCACAGACATACACAGCACCCACAGACATACAGCACCCACAGACATACATAGCACCCACAGACATCCAGCACCCACAGACATACAGCACCCACAGACATACACAGCACCCACACACATACACAGCACCCACACACATACAGCACCCAGACATACACAGCACCCACAGACATACACAGCACCCACATACATTCAGCACCCACAGACATACAGCACCCACTGACATACACAGCACCCACAGACATACAGCACCCACACACATACAGCACCTATACACAGCACCCACAGACATACACAGCACCCACACACATACAGCACCCACAGACATACACAGCACCCACACACATACAGCACCCACACACATACACAGCACCAACAGACATACACAGCACCCACACACATACAGCACCCACAGACACACACAGCACTCACAGACATACACAGCACCCACACACATACAGCACCCACAGACATACACAGCACCAACACACATACAGCACCCACACACACATACAGCACCCTCACACACAGTACATTAACAGCACCCTCACAAGCGCACACACACACACAAACAGCACCCTCACACACAGTACATTAACAGCATCCTCACAAGCGCGCACACACAAACACCCTCACCCACATAGCACACTACCAGCACCGTCACACACACATCACACTAACAGCACCCTCACACAGCACACACACACAGCAGTGTGTGTATGTGTGTATATATGTGTATGTGTGTATATATATATATATATATATATATATATACACATATATATATACATAAATACATATATATATATATATATATATATATATGCGGCGTCTGCTTGTGCTTTAGGGTGCACACCCTAATGCAATAGGCTGCGCACGCCTATGCTTTAGAGCAAATAGTGATTAGTTACTTTGTATTATTTCTGAAGAATAACAATGAGATTAGTTGAAGAGAGAAAGGGTACAGATATCTGAATGTTGTTTTAGGGTTCTAACTAAAGTATTTAGTGCCTTAGAAATAGTTTTGTAACACTTTCAAAATATATATTGTGTCATAGTATTTTATAGAGGTGTTTAGCAATTTATTTTGACTAATAATAATAATAATCTGCAAGGGTCAAAGTCACACGCGTTGTTAGTGGGTAATTGTTTGGGCTTAAAGGACCACTATAGGCACCCAAACCACTTCAGCTTAATGAAGAGGTCTGGGTGCCAGGTCCAGCTAGGGTTAACCCTTTTTTTAATAAACATAGCAATTTCATAGAAACTGCTATGTTTATGTTAGGGTTAATCCAGCCTCCAGTGGCTGTCTCTTGACAGCCGCTAGAGGTGCTTGCATGCTTCTCACTGTGATTTTCACAGTGAGAAGACGCCAGTGTCCATAGGAGAAAGCATTGAGAATGCTTTCCTATTGACTGGCTGAATCCGCGCGCGGCTCCTGACGCGCATGCGCATTCAGTTGAAGAGAGGGAGGAGAGGAGGAGGAGAGGAGGAGGAGAGGAGGAGGAGAGCTCCCCGCCAGACGCTGGAGAAAGAGGTAAGTTTAACCCCTTCCTCTCCATCCAGCCTGGCGGGAGGGGGACCCTGAGGGTGGGGGCACCCTCAGGGCACTATAGTGCCAGGAAAACGAGTATGTTTTCCTGGCACTATAGTGGTCCTTTAAGTCCTACATCTGAGCTTCTTAGGTGGCAGTATACTAGCACGTTTATACTAGCTGACAGCAAATCAAAGCACCACACCACAGCTTCAGCACTTTCCTTAGAGCCATTTCTAAAAAAGTAATTATTAGTAAGGATTAAAGGAGAGAGAGAGAGAGAGAGAGAGAGATTTAGGGAGATGAGGAGAGGGACACAATGGATTTTATATGAGGTGTGCAGAGAGAGAGAAGGGGAAATAGTTTGGTTTACCATATCCAACATGTTTTCAGGGACACATATCACATATGCATAATGTTGGGCAGTACACAATATGGGTTGCCCTGCAGTATGTACAATTCAGAAGGTGTAAAAGATGAAGAATCCTGCAGAATATGCATAATACATACTGCTGGGCCACCCTTTCCATGCAGTTTCATCTTTATGGCAGCATTATATGTATCCCTGAAAACATGTTGTATATGGTAACCATAGTGTTAGGGAAATAGGGAGGGAAACACATGTGGGTAAAGCGAGACAGGGAAATAAAATGACGGGATTAGGGTTTGGAAGAGTAAAGGATGGTGATGGATTCATAGGATTAGCAATGCACGTGGCATGGATATCTAGTTATCCAATGTGATATTGGGCAGGGCCCAAAATCATGTCTGATTATATGTTTACAAAAACGTTTCCAGGTTTTACAAAGGGTATAGTTAATTGAATGGTGATAACCTTTTTACACCTCAAGTAGTATGACCAAATTCCATATAAAATACATGCAGCAATGTATTAAATTACACACCGACAGTTATTCTCACACACTCTATATGTGCATAAATTGAGATTCTAGATATTAAAAAAAAACTATTAAAGTGTCAGTAATGTCTTAATATAATATACGTTTATATTAAAATAGCACATTGTGACACGTTTTATATATATATATATATATAAAAGTTATGGAATTTGCCTGTTATACATTTCATTGCAGCAAAAAGCCTTGCATTTTAGTGAAAGGACTGAGAGAGAAAATGGAGAAAAAAAAGTAATGGCACAGAAAAAAAAATATTGAAGTGAAAGTTATAATATAATAATATAAATACATTTGCAGTGAAGCTATAATATAATAATATGAATCTATCTATCGATCTATCTATATATATATATATATATATATATAGATAGATAGATAATAAATAAATGTATATATACATATACAAAATTGAAAAAAAAAACGTCCACTCCAACTAAAGAAAAAATGGTTACTTTACCCGGTGCTCTTGTCACACTTTAAGATATGTATCCCTAATAGGCAGGCACTCCAAGATATCCGCTTGCAAAAAAGCTTTCCTTTATTGATATTTCAATTTAATTACATGAAATTCTCCAAACAAAGTCAACATTTCAGTTCTGTATTAGAACTTTCATATTTTATATATAGAAATTGAAGATTATGCTAGCTTTAGTGTACAGATAATCTTAATTTTAATATTGACAGGAGGCGAGTATTTTGCATAATCTTTCTTTACTATCTCCATAGCAGCAAAGAAAAGAGTGACAAAACTTTTAACCAATCACAACGAAGAATAGGGTATAAGAGGTGTGACCTATGACATCATTTGCTCTTTAAAAATTGCGACATCACAAGTTCATAAATGTAGAAAATAACAGAACAACTGAGAAGTCCATAGAGCAAGAAACTGGAAACTTAATCAGAATAAATTGAACCGGAACAGGTAGAATGCAGACGAAGGTGTCTCCTTGTCAAACGATGGTCTACCAAGACCTGATGATAAATCTCCTGATGCGATGATGACGACATCTTGTATGGAGACTTTAATGATTCCGTGTAGCTTCTGGTTAAGCTGAAACGAGAGTATAAGGTGCGTTAGAGTCCAGAAGTGATTGTATAAAACAAAGGATGTCTGTCCCGTAATTCAACTTTAATATCGTCTAGTAACATGATAATAATAAACTAAACGTCCTCGCTTAGTGGTGTTAAATAAGTATCCCACCCAGACAATATATATATAGCTCTATAAGCGAATGTAAATAAGGCATTTAAACAAGAGCTACCGCGTCAGGTATTATACCAACATATGAGAGAGCAAAGAGTAATAGGTAGAAGTGAAAATGAAAGGTAGGGAAGAACAAAAGAGAACAGGGAGGAAAAATACTCGCCTCCTGTCATTATTAAAATTAAGATTATCTGTACACTAAAGCTAGCATAATCTTCAATTTTATCACATGACAGGAGGCTTCGTATTTTGCAATTTCAACGCTGTGAAAGAAAAGCAAACGCCGGATTATCAAGAGGGCGAAAGTAGAATGTCCTAAAGGTAGATTCTCTGGTCCAGTCCGCCGCTCGTAAAATGTCCGAAAGGGACGCGCCTGCCGCATAAGCGGAAGAGGCCGCTGCCCCACGAACGGAGTGTGCTCCAAAAGTTTGGTCAATACTGGCAAGGGATAGTAGCCATCTAACCCATCTGGCCAGTGTAGTAACCGAAACCGGACCATAAGGGCGGACGTAAGAGATGAGAAGCTGATGAGTGGAAGGCTGCCGCAACGTCGCGGTGGCTTCCACGTATTGACGGAGGGTTGAGACCACGCAGAGTTGAGGGTCAGAAGGGAAGAAAGGGTAGAAAACCGAGTGAGAGTTGGACTTAGTGCGACGTGAGATCCGAAAGGTGACACCCGCCGGACAGAAGGTAAACGCGTTGGCGTCAAAGGCGCGTACGTCCGCTACCCGTCGAAAGGAAACCAGACAGAGCAGGAGGGTGAATTTTGCGGTAAGCTGGCGGAGTGATAGTTTCTCGTTGGGAGGCCAATTTCGTAAGAATTGAAGGACCACACCAACGTCCCAAAGTCTAGAATATTTAGGTTCCGGGGGGCGCCGTAGGCGCATGCCGCGGAGAAGTCTGCAGATGAGCGGGTCCTTACCAACAGGAGTCCCCTGTGTCGGAGTATGAGCCGCTGAGATGGCTGACCGTACCACGTTGATGGAACGGTATGATTTTCCGGCAGTGAAAAGTGAAGTCAGGAAATTCATGATGGAGTGAGTAGGTGCAGTAAAGGGATTGAGGTCCCGTCCCACACACCAACTTGTCCAGGAGTGCCATGCTGATAAGTAGCACCTCCTAGTTCCTGGTGCCCATGAATCCCATAGTAGGTCCTTAGTTTCCTGCGATAATTCTTCGGTTCTCCAGGAGCCCCGGAAAGAGTCCAGGCCACAAGGGGAAAGCGTTCCTGCAGGACTAGTGGGTGAGGTAGGCCCAATGGGTTCCTGAGGATGGTTGGGGCATCTGGTAGGTGGAGGGGATCGTTGATTGAAAGTTCCAGAAGGTCCATTATCATTGCGAAAGGAGGGAATGCGTAGGCACCGTCCCCTGGCCATTGTTGGAAAAAAGCGTCCGTTGCGAGGCTCTCCGGGTCTGGGAGCCAGCTGAAGAAAACCTCTGTCTGTCGATTGTTGCGGGACGCAAAAAGGTCTATGTAGAGAGGTCCCCTCTGTACATCCAGTAGCGCGAAAATATGAGGGTCTAGCTGCCAATTGCTGGCGTCCCGCCAGTGGCGTGAGTACCAATCCGCCGTCGTATTGGAGTCCCCTGGTAAGTGCTCTGCCAGCAAGGTGATGTTGCGTGGTAGGCAGTAGTCTAAGATCTCTTTCGTGAGATCCGCCAGTGTTCAAGAACGAGTGCCTCCAAGGCGGTTGATGTAACTGACCGCTGAGACGTTGTCCATGCGGAGTAGGATGCAGCAGTTGGATCGATCCTTTGCCAGGCTGCGAATGGCGAAGGACCCGGCCAAGAGTTCCAGGCAATTTATGTGCATCGAGAGCTCTTCGGAAGTCCAGACTCCTCCTGTGGACGTGGTTCCGTCTGTTGCTCCCCAGCCTTAACGACTGGCATCCGATTCCAGCACGAAGTCTGGCTGGTTCCCGAATATGGCCCTGCCATTCCAAGCCTGCATGCAGTTCAGCCACCAGTGTAGTTCTTCCCGAACTTCGACCGACATAGGAACCGGTTGGTCGTATGTCGGTTGTCTGCGAAGGAAACTTGCCTTGAGGCGTTGCATGGCCCTGTAGTGCAGGGGCCCGGGAAAAATGGCCTGGATGGATGCGGAGAGAAGGCCTACGATCCGTGCCAGTAATCGTAGGGGTATAGTAGTCAGACGAAGGACTTTCCGGATCTCCCTGCGGATTGACGTAATTTTGGTAGCCGGGAGGTGGAGAGTGCATGATGTGGAGTCTATTACGAATCCGAGGAATTGAACTGATTGAGCCAGGGTCAATGCGGACTTGGGACGGTTGACGACGAAACCCAGAGAGTCCAAAAGGTGTAGTGTGTATTCCGTGTGTCTCCGCAGAGTCTCTGCATCCTCGTCGAAGATCAGGATATCGTCGAGGTAGATGATGCATCTTATGCCTTGGGATCTGATTTTCGCCACTACCGGCTTCATAATCTTGGTAAAGCACCACGGGGCCGAGCTGAGGCCAAACGGGAGACAGGTGAACTGCCAGGGGATCCCGTGCCAGAAGAAGCGGAGGTAGGGACGGCTGTTTCTGTGTACCGGAATGGTAAGGTACGCGTCTTTGAGGTCCAGACGAGTGAACCAGTCGTCGCGTCGAAGCAAGTCCCGGAGAAGATGTATACCTTCCATTTTGAAATGTCGGTATACCACGTGAGAATTGAGCTCCCTGAGATTGATAACGTGGCGAAATTTGCCGGTTTTCTTCCTGACCAGGAAGATATTGCTGTAGAAACCAGTGGCATCCGGAGCCGGTTGGATGGCACCCTTGGAGCGAAGTTCTCGGAGTTCCGCGTCTATGAGGCGGGCGTCTGCCCGTGTAGTCTGGATCGGACGTGGAGGGGCCAGCTGGAGCGTGGTCGAGTCGAACTCTATTCAATAGCCCTGCACCGTTTGGATTATCCACGCGTCTGAAGATAGTTCTTTCCAGTTCTGGAAAAAAAGAGAAACACGACCTGCGATATGACAGGGGGTTAGAGGAAGAGTAAGATTCCGACTTACCGTTGGAGAATCTTGCTCGTGAGCGTCCTCGGCTGCCTCGGCCACGATCAGATCCCCTGAATTGGTGGAATCTATGTTCACTAGATGAGTCTGGGTAGAACATTTGCTGAGTCCTTGTTGTACGGGGGCCGGATGGCCAAAAACGGCTGGCGGCACGGCCCCTCTGCCGTCCAGCCCTTCCAAAAACACCACGGGTGTGAGAACCGCGGAAGACTTTCCGCATTGAAGTTTGTGCCTTGTTAAGGGACGTGAATATGTTGACCCTTTTATTTAATTCCTTAAGGAAGTCCTCTCCAAATAATTTACCCTGTGCTAAGGGTCCTAATTCCTTGTCCCCCAGTTCGACCAGTTTTTCGTCGATACGGTAAAGTGCTGCTCAGCGCCTCTCCGAAGAGAGGGCTATGTTGGTGTTCCCTAGGAAACAGAAACACCTTTGTGATGGAGCAGCAAAGAGAGAGGAAATGATGTCACACCTCTTATACCCTATTCTACGTTGTGATTGGTTAAAAGTTTTGTCACTCTTTTCTTTGCTGCTATGGAGATAGTAAAGAAAGATTATGCAAAATACGAAGCCTCCTGTCATGTGATAAAATTACTACACACGTAGTAATACAAAGTTTGTCAACCCCATACTGAATGAAGTAGACATTTTAGTAAATGGTATAGGCCTTGGTAATATGTGGTATACCTGTAGCCTTTATATCATGGCATCAATTATTAATTAAAATAACATAAGAGGTCTTGTCAACTATAATACTGCGAATTTTAGCATGAAAGATCCTAAAATTTGTGGATGACTGCGGCTCGTGGATTTCTAAAAGTGAACAGTTTGTTGTGATGACATAAATCAGATTCACTAACTATTACTCTTTAAAAACCACTTAATTGAGTCACCTTGCAACTCAAAACCCCTGAATATATTGTTAGGTAAAATATTGTTGACAGATTTAATGAATGTGAATAATTTTGATAATTTATACACCATGGTCCATTTTGAGTCACGTTTTCATATTGAAAAAGTGTTTCTGGAAATTTGACACGACTTTCTTAAAGTTTCAGGACATATTTATATATAATTTATTGAGACACATACATTTTTTTTTTTTTTTAAATCTATGCATATACATTAGATAAGTTAAAACTCCACATATTTATTGAGAGAGAAACATACATAATTATCTCTCTACTGGAAGAAAAATATCTCTCTTGCAAAAGTGTTTGACAAGCAGAGTGCAAAAACTATCTACTGAATTTAATTAGAGCAAAAAACAAACAAACCTTAAATCCAGCTGGAGGAATACTACATATAGATAGTTTTATGTATGTATTCCGATAGTTCATTATTCATTATGGTGATTTGCATCACATAGCTATATAATGCAAATATAAATCTCCAAATATTTTATACAAAATTATATATAGGTGTTTAATATTCAGATTACTTCTAGTGTATAAAAACAGGCAAACAGAAATGCCTAGACGGGTTAGTAAGTTGGTATCAGTACATAAAATTCTTCCTCCATTGATATAAACAGACATGTACTATTCCTCGGACCTTCAGTTACCAGGGTATAGGCACACAGATATCGTCATAAACAAGAGTCAAATGGTGAAAGGGATGGTATATAATCAGGATGTCGCCTCCATAGTGAGACTTTGAGTTTCTTTGTACAGGGATTTGGCTTTAAATAACTCATACTTGGGTCTTACTGATTCACCGTCCTAGTTTGATAAAGCAAAGGAAAAGAAAGATAGCACTATTAGAGGGAATAGAAAAAGGAGCACGAAGAAGAAAAAGAAAGAGGCGTATGACAATTACCAAAAAGTCTGTGTCATTAAAACTTTGTAATGTGTGACCCACCCACAGCGACTTTGCATAATGGTGTGACTGGGATAGCCCCTTTTAATAAGATTTATTGGGGGGCGGAGACTATATGGTTTCTTGTGTCCTATTCATAAACAGTTTCCATGGTTGCCAGATATGCCTGTATCTAGAGCTCTTGTCTAGGGAAGCCCACAGTAGTTCCTCCAATGGCCATGAGTTGTTCAACTTTCTTGATCAGGATTGAGATAGTAGGTGCAGTGGATGATTTCCAGAGACTAGTGATCACTAACTTTGCCACTGAAAGGACAAAAAATGGTAGAGAGTACTTATATTTGCCTGGTGCTATACCGGTCTTATGGAAGAGCATTGATTGTATTTCCATCAGTAAGTTTAGTCCTTAAGAAGACTGTGGATACTGTTCCATAAGGGCCTGATCTTATCACATGACCACAAGATATGATGAAGATCCCCTCTTGTCATCTTACATCTCCAACACATGGAAGGTTCAGATGGAAGATACCTGTGAACATTTACTGGTTTTACATACCAGCGTGAAACCACTTTGTAATTAGCTTCCTGTAGAGACACACTACAGTGTGAGTAGAAGTTCTTCTGAAAATATTATACCAGTCAGCCTCCGAGACCAACGGGGTTATATGGGTATTCCAGGCTAATGTAAAGTGGGGATGTTTCGGATACACCATGGGTTGTAGCATTTTGTAGAATTTGGATAATACCCTGGTGACTTGTGTTTGCCCTGCACAGAGTTTTTCAAATACAGTTTCATTCTTAATACGCTCAGTTGGAATGTTCAAAGTTTTGATAAAATGTTTGGTCTGATGATATTGGAATATCTGCAGTAGATTCGGGTTCCTTGGACCACCAGGTCTTTTAAGGGCGTGAGTCCATTGTTCTTATAAATATCAGTCAGGGGGGGAGTAAGGGGTGTTTATATGTTGAGTTCTAGAAAGATAAGTGAGTCACTTCTGACTCCTGCTGGGAAGTGGGGGTTGTGAGACACTGGGCAATTGGGTTATATGGATGGTGAGAAGTCTGCGTAACTTGCAATCTTCCTCCATTTTGCAAAGTGGGTAGTATGATGAGGTGAGAAGGGGGGTCTGAATAATTAGAGTGTGGGTTAGCCACAGTAGTGCTTGGAGGGTTATGCCTGTAGACATTTGTTCTATGGCTTTCCACTGTTTAGGGCTGTGGTTTGAGGTCCATTCCACAGTCTGGCACTGCATAGTAGTAATGCAAAATATTGGGGAGACCCACTCCTCCTCCATCACCAGGGCTAGTAAGTATGTTATACACAGTTCTTGATCTCCCAGAGGCCCACACAAATTTTGTAAAAAGGGATTGCAGCTGGTTAAAAAAAGCACCTGGGGATGAATATTGGTAGGGTGTTGAGGAGGTAGAGGATCCTAGGTAGTATGTTAATCAAGACAATGTTCGCTTTACCTATCCAGTGAAAGTGAGGTTTATCCCACCTGAGAAGATCAGTCTCAATGGTTCTGAGTAAGCCCGGGAAGCCCGGGCTCATCCGACGGCTGTAACAGGAAGGCGGGCAGTGACCGCGAGAAGCGGACACGTGTCCCGTCTAACTCTAAGAGCGTGCCACGGGTCTCGGGCACGCTCTTAAAGGGACAGTGGGAGCCTAAATTGGAAAAGGCATCCCATTGGTCCCTGTCATGCCACACTCCCCATACACTTACCTTTTGGGGGCATGGATGTGACAGGGACCAATCAAATTAGATGTTTAGGTATATATACTCACCTTTTTCCCTTAGTTCCTTGCCCTATTGTGGTTTCTGTTTCAGTTCCCTTTAGCGCTTGTTGTGTTCAGTTGTGTTCCTTCGTACTTGACCTTGGCTTTGTTTCTGACTATGTTATCTCTTTATCCTTATCTGTTCTGTTTGCCGGCTTGTTGTTTTCTGTGTACCAGACCCCGGCTAGTCCAAGTTTACGCTGTCTCTTTGTGCCCTTGACCTCGGATCGCTCCTGACTCTGTATCTCTTTCCTTTACGTCGAGTCCGGCCACTCTAAGGTCCGGTAGACGTACCTTCCCTCTGTGCTGACATTTGTTTAGCTTAAATCCTGCGTGTTGGGGTATATTTTCGTTGCAGACTCCACCTTGAATATGCGGTGCAATTTTGGGCACCAGTTTTAAAGAAGGATATTGCAGAACTAGAAAGATTGCAGAGGCAAGCTACAAAGCTAGTATGATAGATGGAAAACATTAGTTATGAGGAAAGGCTAGACAAACAGAATTTGTTTTCTTTAGAATAAGGGCTCCTCAAAGAGGATATGATTGCTCTATGCAAATACATACACTGTCAGTACAAAATACTACAGGGGGTCCTCACTTTACGACTTACCTGTTTTACGACAGCTCACACTTAGGACCAACTCTCTAGCATGGGGATTCAAGGGATTCCCTATTTTAGAAAGCTGGTCTATGTTCGGGAAATTTTCCATGAACATAGATTAGAGGGATTCCCTACTCTGGTGTGTATGTCTATGTTCGGGTAAATTTCCCTGAACATAAATAAGCGCACCAGAGCAGGGAATCCCCCTAATCTATGTTCTGGGAAATTTCCCAGAACATAGAAAAACACACCAGCCATACTCTACGCTGAATCCCAACACAAACAGGATCCTACAACCGAAAATTTCCAGAAACACACGGTCCTCCGAATAGAACTGCGATCACTACTAGCCCTAAAGGCACACAGATGGGTCCAGCTGACTAGGGGCTCCTTTTATACCCAGGGTAATAAAAGCGGGAAACTACTGGCCCGAACCCTAAAAATTAAACACCAGAGGTCCTTTATCGACAAAATAACAGACAAAACAGGGAAACAATGCAATACTACAGACGACATCAGCATTTAGCACATTTTACAATGGCCTCAACAATCTAGACCCACCAAGTAAACAACCCAACAACTGAGGGAATATATCACCTCAAACCTTCCATATACCATCCCCAAAGACACAGCACTCATACCTGATGAGCCATTCTCCCCAGCGGAACTATCATTAGCTATTAAGACTCTACCAAAAGGCAAGTGCCCAGGCCCGGATGGATTGACTGCGAGATACTACCAAACAGTTGCACAGGAGCTAATCCCTCACTTTCTTAAGACGCTAAATGACCTGACCCAGGACCGCCCACTACCACCTCCGATGCTACGCGCATTGATCACTATTATCCCCAAGCCCGGCAAAGATCCCACAAAGTGTGGTAGCTACAGACCCATCTCACTTATAAACCTGGATCTAAAATTAATGGCGAAAATGATCGCCAACCGGCTTAAACCCTTATTACCGGGCTAATCCACCCTGATCAGGCCGGCTTTGTGCCTGGACGTGAAGCCAGGGACAACACCACAAAAATCCTAAACGTCATACATGGGGCAACAGTAATGGGCACACCAACACTGCTTATGGCAATAGACGCCAAAAAGGCCTTCGACAGGGTGGATTGGTCCTATCTCTTCACGGTCCTGGAGGTCCTGGGGACCGGTCCAAGACTAAGGAATTGGATACAAACCTTATACAGGGGACCATCCGCCAATGTCAGGGTCAACGGCCATTTATCCACACCCTTTCAGATAAACAATGGTACATGTCAAGGGTGCCCCCTCTCTCCCCTCCTATTTGTCCTGGCTATGGAACCCTTCCTGACGGCTATCAGGAATAACATCAACATACGGGGTTACCGGTATTCTGGGGGGGAGACGAAGGAATCTGCATTTGCGGACGATGTCCTCTTCACGATCACTGATCCAATCAAAACCCTCTAACAAATACAAACAGAGATTGGAATCTTTGGGGCCCTATCAAATTTTAAGCTAAACGCTGACAACAGAACTCCAGCTATACTCCACACATTCTGGCCCTCCATCAGTGACACATGCTGGAGATGTTCTTAGGGTCAGGGAGACATGGAACACATCTGGTGGAGTTGCCCGGGCATAAAAACATACTGGCAGCACATATTGGATGATATAGCGGAGATTCTCGCACTGCGAACCCGTTTGACCCCATCTCAGGTATTACTGGGCTGGCCCCGCTCCTTCAAGGAGCCACACAAACAGCAACTCCAACAAATACTACTTGGGGAAGCCAACGCACTCGTGCCAATGCACTGGCGACAACCCAGCGTGCCATCTAGGGAACAATGGATACAGCGGGTTGAATGGGCGAGAGAAATGGAAGAAATACACTGGTCAGTATTAGGGAGATGGTACAAATACCTTAAAACATGGGAGCTCTGGATTGAGTTTTGGAGACACCCCCCCAGGGATTACCTAACCCAAACCCCCTAGCCGAGGGGCCAACCACCCCTACGTAGACTATCTAAAAATAGGACTAAAGGAGAATCCACAAAAACCGAATCAAGCGCAACCAGGCAGGACTAATACCCCCCCACCCTTCCCTTGCTACCCTTCCACCCCTCTAGGTCTATTCCCCTAAAGGACATCCACGCCATAGTAATACCTCCTCTAAACGGAAACAAGCTAAGCTGTGGGCACCTTGCACTCTAGAACCATACCCGGTACGCCAGAACCTCAGAATAAAGGTCGCTCACGCAGCCACATTAGACGAACAGAGGTATGAATGGTATTCAACAATGTGCAATTGTATTATAATACCCTACTGTGTTATGTTCCCCGAATATAGATTTGAGGGATTTCCTGCTCTGCTGCGCTTGTCTATATTCAGGGAAATTTTGGGGAAATTTCCCTGAACATAGACCTGCACTGATGAGCATGCTCTGTAGCGCATTCTCACTTACCGACCAATTAGTTTTACAACCGAGTCGTAAGAACAGAACACGGTTGGTAAGAGAGATGTGTCTGTATGTGCTAACTTGTTCATTAGAAACAATATTCAACAGACATGAGGTCACCCTTTGAGACTGGAAGAAAGGTGTTACATTCACATACAGCAAAGGAAAGGGTTCTTCAGTTAGAACAATGAAGATGTGAAATTGTTCACCTAAAGCATTTGTGTTATCAGATTCTACAGATAATTTGGATATATTTGATATGAGTGTAAACAGATTTCTTATCCAAGGAAAAATCTGACTTCTGTTATGGAGTCAAGAAGGTTGTATTATTATTGTGGCATGATTGGAAATGGCTACCATTTGTTTTTGCCTTCTTGTGGGTTAAACAGAATAAAAGAATGGGCATCAGGGTTGAACTTGATGGAATTTGGTCTTTTTTCAGCTTAAGTAACTATGTACCAATGTTACTATGTAGTATTAGACTTGGAGATTTATGTCGTAGAGTACCAAGTAAATATTACTACTGTAGATGGTTGGTGGTGTTAGTGGGGCTGAATCTAATGCTGAGGATCTGTTTCCCTCAACACTGGCCTAGGAGTTACTTGACCAATACCACCACCATCAAAATCACCTGTACCTAATCACCTGGCCTATCAACATTTCCCTTAGCAATAATCGATCAAGTTCTAGTGTACAGGCTAATGTTGTGACAGGTTCAACTTCTACCAGCGCAAATCCCTTTACATTGTCAGCAGACACAAGGCAAAAAGGTGGCAACTAATGTATTGCATTAACAAAGCAAAAATATTGATCACTTACATTGAGTGCCCCAAAAGAAGGCAAAATACAAATTGTGCATTAACGATGTGAGTAGGGGAAAAATTAAGGGTCGTCTCACTAGTGCCATATGAAGCAACATCTGAAAAGATTCCATACGTTTGTATTACTGTTGGAAGAAGCAGAACAAGAAAGTACTAGGGCTGAAGGTTCGTCCATGTGTGCTCTATCTGATTCTGCTATGTAGTCACCATGAACCACCAACACTACCTTCACTGCTACTACCATCATCCTAACTAGGGCAGTGGGGATGTTAATGAAATTGCCAGCAGTCAACAGAGACAGTCGAAGATACTTGGACCCATCTTCACCCAGATACTTAAAGAAATATAAGACAAATAAATGAAATATAAATAAAAAGTTCTTCTTGCCTAGCTGCTAATGCGAGTCCCACTTACACCCAATTTAATTCACAGATTTTGAATTGTTTTACTGATTTATGATTTATATTTTATTTTACTTCTAGTAAGAGGAGGATTATTTGCTTCTCAATATGCTTCTGTGTCACTGCTTGTGCTTTGGAAATTGCAAGTTTCTTACTTTAGTAATATATTCAGTGTTTGGATGCACTAGTGGTAATATTAGGAATGCAGGCAGTATACAGTATCATTAAAGATTAATTATGAGTTTGTAAAGACTTTTTTATTTCTTTAACTTTGTTCTGGGCAGTTGTCAAAGCACTGCGCAAAGCAGTGCACTGTGTACAGTGTAGTCAAACACAATAGTGTTTCAATAGTATAAGATTCACCAAGCAGCAACCAATATCTCAACACAAGCATAAGGTTACAATGACAGCTAGTTTAAAAAAAAGGGGGGAACAACAGCAGCAGCCATATATGTTCCCCTTCTGCCACCCTTAGCCAGAGCAATGTCCATGTTGATGAAAGTACAATTGTTGACAAAGACAGGTTGGACAGGGACAGTTGGGCTACTCATCATCCAAAGGAAGTGTCCACCAGCCCACTTCTGAACATTTTGTTGGAATTCATTCCAGGGCCTTGTCAAAACAGAAGGCTAACAAATGTACTCATCTGATTGTTCGGATTTTTGGAGTGCTCCTATTGCCTGCATGGTTTTCTTTCCTTGACTGCACAGTGCTGGCAGTCCACTATGCCTGGGTGTGGTTATTGAAACCATACTCGAGTGTTGCAGGAGAATTGCTGGGCATTTCCACTGCAGTAAAGCTACCTATTGAGGCAGGAACAAGAGAAAAGAGGGATTCCCACAAAACATATATTAAAGGATGTCAGCACATGATGGAACTCCACCTCAAGTATGGTAGAAAGAATTTTGCAATTCATAGGCTTTTTTCCCAACACTCCTTTGACTCCTCACAGAGTAATGAGTATTGGACAATAATAGGACACCAACAGCATTGAAAAATATAAAATTACTCCTGCTGCTCCCTCTTTTTCAGTGCCTTTCATTGGAGTGGTTTTGCCCTGCTTAACTAAATTTTGTGGTACCTGCTCACTTTGCAGATGCAGTTGGGAGAAGATAATAGATTACTGTTTTTTTTCCCACACTGAAGGATGGTCACTGACCCTACAGACTATGGGGGAAAGTTTGTCTTCCCAGGGTGGAAGGGTTGAATGGGTCTTGAATTGCCCATCACTATTTTATTTTATTTTTAATGGAGTGGATTTGTGTCTAGCTCACACCTATGAAATCTAGCTGCTCAATTATCTGCCATTTAGGAGTTAAATCACTTTGTTTATGCAGTCTTAATCACATCTTCCCTGCATGTGGCCTACACATGTCCCTACAGACTTCCTGTAAAGAAACTACATTTTAAACTTCCTTTATTGCACATTCTGTTTAATTTAGAATTTTCATATCTCCTGCTCTGTTAACAGCCTGCAGAGGTCTCCTATGTGTGATTCAAGTTCAATTAACAAAGCAGGGGATGAGCAAAAAAAAAAAATCTAATATAAGCACACTGTGGTTGAAAATGAAACACATTCTTCATGTAGGCTGTGTGAGTCACAAACAAGGGAGGTGGGCTGCATAAACAGAAATACAATTTATTTAACACCTAAATGACAAATAAGTGAGCTGTGAGACTTCAGGGGCAGATTGTATATGCTAAAACCACTTACTTGATCTAAAGTTCTTTTGATGTTTAGCGTGTCCATTTAAGCCATGGATGTTTGTGAAGGAGACGAAAGTAAAATTTTACTTGTAGTGGATTTGCCTCGCCTGAGCCTTGCGGTGCCTGCTCCCTTCGCAGATGAAGTAGAGTAATGGTGATAGGGCACTGGTTTTTTTTTTTGTGTTTTTTTTTTAAAAAACCAAGCTGAAGGACAGTGACTGAAACTGAATGTGTGGGAGAGCTTTGTTCATGTCAAGGTGGAAGGGGTGGGTCAAATGCCAATTTACTCTTTCCTTTCATTTTTTGATAAATACACCTTTTTCAACTTAAAATTACTCCTGCTCCCCATTTTTAATTAATACAGGATAGCAAAAAGAAAACAATTACAATCATTCTAAAAGTAAGTTCTCTCACTTCCTATTTTTTTTTTTTAATCTGGATATAATCTTCTAATTTTGGCATTGAAAAAATATCTGATATTGAGTAGCCATTAAGCCAGGCAATATTGTAGCTGTTTTTGTATGTCATTGGCATTTATTCAGCTGTTCTGATTGTCCTAATAGTCTACCCGAATTTTTTTCAATATCGGAATTCATCAAAGCCGAACAATGCCATTAACTAATTTCTGCCGACCTCAAAAAATAAAAATGCAGAACTGGTTCGGAAGAACCAACATTATTTTTTTATATAAACAGGTCACATTTATATTTCTTGTTACAATATTTGATAAATAAACATATTTAATAAGAATTCATAATGCATAAGTTGCTTATTTTTTCATAATTTATAGTAAACAAGATGTCACTCTATTTTTTGAGACAGCCTAAGCATAACACAAGATATACGAAAGGGGCTGTAGAAAAGAAAAAAAATAACAGTACTATTGTGTGTCAGTCGTTGTGTAGCAGGAAACAACAGGGAGATATAAAACCACAAATTTATTAGACAAAATATTTAATATGTGGTGAAATCTGCTGGTTTATGAAACGTTCTGGGTTAAGTTTGCTGTTTGTTTCTATTTTGAAAGAATACATTTCTCTTCTCCATGTAAACTCAAAGCTCTAGTTATTTACTTTAAAATGGATTCATTTCTTATTCCAGAGGAGGGTGGGAGCCGCTTGACTTCAACAGCTGCTTCATGACCCAAAAACTGTCAGTCTTCCTTGGAATAAATTGTGGACTGGACCATCTACCAGGCAATGTGGGGGAGTACAACTAGCCATGCTGTTTTGGTTAAAAATCAGGAGAACACCTGATGCCAAATTGATGGCACTTTAGGCGTTTACTTCTTGATATGCAAGTATATCAACAACGAATGATCTAAGGTTAAGACAAACAACACATCTTTTTGTTCCTCATCATTCTCAAAACACCCCCCTCTTTTCAGAAGCCGAGTAAAAGAGGCCCATAGTAGAATCAATTCACACTGAGGGGGGCTTGAAACAGTCTGTTTCGCTGGTTGCTGAGTTTGGAGAGCGTTGGGCAGTTTGTGTTTAATTGTGACTGTTGAATAATTTTTTTGTGCTTGTGAAGCCATACTCTGTCCCTGTTATGAAAGGAGGTGTAAGAGGCCAGCTCTTGCCATTCTGTTTTTTGTTTTTGCATTTGGTGGTGGTAACAAGCATGTTCTGGAAGCCCAGAGTTATAGTACTTATTACCAGCCTGCATCAAACACACTTAATTTAGCTTGTATACTTGCTTCTCCGAAGGCTTCTAACTTTCATCTGGTGAGCAAACAATCTTTGAGTCTCTCAGATTTATAGATATATAAATAATATTTTTATCAGCTCTGCACTATCTATATTGGTTAATATAAAACTGAGTTTACGTTAATAAATATAACTTAAATGGTTTACATTTTGTGATCTTGTGCAGTGATAAGTCAATATTGGTTATTTGTAAATGTTGCTTTAAAGCATTCTCCATGTAGTATTTTCAGTATAGATTTTTTTGTTTCCTTATCGTTTTCATAAAAGTCTAAATCTAAAATTCTGTTCATTGTTTCATCACGTGTTTTATATAGTTGTAAAAAAAAATTCTGATACAATATATGTCTATTGCGTGTGCACATAAATCCCTATATGCGTGTGCATGTAATTATCAAGATCTGTGTCTTCGTTATACTGGAATTCCATACATTTACATGCATTTTATTAATTCCAGCTTGAGGCATTATTGTGATGTAAAATGAAAGCATCCACATACCCTTAAATCTTACCATCCGATTAACTCCTCCCCCCGCCTGAAAAAATAAAAACATTAAAATAAAAACAGGTTTATGTGTATACTTTATTCACTTATCTTCCAATATGTTCCAAGTAGGATATTTCTTGGTTTCATTAACACATTCATTGCTAAATAATCCCTATAGCATCTTGCCACAGGTTTCTGAATATAACCTTGTAGAAGGGTACACAGAGCCATCTAGAGGACAGAAACATGTATTCGATTTTGGAAAGAAACAATACTTGAATTCTGGAGCAAGACTACGACTAAGAGACTTCGCTATCAATGTGCTATCATATATTAACTGATATGTTGCAGTGAGAAATAAGTAAA
>OW240916.1:79858709-79962292 GCA_933207985.1 Pelobates cultripes | reverse complement strand
GATTGACACCTGACATATGACATATTGACACCTTGAGATATGGATTGACACCTGTCCTCAGAGCCCCTGATACACACTGACAGAGCAGAATAGAGACTGTTCCTCCTACATAGGGTCACTTGGCAGATATGGATTGACACCTGTCCTCAGAGACCATGATACACACTGACACAGAGCAGAATAGAGACTGTTCCCCCTACATAGGGTCACTTGGCAGATATGGATTGACACCTGTCCTGAGAGCCCCTGATACACACTGACACAGAGCAGAATAGAGACTGTTCCTCCTACATAGGGTCACTTGGCAGATATGGATTGACACCTGTCCTCAGAGACCATGATACACACTGACACAGAGCAGAATAGAGACTTTTCTCCTACATAGGGTCACTTGGCAGATATGGATTGACACCTGTCCTCAGAGCCCCTGATACACACTGACACAGAGCAGAATTGTAACGGATCGCCTGGCACCCCGACTGGGTACCTCCGTTGAAAGATGCTCCTAGCGCTTCCTGAGGACTCCAAGCACTGCAGCCGACACCACAATCACCGAACCAGAGAAGCGTATACCTTCTCTCAAGCATATGAATGCTGTAGACAGTTGAATAGGAACCATACGAATAGGTTTACTCTCCTAGCAGTCAAACTGGAACAGCATACAATAAATCCTTCCCCCAATAATGAGACGACACTTCACTTTGAGGGTTAAAACAGGAACTCCCTGTACTGTCACATACAGTCTCTTTTATTCCCAATCCACAAACATAGTACAGCCCACAGGGCGTTACAAAACAACCAATCACATCACAGTTACATCCCACATATTCCCTCCCCTTATCCTGAGAGGAAACTCAATTACACATACAGTTAAAACATACTTTCTACCCAACTTTCATAACTCCAAAACCATACATCACATTCACATAAAATTACATATTCACAATCAATCCATTCAGGGAACAACATATTCAAAAATGGCACAAATCAGACAAGGGGTTCAAAAGTTAGTAAAAAGTCCTTTGTGACTAAATGAAGCATGGCTTTCTGGCCCAAACCAGTTTCAGAGTCTTCTATCCTGGAGATAAGTAATTCAATTATCTCCCAGGATAGACACAAGACTCCATTAAGCACATGGTTGCAAAAAGACACAAAACACTTTAAAATACATAAAGTCACATTTACACATAACACACAGACATTTCACATATCCCCAGATAGCTGGGATCTGAGTGCACATTATTAGATGAATGGCACTCAGATCACACAAATAAGCCTTTCTGCAGGGGAAATAAACAGTTTAACCTGCAGGGCCATAGTCCAAAGGGAGCAGGCGAGCAACCAGGCTTCTCCAGTTCACAGTGGCGAGGTTGGTTTCGCCACACTTCTCCCCTTTACCAACTAGACTAACAGGGTATCTGACCTCCTGCCGGTCAGTGCCCTGGTTAGTCCAGCAACCCACCCACAAAACAGAAACAGCAGTACAGCCCACCCACAATAACTGGTTACTACACCTGGGTAGAGGAGAACTTTGTCCATGTCCAGGTGCCTCACCACGACTGTGTGGGCAACTGTTAGGCTGCCTTGGTGGGTTGCTGAGTGGGCAGAGACCAGCGGTACTCTGCCCTGATGCCAGTGCTACCACGGAAGTAGCCTGGTGGGAGCCTGGTTGTGGGAGGGAGAGACCGACTGTCTCCCCTCTGGATACACCGCTCTGTGGCTGGGGAACAGGACCGACTGTCCCTACCCCTTGTGCTGTAAGTGCAGAGACTACAGTCCCATCTGCACTGTTGGGGGGTGTAACATCTCCCCTTGCTGGGTTAGGCTGCCGCTGGAGAGAGGGTGTAACAAGCTCCTCTCTCTGAACTGTAAACTGCCGCTGGGGAGAAGGGGTATCAGGCTCCTCTCCCTGACACTCTCTCTGCTGGTGGAGAGGGGGACCAGCTGTCTCCCCTTTCATTATTTTGTCCTGTGGTTGGGGTGCGAGACTGACGGTCTCTGCTCCCTGCAGGACACTCTGCCGCTGGGGAGGAAGGACGGCACCTTCAGCTCCCTGGGGTACACACTGCCGCTGGAGAGGAAGGACTGCACCTTCAGCTCCCTGGGGTACACACTGCCGCTGGGGAGGAAGGACTGCACCTTCAGCTCCCTGGGGTACATACTGCCGCTGGAGATCTGGGCTGACCGCCCAGCATCCCTGTAGGGCCGGTTGAGAGACCGCCGTCCCATCTCCACCTGCCATCTGTGGGTCTGCCCAGGACCAGTCTGTGAGGTCCCTCAACATTTGCGAGTAAGGACCACCTGCTTCCGCACCTGGCAACTCCGGCTGCTGCTGGGGATCTGGGCCGGTCCCATCTCCACATGCCTGTTGTGGTTCCTCACTGGACCAGTCTATGAGGACCCCTACTTCGGGTTCCTGCGGCCGCCTCAGGGGGAGACGGCTAGCCTCCTCGGATGCAGCCTCTACTCGGCTGCTGTAACACTCCTTCCGCTGAGCATACTCTCTCTCCTTCGCCAGCCGGAATTCTCGGGCCAGCCTTGTGTTTCGCTCGGCCGTGACCTGGTTCCAGATCACCCGGCGTACCTCCATGGGTAAATCATCCCCATACTGGGCCACTCGCTGCCTCACCTCGGCCATCCAATCATCGCCAGAGCCTTCCATACTTGTCTGCTCCAAGTCGCTGGATACCTCTGCTCCCAGGGTCGCTGCACGTGTGCTAGCGTTGCCCTCAATTTGTAAATCCAAACGAACTGTGTCTCTGAGCTGCTTTACCTCGCACTAGGACGCCATCCCACCGCTTGCCACCAATGTAACGGATCGCCTGGCACCCCGACTGGGTACCTCCGTTAAAGGATGCTCCTAGCGCTTCCTGAGGACTCCAAGCACTCTGGCAGACACCACAATCACCGAACCGGAGAAACAAATAAATTCTCCCAAGCATATGAATGCTGTAGACAGTTGAATAGGAACCATACGAATAGGTTTACTCTCCTAGCAGTCAAACTGGAACAGCATACAATAAATCCTTCCCCCAATAATGAGACGACACTTCACTTTGAGGGTTAAAACAGGAACTCCCTGTACTGTCACATACAGTCTCTTTTATTCCCAATCCACAAACATAGTACAGCCCACAGGGCGTTACAAAACAACCAATCACATATCAGTTACATCCCACATATTCCCTCCCCTGAGAGGAAACTCAATTACACATACAGTTAAACATACTTTCTACCCAACTTTCATAACTCTAAAACCATACATCACATTCACATAAAATTACATATTCACAATCAATCCATTCAGGGGAACAACATATTCAAAAATGGCACAAATCAGACAAGGGGTTCAAAAGTTAGTAAAAAGTCCTTTGTGACTAAATGAAGCATGGCTTTCTGGCCCAAACCAGTTTCAGAGTCTTCTATCCTGGAGAGTAATTCAATTATCTCCCAGGATAGACACAAGACTCCATTAAGCACATGGTTGCAAAAAGACACAAAACACTTTAAAATACATAAAGTCACATTTACACATAACACACAGACATTTCACATATCCCCAGATAGCTGGATCTGAGTGCACATTATTAGATGAATGGCACTCAGATCACACAAATAAGCCTTTCTGCAGGGGAAATAAACAGTTTAACCTGCAGGGCCATAGTCCAAAGGGAGCAGGCGAGCAACCAGGCTTCTCCAGTTCACAGTGGCGAGGTTGGTTTCGCCACACCGGCTTCATAATCTTGGTAAAGCACCACGGGGCCGAGCTGAGGCCAAACGGGAGACAGGTGAACTGCCAGGGGATCCCGTGCCAGAAGAAGCGGAGGTAGGGACGGCTGTTTCTGTGTACCGGAATGGTAAGGTACGCTTCTTTGAGGTCCAGACGAGTGAACCAGTCGTCGCGTCGAAGCAAGTCCCGGAGAAGATGTATACCTTCCATTTTGAAATGTCGGTATACCACGTGAGAATTGAGCTCCCTGAGATTGATAACGTGGCGAAATTTGCCGGTTTTCTTCCTGACCAGGAAGATATTGCTGTAGAAACCAGTGGCATCCGGAGCCGGTTGGATGGCACCCTTGGAGCGAAGTTCTCGGAGTTCCGCGTCTATGAGGCGGGCGTCTGCCCGTGTAGTCTGGATCGGACGTGGAGGGGCCAGCTGGAGCGTGGTCGAGTCGAACTCTATTCAATAGCCCTGCACCGTTTGGATTATCCACGCGTCTGAAGATAGTTCTTTCCAGTTCTGGAAAAAAAGAGAAACACGACCTGCGATATGACAGGGGGTTAGAGGAAGAGTAAGATTCCGACTTACCGTTGGAGAATCTTGCTCGTGAGCGTCCTCGGCTGCCTCGGCCACGATCAGATCCCCTGAATTGGTGGAATCTATGTTCACTAGATGAGTCTGGGTAGAACATTTGCTGAGTCCTTGTTGTACGGGGGCCGGATGGCCAAAAACGGCTGGCGGCACGGCCCCTCTGCCGTCCAGCCCTTCCAAAAACACCACGGGTGTGAGAACCGCGGAAGACTTTCCGCATTGAAGTTTGTGCCTTGTTAAGGGACGTGAATATGTTGACCCTTTTATTTAATTCCTTAAGGAAGTCCTCTCCAAATAATTTACCCTGTGCTAAGGGTCCTAATTCCTTGTCCCCCAGTTCGACCAGTTTTTCGTCGATACGGTAAAGTGCTGCTCAGCGCCTCTCCGAAGAGAGGGCTATGTTGGTGTTCCCTAGGAAACAGAAACACCTTTGTGATGGAGCAGCAAAGAGAGAGGAAATGATGTCACACCTCTTATACCCTATTCTACGTTGTGATTGGTTAAAAGTTTTGTCACTCTTTTCTTTGCTGCTATGGAGATAGTAAAGAAAGATTATGCAAAATACGAAGCCTCCTGTCATGTGATAAAATTACTACACACGTAGTAATACAAAGTTTGTCAACCCCATACTGAATGAAGTAGACATTTTAGTAAATGGTATAGGCCTTGGTAATATGTGGTATACCTGTAGCCTTTATATCATGGCATCAATTATTAATTAAAATAACATAAGAGGTCTTGTCAACTATAATACTGCGAATTTTAGCATGAAAGATCCTAAAATTTGTGGATGACTGCGGCTCGTGGATTTCTAAAAGTGAACAGTTTGTTGTGATGACATAAATCAGATTCACTAACTATTACTCTTTAAAAACCACTTAATTGAGTCACCTTGCAACTCAAAACCCCTGAATATATTGTTAGGTAAAATATTGTTGACAGATTTAATGAATGTGAATAATTTTGATAATTTATACACCATGGTCCATTTTGAGTCACGTTTTCATATTGAAAAAGTGTTTCTGGAAATTTGACACGACTTTCTTAAAGTTTCAGGACATATTTATATATAATTTATTGAGACACATACATTTTTTTTTTTTTTAATCTATGCATATACATTAGATAAGTTAAAACTCCACATATTTATTGAGAGAGAAACATACATAATTATCTCTCTACTGGAAGAAAAATATCTCTCTTGCAAAAGTGTTTGACAAGCAGAGTGCAAAAACTATCTACTGAATTTAATTAGAGCAAAAAACAAACAAACCTTAAATCCAGCTGGAGGAATACTACATATAGATAGTTCTATGTATGTATTCCGATAGTTCATTATTCATTATGGTGCTTTGCATCACATAGCTATATAATGCAAATATAAATCTCCAAATATTTTATGCAAAATTATATATAGGTGTTTAATATTCAGATTACTTCTAGTGTATAAAATCAGGCAAACAGAAATGCCTAGATTTCAAATACTAGAAAAAGTGCTGTACTAAATAACTTATAATCAACTAATATGTAACACCTCAGTCAGCCATGGCATCTACATTGCAAGTTCCAAGGGCCCTCAACTCCTCCTGTGTTTGTTTGTCAACTATTGTATTCCCTTTTCAATGTATTTTTTTTTTCACTTCCAAAACAATGACTTTATTGCTTTTAATTTTTTTTATCTATTTTTTGTATTTCAGTTTAAGTAAATTGCAGAAAAAAGAAAAAAAAAAGACGGGTTAGTAAGTTGGTATCAGTACATAAAATTCTTCCTCCATTGATATAAACAGACATGTACTATTCCTCGGACCTTCAGTTACCAGGGTATAGGCACACAGATATCGTCATAAACAAGAGTCAAATGGTGAAAGGGATGGTATATAATCAGGATGTCGCCTCCATAGTGAGACTTTGAGTTTCTTTGTACAGGGATTTGGCTTTAAATAACTCATACTTGGGTCTTACTGATTCACCGTCCTAGTTTGATAAAGCAAAGGAAAAGAAAGATAGCACTATTAGAGGGAATAGAAAAAGGAGCACGAAGAAGAAAAAGAAAGAGGCGTATGACAATTACCAAAAAGTCTGTGTCATTAAAACTTTGTAATGTGTGACCCACCCACAGCGACTTTGCATAATGGTGTGACTGGGATAGCCCCTTTTAATAAGATTTATTGGGGGGCGGAGACTATATGGTTTCTTGTGTCCTATTCATAAACAGTTTCCATGGTTGCCAGATATGCCTGTATCTAGAGCTCTTGTCTAGGGAAGCCCACAGTAGTTCCTCCAATGGCCATGAGTTGTTCAACTTTCTTGATCAGGATTGAGATAGTAGGTGCAGTGGATGATTTCCAGAGACTAGTGATCACTAACTTTGCCACTGAAAGGACAAAAAATGGTAGAGAGTACTTATATTTGCCTGGTGCTATACCGGTCTTATGGAAGAGCATTGATTGTATTTCCATCAGTAAGTTTAGTCCTTAAGAAGTCTGTGGATACTGTTCCATAAGGGCCTGATCTTATCACATGACCACAAGATATGATGAAGATCCCCTCTTGTCATCTTACATCTCCAACACATGGAAGGTTCAGATGGAAGATACCTGTGAACATTTACTGGTTTTACATACCAGCGTGAAACCACTTTGTAATTAGCTTCCTGTAGAGACACACTACAGTGTGAGTAGAAGTTCTTCTGAAAATATTATACCAGTCAGCCTCCGAGACCAACGGGGTTATATGGGTATTCCAGGCTAATGTAAAGTGGGGATGTTTCGGATACACCATGGGTTGTAGCATTTTGTAGCATTTGGATAATACCCTGGTGACTTGTGTTTGCCCTGCACAGAGTTTTTCAAATACAGTTTCATTCCTAATACGCTCAGTTGGAATGTTCAAAGTTTTGATAAAATGTTTGGTCTGATGATATTGGAATATCTGCAGTAGATTCGGGTTCCTTGGACCACCAGGTCTTTTAAGGGCGTGAGTCCATTGTTCTTATAAATATCAGTCAGGGGGGGAGTAAGGGGTTTTTATATGTTGAGTTCTAGAAAGATAAGTGAGTCACTTCTGACTCCTGCTGGGAAGTGGGGGTTGTGAGACACTGGGTAATTGGGTTATATGGATGGTGAGAAGTCTGCGTAACTTGCAATCTTCCTCCATTTTGCAAAGTGGGTAGTATGATGAGGTGAGAAGGGGGGTCTGAATAATTAGAGTGTGGGGTTAGCCACAGTAGTGCTTGGAGGGTTATGCCTGTAGACATTTGTTCTATGGCTTTCCACTGTTTAGGGCTGTGGTTTGGGGTCCATTCCACAGTCTGGCACTGCATAGTAGTAATGCAAAATGTTGGGGAGACCCACTCCTCCTCCATCACCAGGGCTAGTAAGTATGTTATACACAGTTCTTGATCTCCCAGAGGCCCACACAAATTTTGTAAAAAGGGATTGCAGCTGGTTAAAAAAAGCACCTGGGGATGAATATTGGTAGGGTGTTGAGGAGGTAGAGGATCCTAGGTAGTATGTTAATCAAGACAATGTTCGCTTTACCTATCCAGTGAAAGTGAGGTTTATCCCACCTGAGAAGATCAGTCTCAATGGTTCTGAGTAAGCCCGGGAAGCCCGGGCTCATCCGACGGCTGTAACAGGAAGGCGGGCAGTGACCGCGAGAAGCGGACACGTGTCCCGCCTAACTCTAAGAGCGTGCCACGGGTCTCGGGCGCGCTCTTAAAGGGACAGTGGGAGCCTAAATTGGAAAAGGCATCCCATTGGTCCCTGTCATGCCACACTCCCCATACACTTACCTTTTGGGGGCATGGATGTGACAGGGACCAATCAAATTAGATGTTTAGGTATATATACTCACCTTTTTCCCTTAGTTCCTTGCCCTATTGTGGTTTCTGTTTCAGTTCCCTTTAGCGCTTGTTGTGTTCAGTTGTGTTCCTTCGTACTTGACCTTGGCTTTGTTTCTGACTATGTTATCTCTTTATCCTTATCTGTTCTGTTTGCCGGCTTGTTGTTTTCTGTGTACCAGACCCCGGCTAGTCCAAGTTTACGCTGTCTCTTTGTGCCCTTGACCTCGGATCGCTCCTGACTCTGTATCTCTTTCCTTTACGTCGAGTCCGGCCACTCTAAGGTCCGGTAGACGTACCTTCCCTCTGTGCTGACATTTGTTTAGCTTAAATCCTGCGTGTTGGGGTATATTTTCGTTGCAGACTCCACCTTGAATATGCGGTGCAATTTTGGGCACCAGTTTTAAAGAAGGATATTGCAGAACTAGAAAGATTGCAGAGGCAAGCTACAAAGCTAGTATGATAGATGGAAAACATTAGTTATGAGGAAAGGCTAGACAAACAGAATTTGTTTTCTTTAGAATAAGGGCTCCTCAAAGAGGATATGATTGCTCTATGCAAATACATACACTGTCAGTACAAAATACTACAGGGGGTCCTCACTTTACGACTTACCTGTTTTACGACAGCTCACACTTAGGACCAACTCTCTAGCATGGGGATTCAAGGGATTCCCTATTTTAGAAAGCTGGTCTATGTTCGGGAAATTTTCCATGAACATAGATTAGAGGGATTCCCTACTCTGGTGTGTATGTCTATGTTCGGGTAAATTTCCCTGAACATAAATAAGCGCACCAGAGCAGGGAATCCCTCTAATCTATGTTCTGGGAAATTTCCCAGAACATAGAAAAACGCACCAGCCATACTCTACGCTGAATCCCAACACAAACAGGATCCTACAACCGAAAATTTCCAGAAACACACGGTCCTCCGAATAGAACTGCGATCACTACTAGCCCTAAAGGCACACAGATCGGTCCAGCTGACTAGGGGCTCCTTTTATACCCAGGGTAATAAAAGCGGGAAACTACTGGCCCGAACCCTAAAAACTAAACACCAGAGGTCCTTTATCGACAAAATAACAGACAAAACAGGGAAACAATGCAATACTACAGACGACATCAGCATTTAGCACATTTTACAATGGCCTCAACAATCTAGACCCACCAAGTAAACAACCCAACAACTGAGGGAATATATCACCTCAAACCTTCCACATACCATCCCCAAAGACACAGCACTCATACCTGATGAGCCATTCTCCCCAGCGGAACTATCATTAGCTATTAAGACTCTACCAAAAGGCAAGTGCCCAGGCCCGGATGGATTGACTGCGAGATACTACCAAACACTTGCACAGGAGCTAATCCCTCACTTTCTTAAGACGCTAAATGACCTGACCCAGGACCGCCCACTACCACCTCCGATGCTACGCGCATTGATCACTATTATCCCCAAGCCCGGCAAAGATCCCACAAAGTGTGGTAGCTACAGACCCATCTCACTTATAAACCTGGATCTAAAATTAATGGCGAAAATGATCGCCAACCGGCTTAAACCCTTATTACCGGGCTAATCCACCCTGATCAGGCCGGCTTTGTGCCTGGACGTGAAGCCAGGGACAACACCACAAAAATCCTAAACGTCATACATGGGGCAACAGTAATGGGCACACCAACACTGCTTATGGCAATAGACGCCAAAAAGGCCTTCAACAGGGTGGATTGGTCCTATCTCTTCACGGTCCTGGAGGTCCTGGGGACCGGTCCAAGACTAAGGAATTGGATACAAACCTTATACAGGGGACCATCCGCCAATGTCAGGGTCAACGGCCATTTATCCACACCCTTTCAGATAAACAATGGTACATGTCAAGGGTGCCCCCTCTCTCCCCTCCTATTTGTCCTGGCTATGGAACCCTTCCTGACGGCTATCAGGAATAACATCAACATACGGGGTTACCGGTATTCTGGGGGGGAGACGAAGGAATCTGCATTTGCGGACGATGTCCTCTTCACGATCACTGATCCAATCAAAACCCTCTAACAAATACAAACAGAGATTGGAATCTTTGGGGCCCTATCAAATTTTAAGCTAAACGCTGACAAGTGCGAAATCCTGGGGATTTCAGTGCCCCCTACCCTACAAGCACGAACACAACGCACGCACACCTTCCCTTGGACACGGACTGGACTTCCCTACCTAGGAGTCAGACTAACCACATCGCCCAAAGGCCTATACAAACTCAACTACCCTCCCCTTATAAGCAGCATTAAACAGGACCTCCACAAGTGGGATCTTCACCACTTCTCCCTAATGGGTCGGATCAATATCTTAAAAATGATGGTCCTACCGAGAATACTTTACCTGTTCCAGGCATTGCCAATTTCCCTCCCGGGGGACTTTTTCAGACAAATGCGGACCTTATTTATAAACTACACCTGGGGCAACAAACCAGCTAGAATAGCCTACTCCACACTGACATCCACCATAGGCAGAGGAGGTCTGGGTCTTCCCCACCTATACAAATATTCTGTAGCGGTATTACTCACCCGCATAAAAGAATGGACAAATACAAGCAGGAAAAAAAATCATGGTATATATTGGAACAGAGCTTTGTGCGGGCTCCTCTCCATACACTACCATGGCAAATTTGTCAACTCAATGAACTCTCCCCAACGCATCACCCACTCACACACAATGTCCTCACAACATGGAGATGATACAAAGACGCATGGGGACTATTCCTGGGACTCTCAAGGTTTTTCCCCCTAGCAGACAACCTAGACTTCCAGAAAGGACAGGGGAGCCCCATCCTTGTAAGGCTTACAGGGTCAAAAAACCCAGATATCACTGAGGTACTAATAGCCGGGGACCCACCCACATTAAAGGCTCTTCCCAGACGAAATAGACAGGACACACTCCTCGACATTATGGGCAGAACACAACTTAAGAACTTTATAAACAGGTCGGTCATCCCCTTTTGGTGTCCAAGGGGTATTACTCCCTTTGAAAACCTATGTGACCCAGAGAGCGACCCAAAACGCCCCCTATCAAAAATATACCGCATTCTTCAGATAGCTGAAGATGAGCATAAACCACCTCCATTTCAACGGAAATGGATGAGAGACCTCCATATACACATGTCAGACAAGGACTGGACAGACATTATGGAAACAGGGATTAAACCCCCTATTAGTGTGGCCCATAGAGAGACCTTTTACAAAAGAGTCACTAGACCCAATGTCAGGGTCAACGGCCATTTATCCACACCCTTTCAGATAAACAATGGTACATGTCAAGGGTGCCCCCTCTCTCCCCTCCTATTTGTCCTGGCTATGGAACCCTTCCTGACGGCTATCAGGAATAACATCAACATACGGGGTTACCGGTATTCTGGGGGGGAGACGAAGGAATCTGCATTTGCGGACGATGTCCTCTTCACGATCACTGATCCAATCAAAACCCTCTAACAAATACAAACAGAGATTGGAATCTTTGGGGCCCTATCAAATTTTAAGCTAAACGCTGACAACAGAACTCCAGCTATACTCCACACATTCTGGCCCTCCATCAGTGACACATGCTGGAGATGTTCTTAGGGTCAGGGAGACATGGAACACATCTGGTGGAGTTGCCCGGGCATAAAAACATACTGGCAGCACATATTGGATGATGTAGCGGAGATTCTCGCACTGCGAACCCGTTTGACCCCATCTCAGGTATTACTGGGCTGGCCCCGCTCCTTCAAGGAGCCACACAAACAGCAACTCCAACAAATACTACTTGGGGAAGCCAACGCACTCGTGCCAATGCACTGGCGACAACCCAGCGTGCCATCTAGGGAACAATGGATACAGCGGGTTGAATGGGCGAGAGAAATGGAAGAAATACACTGGTCAGTATTAGGGAGATGGTACAAATACCTTAAAACATGGGAGCTCTGGATTGAGTTTTGGAGACACCCCCCCAGGGATTTCCTAACCCAAACCCCCTAGCCGAGGGGCCAACCACCCCTACGTAGACTATCTAAAAATAGGACTAAAGGAGAATCCACAAAAACCGAATCAAGCGCAACCAGGCAGGACTAATACCCCCCCACCCTTCCCTTGCTACCCTTCCACCCCTCTAGGTCTATTCCCCTAAAGGACATCCACGCCATAGTAATACCTCCTCTAAACAGAAACAAGCTAAGCTGTGGGCACCTTGCACTCTAGAACCATACCCGGTACGCCAGAACCTCAGAATAAAGGTCGCTCACACAGCCACATTAGACGAACAGAGGTATGAATGGTATTCAACAATGTGCAATTGTATTATAATACCCTACTGTGTTATGTTCCCCGAATATAGATTTGAGGGATTTCCTGCTCTGCTGCGCTTGTCTATATTCAGGGAAATTTTGGGGAAATTTCCCTGAACATAGACCTGCACTGGTGAGCATGCTCTGTAGCGCATTCTCACTTACCGACCAATTAGTTTTACAACCGAGTCGTAAGAACAGAACACGGTTGGTAAGAGAGATGTGTCTGTATGTGCTAACTTGTTCATTAGAAACAATATTCAACAGACATGAGGTCACCCTTTGAGACTGGAAGAAAGGTGTTACATTCACATACAGCAAAGGAAAGGGTTCTTCAGTTAGAACAATGAAGATGTGAAATTGTTCACCTAAAGCATTTGTGTTATCAGATTCTACAGATAATTTGGATATATTTGATATGAGTGTAAACAGATTTCTTATCCAAGGAAAAATCTGACTTCTGTTATGGAGTCAAGAAGGTTGTATTATTATTGTGGCATGATTGGAAATGGCTACCATTTGTTTTTGCCTTCTTGTGGGTTAAACAGAATAAAAGAATGGGCATCAGGGTTGAACTTGATGGAATTTGGTCTTTTTTCAGCTTAAGTAACTATGTACCAATGTTACTATGTAGTATTAGACTTGGAGATTTATGTCGTAGAGTACCAAGTAAATATTACTACTGTAGATGGTTGGTGGTGTTAGTGGGGCTGAATCTAATGCTGAGGATTCTGTTTCCCTCAACACTGGCCTAGGAGTTACTTGACCAATACCACCACCATCAAAATCACCTGTACCTAATCACCTGGCCTATCAACATTTCCCTTAGCAATAATCGATCAAGTTCTAGTGTACAGGCTAATGTTGTGACAGGTTCAACTTCTACCAGCGCAAATCCCTTTACATTGTCAGCAGACACAAGGCAAAAAGGTGGCAACTAATGTATTGCATTAACAAAGCAAAAATATTGATCACTTACATTGAGTGCCCCAAAAGAAGGCAAAATACAAATTGTGCATTAACGATGTGAGTAGGGGAAAAATTAAGGGTCGTCTCACTAGTGCCATATGAAGCAACATCTGAAAAGATTCCATACGTTTGTATTACTGTTGGAAGAAGCAGAACAAGAAAGTACTAGGGCTGAAGGTTCGTCCATGTGTGCTCTATCTGATTCTGCTATGTAGTCACCATGAACCACCAACACTACCTTCACTGCTACTACCATCATCCTAACTAGGGCAGTGGGGATGTTAATGAAATTGCCAGCAGTCAACAGAGACAGTCGAAGATACTTGGACCCATCTTCACCCAGATACTTAAAGAAATATAAGACAAATAAATGAAATATAAATAAAAAGTTCTTCTTGCCTAGCTGCTAATGCGAGTCCCACTTACACCCAATTTAATTCACAGATTTTGAATTGTTTTACTGATTTATGATTTATATTTTATTTTACTTCTAGTAAGAGGAGGATTATTTGCTTCTCAGTATGCTTCTGTGTCACTGCTTGTGCTTTGGAAATTGCAAGTTTCTTACTTTAGTAATATATTCAGTGTTTGGATGCACTAGTGGTAATATTAGGAATGCAGGCAGTATACAGTATCATTAAAGATTAATTATGAGTTTGTAAAGACTTTTTTATTTCTTTAACTTTGTTCTGGGCAGTTGTCAAAGCACTGCGCAAAGCAGTGCACTGTGTACAGTGTAGTCAAACACAATAGTGTTTCAATAGTATAAGATTCACCAAGCAGCAACCAATATCTCAACACAAGCATAAGGTTACAATGACAGCTAGTTTAAAAAAAAGGGGGGAACAACAGCAGCAGCCATATCTGTTCCCCTTCTGCCACCCTTAGCCAGAGCAATGTCCATGTTGATGAAAGTACAATTGTTGACAAAGACAGGTTGGACAGGGACAGTTGGGCTACTCATCATCCAAAGGAAGTGTCCACCAGCCCACTTCTGAACATTTTGTTGGAATTCATTCCAGGGCCTTGTCAAAACAGAAGGCTAACAAATGTACTCATCTGTTCGGATTTTTGGAGTGCTCCTATTGCCTGCATGGTTTTCTTTCCTTGACTGCACAGTGCTGGCAGTCCACTATGCCTGGGTGTGGTTATTGAAACCATACTCGAGTGTTGCAGGAGAATTGCTGGGCATTTCCACTGCAGTAAAGCTACCTATTGAGGCAGGAACAAGAGAAAAGAGGGATTCCCACAAAACATATATTAAAGGATGTCAGCACATGATGGAACTCCACCTCAGGTATGGTAGAAAGAATTTTGCAATTCATAGGCTTTTTTCCCAACACTCCTTTGACTCCTCACAGAGGAATGAGGATTGGACAATAATAGGACACCAACAGCATTGAAAAATATAAAATTACTCCTGCTGCTCCCTCTTTTTCAGTGCCTTTCATTGGAGTGGTTTTGCCCTGCTTAACTAAATTTTGTGGTACCTGCTCACTTTGCAGATGCAGCTGGGAGAAGATAATAGATCACTGTTTTTTTTCCCACACTGAAGGATGGTCACTGACCCTACAGACTATGGGGGAAAGTTTGTCTTCCCAGGGTGGAAGGGTTGAATGGGTCTTGAATTGCCCATCACTATTTTATTTTATTTTTAATGGAGTGGATTTGTGTCTAGCTCACACCTATGAAATCTAGCTGCTCAATTATCTGCCATTTAGGAGTTAAATCACTTTGTTTATGCAGTCTTAATCACATCTTCCCTGCATGTGGCCTACACATGTCCCTACAGACTTCCTGTAAAGAAACTACATTTTAAACTTCCTTTATTGCACATTCTGTTTAATTTAGAATTTTCATATCTCCTGCTCTGTTAACAGCCTGCAGAGGTCTCCTATGTGTGATTCAAGTTCAATTAACAAAGCAGGGGATGAGCAAAAAAAAAAAATCTAATATAAGCACACTGTGGTTGAAAATGAAACACATTCTTCATGTAGGCTGTGTGAGTCACAAACAAGGGAGGTGGGCTGCATAAACAGAAATACAATTTATTTAACACCTAAATGACAAATAAGTGAGCTGTGAGACTTCAGGGGCAGATTGTATATGCTAAAACCACTAACTTGATCTAAAGTTGTTTTGATGTTTAGCGTGTCCATTTAAGCCATGGATGTTTGTGAAGGAGACGAAAGTAAAATTTTACTTGTAGTGGATTTGCCTCGCCTGAGCCTTGCGGTGCCTGCTCCCTTCGCAGATGAAGTAGAGTAATGGTGATAGGGCACTGGTTTTTTTTTTTGTGGTTTTTTTTTTAAAAACCAAGCTGAAGGACAGTGACTGAAACTGAATATGTGGGAGAGCTTTGTTCATGTCAAGGTGGAAGGGGTGGGTCAAATGCCAATTTACTCTTTCCTTTCATTTTTTGATAAATACCCCTTTTTCAACTTAAAATTACTCCTGCTCCCCATTTTTAATTAATACAGGATAGCAAAAAGAAAACAATTACAATTATTCTAAAAGTAAGTTCTCTCACTTCCTATTTTTTTTAATCTGGATATAATCTTCTAATTTTGGCATTGCAAAAATATCTGATATTGAGTAGCCATTAAGCCAGGCAATATTGTAGCTGTTTTTGTATGTCATTGGCATTTATTCAGCTGTTCTGATTGTCCTAATAGTCTACCCGAATTTTTTTCAATATCGGAATTCATCAAAGCCGAACAATGCCATTAACTAATTTCTGCCGACCTCAAAAAATAAAAATGCAGAACTGGTTCGGAAGAACCAACATTATTTTTTTATATAAACAGGTCACATTTATATTTCTTGTTACAATATTTGATAAATAAACATATTTAATAAGAATTCATAATGCATAAGTTGCTTATTTTTTCATAATTTATAGTAAACAAGATGTCACTCTATTTTTTGAGACAGCCTAAGCATAACACAAGATATACGAAAGGGGCTGTAGAAAAGAAAAAAAATAACAGTACTATTGTGTGTCAGTCGTTGTGTAGCAGGAAACAACAGGGAGATATAAAACCACAAATTTATTAGACAAAATATTTAATATGTGATGAAATCTGCTGGTTTATGAAACGTTCTGGGTTAAGTTTGCTGTTTGTTTCTATTTTGAAAGAATACATTTCTCTTCTCCATGTAAACTCAAAGCTCTAGTTATTTACTTTAAAATGGATTCATTTCTTATTCCAGAGGAGGGTGGGAGCCGCTTGACTTCAACAGCTGCTTCATGACCCAAAAACTGTCAGTCTTCCTTGGAATAAATTGTGGACTGGACCATCTACCAGGCAATGTGGGGGAGTACAACTAGCCATGCTGTTTTGGTTAAAAATCAGGAGAACACCTGATGCCAAATTGATGGCACTTTAGGCGTTTACTTCTTGATATGCAAGTATATCAACCACGAATGATCTAAGGTTAAGACAAACAACACATCTTTTTGTTCCTCATCATTCTCAAAACACCCCCCTCTTTTCAGATGCTGAGTAAAAGAGGCCCATAGTAGAATCAATTCACACTGAGGGGGGCTTGAAACAGTCTGTTTCGCTGGTTGCTGAGTTTGGAGAGCGTTGGGCAGTTTGTGTTTAATTGTGACTGTTGAATAATTTTTTTGTGCTTGTGAAGCCATACTCTGTCCCTGTTATGAAAGGAGGTGTAAGAGGCCAGCTCTTGCCATTCTGTTTTTTGTTTTTGCATTTGGTGGTGGTAACAAGCATGTTCTGGAAGCCCAGAGTTGTAGTACTTATTACCAGCCTGCATCAAACACACTTAATTTAGCTTGTATACTTGCTTCTCCGAAGGCTTCTAACTTTCATCTGGTGAGCAAACAATCTTTGAGTCTCTCAGATTTATAGATATATAAATAATATTTCTATCAGCTCTGCACTATCTATATTGGTTAATATAAAACTGAGTTTACGTTAATAAATATAACTTAAATGGTTTACATTTTGTGATCTTGTGCAGTGATAAGTCAATATTGGTTATTTGTAAATGTTGCTTTAAAGCATTCTCCATGTAGTATTTTCAGTATAGATTTTTTTGTTTCCTTATCGTTTTCATAAAAGTCTAAATCTAAAATTCTGTTCATTGTTTCATCACGTGTTTTATATAGTTGTAAAAAAAAATTCTGATACAATATATGTCTATTGCGTGTGCACATAAATCCCTATATGCGTGTGCATGTAATTATCAAGATCTGTGTCTTCGTTATACTGGAATTCCATACATTTACATGCATTTTATTAATTCCAGCTTGAGGCATTATTGTGATGTAAAATGAAAGCATCCACATACCCTTAAATCTTACCATCCGATTAACTCCTCCCCCCGCCTGAAAAAATAAAAACATTAAAATAAAAACAGGTTTATGTGTATACTTTATTCACTTATCTTCCAATATGTTCCAAGTAGGATATTTCTTGGTTTCATTAACACATTCATTGCTAAATAATCCCTATAGCATCTTGCCACAGGTTTCTGAATATAACCTTGTAGAAGGGTACACAGAGCCATCTAGAGGACAGAAACATGTATTCGATTTTGGAAAGAAACAATACTTGAATTCTGGAGCAAGACTACGACTAAGAGACTTCGCTATCAATGTGCTATCATATATTAACTGATATGTTGCAGTGAGAAATAAGTAAAAAGATGGCTGTATATTTGTTTCAATTTAGAGTTGACCACAATATACACAAAATCCAAATGTAAATATATTTGGCTAATATATTTGGAGGTGGAAATAACAGTGCACCGCCGTTGATTCCTCACACAGTTTTGAACCCCCATAAAACTGCATAATAATGAGACCGGCAAAAGGGTATGTACAAAAGAACTGAAGTTAAAAACGTATCAACTTACACAAATGCACAAAATAACAATATTTAAACTAAATTAGGAGCGATATTTATCAGGAGATCACCATCAGTTGGCAGGACGCAACCAATGAGAAGGTTTCGTAATCTAGCAATTGTCCAAGTTCCATCTATAAAATGGAGTTGTCTATAGTTTTGTCATTATTTATTTTGTCCTGCTGTTTGTAAGAGTAGCACAGTGCATCACTTCCTACCATAATGCTAAGAACTTGTGGAACTACTGAAGCAATGCCTGATAGGACACTAGCAATTCTCATTCAATTTTTGCATTTAAGAACATTTTTGAATATGATTTATTTTTCAGTTTTCCTAGTTTTTTATTTTTAAGCTAATAACAATTCTTGAGTTTAACTTTTACATTGTTGTACTTCAAATTCACCCGGAACATAAGCTGTATACACAAAGCACTTTCTTGCATAAAAGAGCATACCTTTCCTGGTCTTGGATCTGGAAATTCTGTGATTTTGGGGCACGGCTTGCATTTGTTTTTGGTAGCCATTTTAATTATATCTGTTGATAATAGGGGAATTAATCTCTTCACATGTGCTTCTTTAGGCATGCCTTGCATTGACTGAAATTCCACTGTTGATTACACCACTTACTCTTCCCATCGCTATTTCTAACAGTTAAAAACTGACTAAACTGGCAGCATTCGTTGGGTGTGGATTCTGTAAGAATACCTTTACCGTCTGAAACTAACACGATTGAATATAGGTTAGATATATGTATATTTAACCCTTTAAGGATGGAGGCAATTGTACATGTTCTGATGAAAACAAAATCGAAACAAACCCTAGAATTTGACTATATGTCTATATTACTATTCAACCGTAATTCACCTTTTTCATATTAAATGCACACACACTTATTATATATCATTTTGTTCAGGTGAAAGAGGGTTTTCATTTTGCATCAAATATTTATATATGAAACATAATTTTATAGACTAAAAACTAAAAAAGCACAAACATTTTTAGAAATTAAATTTTCTTAGTTATGAGTTTTATTTTACCTGTGAATGTCATAATACTGTTAGCTTATACTGCAATAAAATACACATATTTGAGTTCATTGATGTCTCATGAGTACAACGGTACCCCCCATATACAGGTTTTATAGTGTTTTTGAAAGTTACAGGGTCAAATATATGGATTTTCCCTTTCTAGTTTTTACACATTGAATTTTGCCAGATGGTTATGTGTCTTTGAAATCATATGGCAGCCCAGGAATGGAAATTACCCCCATCATTGTATGCCATTTGGAAAAGTAGACAACCTAGGGTTTTTAAAATAGGGTTTATCCAGTCTTTCTTAGTAGCCATTTAATCATTACCACTCACCAAATCTAGCGTTCATATTTATTATTTGCATTTTTTTAAAACAAATAAACTGCCATTGTACAGAACACTGGTGAGACCTCACTTGGAGTATTGTACACAGTACTGGAGACCGTATCTTCAGAAGGATATTGATACCTTAGAGAGGGTTCAGAGAAGGGCTACTAAACTGGTTCATGGATTGCGGGATAAAACTTACCAGGAAAGGTTAAAGGATCTTAACATGTATAACTTGGAGGAAAGACGAGACAGGGGGGATATGATAGAAACATTTAAATATATAAAGGGAATCAACACAGTAAAGGAGGAGACTATATTTAAAAGAAGAAAAACTACCACAACAAGAGGACATAGTCTTAAATTAGAGGGACAAAGGTTTAAAAATAATATCAGGAAGTATTACTTTACTGAGAGGGTAGTGGATGCATGGAATAGCCTTCCAGCTGAAGTGGTAGAGGTTAACACAGTAAAGGAGTTTAAGCATGCGTGGGATAGGCATAAGGCTATCCTAACTATAAGATAAGACTAGGGAGTAATGAAAGTATTTAGAAAATTGGGCAGACTAGATGGGCCGAATGGTTCTTATCTGCCGTCACATTCTATGTTTCTATGTTTCTATTTCACCGATGATATCATCAGCATTATTTATTTATTTATTTATTTATAAAATATTTTACCAGGAAAGATACATTGAGATTTCTCTCGTTTTCAAGTATGTCCTGGGTCCACAAATCATTGCATTGTTACATTAGGTACAACAAAATACAAAAACAATATTAATACACAATATATACAAAATTTAACATAGAACAGGCAGGAAATGTATAATCAACCATGACACGTGCATTCTGTTTTGAGGTATGTAGAGAGGGATCTCTAAAATGACATTAGGCTTAGGGAAGATTTTGAATTGTGCGGGAGGTCGTTCCACAATTGCGGCGCTCTATAGGAGGAGGATTGGGCCGCTTTCTTTTTGTATTGCGGTAGACTCAACAGAAGTAAAGTGCTTGTACTGGATCGGAGCTTATAGAAAGTGGGAATAGCTGGGGAAAGCATTTTGTTCAGGTAGGGTGGGAGTTTCCCAGAAAAGCTCTTAAAAACAAGGCTGGAAAGATGAAGGGTGCGTCTGGATTCCAGCGATAGCCAGTTTAGTTCCTTTAGCATGTCACAATGATGGGTCCTGTAATTACATTGTAGCACAAATCGGCAGAACGAGTTATGCTCTAAACCACTCATATTAGTGTTCAATAATGTCTCACAAGTACAACAGTACCCCCCATGTCCAGGTTTCATGGTGTTTTGGAAAGTTACTGGGTCAAATATAAGACTTGCCCATTTCTGTTTTTGCACAGATACGGGTTCCATCGCTAGCTGCTTTATGCTATAGATAAAATATTCACATCGTAGCCTATAGTCAGTTGGGTTAAGGGGTCTTTGAGAAAGATGCTCCATCACTCAGAAGTACATGATTCATGTGTAAAGGACTTTCTCACAGATCTTGCTTTCAAGTGGAATACTCGTACAGACATTATTCCACTTTATCCCTGTAATAGACTGGTCAAGAAATTCTCCCATTGATATTTTACCAGTATACAATCATAATTGGCAAACTTAAGATCTTGAAAGACAAGTTTATGTCCCTGAATATGAGTTGCAAAAGCAGCATTTGTCACAGAATGTATGTTGTTTTCTTTGCTCTTTCTCCAACATATTATGCCATTGTTTTTCACACTGTGCAGCACTGACCCAGGAAGCACCTCTAGTGGTCGCCTAAGTAACTGCCACCAAATGTGTTCCTAGGCATTACATTAAACAGCCTATAGGGATCTGCTATACTCACAAAAACAACCACATTAAGCTGTAGTTGTTCTGGTGATTCTAGTATCCTTTTAAATATAATGTATTTTTTTTCCTTAAAGTACCCACACAAGTCATATATTATTTTTGATTTTAAAATACACAATTTGTGTATAGTTATCCTCTTTCATGTAAAATGTCCTGCTTTTCTAAACCCAATAAAAAAAAATATGCTTTTACTTAGATTTAGTTTCCTCTAGTTATTAGCATTAATAAAATTAGGAAGCAATTTTTTTAAAATTAATTTTGCCTTCACCATACTGCATTTTATATAAAAAAAATATGAACTATAATGTTATGTCTAAATAATATGCATTTTTAGAAAGTATACAAGCCTCAAATATCATAGCGGTGTTATGAAAAATTATCCTGTTATCTATTTATTTTTTCTTACAACTTAGTACCACTTTGCAAGAAATTTAAATACTGTAGACAAAATATAAAGCTGTAAATGGGAGTTTTGCCAAAGTTAGCATTACTATTCTCGTGTTTCTGTGCATGCTACGATACTTCTGAAAACTACACTATGGAAAATCCAGCAATGTGTGTGATGTCAACAGGGTGTTCTTGCAAACACAGAAAAGATTCTCATTGGCAGTTATTGACTACGGAAGTTGACTATCCAGAGCCATTCAAACCTGTTACATGTAAACCTCGCTAATACGATGGGTTATGTTCCAGACCACCGCTAGTAAGTGGATCACGGTTTTAGCTAGTACATACAAAGCCTAAAAACATGTTTACATTATCATTATACATTTTATTTATATTAAGTGTGCAATAGCAATAGATTAAAAACAATTATTTGTAGAAATAAAAATAATAGAAAAATGCTACAACTGTACAAATTGTTAACTTTAAACTAGTAGAGATAGTGGAGGTTCATCATCTGAATATAATTGAAAAATACAGTATTAGCTGTAAGGTATAATATTACTGTAAACTAAAAAAAACAGTCCCATTGAGTTTCAAGTGCAACTTTTAAACTCATTGGACTAGATAGAAAATGTTGAAGAATAAAACGGTCTGAAAGTTCTTTTATTTTTCACTTCTTACAAATGCATATTTGCATATAGGCAAGTAAACATTAAAAATCCAGAGGAATGACTTCCCCTTAAAGTAATGTTAATGAGTGCATTTTAATTGTTATACTGCACATAGCTAACATGATATATGTAACTAAAAACGCCCCCCAAAAATGACATGTTCACACTTATAAAATTCTGATATAAATCTTTTATAAATAAAAGTAAAATATTTTTAGATTCTGTCATGATTACAAGTAGGAATGCATGTTCTATAGGTACATATATATCATGGAAATGCATCTCTTTAAAATATATTTAAATAATCCAGTTATTCACTGATACACAATGTCAACTTCATATAACTGAAAACTAGCACACCATTGAGAAAAAAAGGGGTGTATCTTTACACCATACTATTATTATTTTTTTCAAATTTTCATCTTTATTCATTTTTTTAATATATAAAAAGACATACATACATATATAATGTATTTCAAATGTTCATCAATAAGATGTTCTGATATATATTTAAACAATCATACAGCTAATAATATTATAACTAATAACATATAACACATATTCGGACGGATTCTGGACTAATCTAAAAAGACGATAAAAAAAGGAAGATGATTTCATCATTATATAGTCAGAAAATTACATGATTTTGCTATTTCATGACGAAAAGACATGATTTTATGAAAGACACGAAGGCGAGTATCGCTTAACCCTTTCATTACTGATAGGCCACACCCATACCAAGTCCCAGTATAATAGTAAGCACATCCCCACACATTTCCTCTTTCTTTGGAGATGCGAGACAATAACAACAAAACAGGAACGATGAAACAGTCCAAACCAAATAGAACAGGCGATCTGAAATCCAGCCGGACTCCGATCAGGAACTATAATGGAACTGGGACCGATCCATCAGTTAACAAGATTCCAACAGTGAGGGGCCCATCACAGCATTGTCCATAAACATCCTGGCCACTTGGTGAAGCCGAGAGAGAAGTGCTGAAGACCCTTGATCAACAAGGAATCAACCTGTGAAAACACAAAAGACAGGAGCCGAACGGTTAAATCGGTACTTGAACCAAAGTGCGCATGCCAAGACATAATTTTAATATATTGCAAGTTTAAAGCTGATCAATAACTGGAGAAAAAACGTGAGGCAAAGGTCGAAAGTAAAACTCACAAAAAGTGGATTCGCGGGACCAGTCGGCCATTCTCATCATGTCTTCCAGACGTGCAATTCACCATGGACGTGGCCGATGCCCCTCGGGCTGAGTGGGCACCAAAGATAGACGTATCCACACCGGCCAGAGACATCACCCATTTCACCCAGCGAGCCAATGTAGTACTGGACACAGGGGAGAAGGGGGCGACGAAGCGAAAGAAACAGCTGGGGAGACGACGTAGCTCATGTGCACTCGTTCGAAGTTCATATTCCCATAGGCAGGCCACCGGACATAGGACTGGAGTACCAGGGAAGCTTGGATAAGAAACCGATCGAATAGCGGTCTTGGTGCATCTGGAGATGTTAAACGTCACACCGTCCGGAGTGAAAGACCTAGCATCATAGTTCAGGGCACGAACATCCGATACCCGTTTGCATGAAATGAGACAGAACAGGGAGACAGAACAACTTGGCCGACAGCTGTCGCGGGGAGAGCTCTGCATTAGGCGGCCAGGAGGAGAACAGCGACAAAACGCAGGAGACGTCCCATGTAGATGAGTTACGAGGTCTAGGGGGGCGCGACAGGCGTGAGCCCCTAAGTAAGCGGCATACTAACGGATGTTGGCCTGCTGGGCAGCCGACAAATCCTTGGTGAGCCGAGGAGATGGCCGATCTGTATGAATTAATCGTGCGATATGCCCGACCAGCTTCAAACAACGAAGTCAGGAATAGGAGGATTGCAGTCACAGGTGCTGAAACGGGATCCAAGCTCCGAGCCAGGCATCAGCCAGTCCAAACTCTCCAAGCGGTCCCATATGCTCGTCTAGTCCCGGGAGCCCATGCGTCAGCCAGGAGGCATAGAGTTGCGTCCGAAACCCCTTGGATTTCCCACGGACTCCCAAAATTCTCCACGCGAGCAGTAGTAACGACCCGTCCACCAGGAGGGGATGCTGGAGGCCTGATGGGTCCAGGAGGAGGTTCGGTAGAGACGGCAGCAGTCAGGGCACGTCTACCGCCAGTTCCAGGAGTTGTGGGAACCAAGATTGGGCCCCCCAGAATGGGGTTAGTAGGATCAGGTCAGCTATTTGGCGGTGAACTTGGAGCAGGACCCGAGGTATCATGGCAAATGGGGGGAAGGCGTAGAGGAGTGAGCCAGTCCAGTCTTGTAAGAAGGCATCCACTGCCTCCGCGGTTGGAGCCAAAGGGTAGTGAGGAAAGATATAATGAGATAAGTTAGTAATCAGAAGAAGCAAATGCACCCACAAAGCACCCCAGGTCCTTAATAAAGGAGTCCCCAAATAAGAGGCCTTGGGCATCCTTGCCTGCCTCTGTGAGGGCGAGTTTGGCCAGTTTGGGTTCAATCTTGAACAGAATGGCTTTACGCCTTTCAATGGACAGGGAGGTGTTTACACTGCCCACAATGCAGATAGCCCTCTGCACCCAACCACAGAGTTCCTCCGGGTGAACCTGCCGGTTCTCGGCTCTGGCGATTTCAGCCAGATCAAACAGTTTGGCCAAAGGGCCAAATATGTCAAGATGTTTATCTTGGCATGATTTAAGTGCTGAATCTAGACCCTTGCGGGGATTCCAACCCATTTTGGAGAGGAATTGGGTCATCTTAGGGTCCACTACAGGGGTCTCACAGACTTTGCTAGGTACCAATGGTCTTGGGCATTCCACCCTAAGTTTATTACACGCCGCCTTACTGAGGGGACGTCGTACCCAGTTTTCAAGGTACCGTGCCACATGGTCCGCCGGGAGCCATTCCACCGACCTCGGATGATGGAGAGCATCTGGGTCAAACATGGGTTCCCCGGACGGATCCATGAGGGTGGAGCCCGCAGTAGCGGGGAAGTCGCTCCTAGTCGCAACCACCGCGGAGTGAGCAGGGCCAAAAGGTTCAGACTTCTGCCCACAAAATTCGTCATCAGAGTCATCCACACACTCGTCATCCTCCTCACTAGACCCGATTTCTGAGTCGGAGTCGCTCTCGTTTTGTGCTCTAGCACATTTCCACTGCCGCGCCCGTTCTGCCTGGCACGGAAAGGCTCTCTTGCGTGACATAGGCACGCTGTCATGGGTGACTATAGTCACACCAGTCATGTTGGTTCTGGAGGCAGGGAGATTTGAGAGCCTGGATTTGCCAGTAGCCTTTTTTGGTGCCTCCCCTATAGGATCAGTAGCCGGTCGCGCTAAGCGTGTCGGCGTACCCGAACCTTCTGCGGCCAAAGGGCGTGCAAGTAAGGCCTGTGATATGGTCTTGGAGAGGACAGAGGACATGGAGCCCATAGCAGCCATAATGGCGTCAGAGACTGAGCGCTGTAGCACCAGGGACTGGGTCTCATCATACAGGGGCATAGGGTCCCCAACAGAAGAAGGAGAAGCAGAATTGGAAGATGGGTTAGCTAAAACCTGGGGCATGTCCATCTCCCTAGGGGAGGAGGGGCTGGCAGGCACTTTAGATCTGGGCATGGAAGTGCTGTGAGATATTCCCCAACAAAACTTTAACAACAATATAACCAGTATGGGATAAAGCTAAATCAGAGCAGAGGAGACTAGCAGGAGTTAATCACCCCAAACTAGTATAACCTAAGAGGGTATAGATAGGGAGTTCACCAGGGTCCAGACCGGCAGATAGGAAGAGAACATGCACAAAGTCAGAGAGACAGGAAGTCAGGAAATGGCCGCTGGCAATCTCGCGAGATTCATGGCCAAAATACAGTCAATTTGTCTAGTTAAAGAGCCGAACGGTCGCAAAAAAAGATGAATTCAATGGGATATATAGATGAAAGTAATGAATAAGAAACAGGCGAATGCACTGACCGTTCGAATGAAAAATAGCCGAACGCGGCAAAACAGACTAATGAAGCTAAGTGTTAGAAAACAAACGAACGGCATGTGTTCATGAAGAATTTACCGAACTGGTTAGAATTCTTTCATGAAAACATCCGAATAGGATGGAAAACAGGCGCAAAATGGCGCCAAATAAATGGAGAGAAGGTGAAAATGGAGCCAAAGGGTAGTGAGGAAAGATATAATGAGATACATTAGTAATCAGAAGAAGCAAGTGAGCATGGATAACACACAGAATAAAACATAGGGAAGGTCTGGATCCCTGGGCTCAAAGGTAACCAACATAATATATAGTATGAAACAAGCATGTAATAAAACACAGAAAACAAATTCCAGACAGGAATTATCAACAAAAAGAGTAATAGAAGTTCAAATAACAATAAATAACTCATATAAATAACCAGAAATCAATAAGAGAATAGTAGTATAGTATGAGATAAATTTTGTCATGTACTTATCTTTGGTCGGAGCAGCAACGAAAGAGGAAATGTGTGGGGATGTGCTGACTATTATACTGGGACTTGGTATGGATGTGGCCTATCACTATGGTTACCATTTTTACTTACTGCTGTATTCTTTGCTGCTATTGGTGGACAGTAAAGAAAGGGTTAAGCAATATGAGCCTCCGTGTCTTGACATAAAATTATTCTCCACTTGTAATTAATTAGGTGGAAGGGTATTACAGGTGGTTTTCAAGGGAAGCATTTCATGAGGTTCAATTCACAAGGTGATAAATTCTATAATATTGAGTCCAGAGATCCCACATTTTATTGTATGTATTTAATGTCTTGGCTTCTTTATTGAAAAATTGTTTCTCTGCCTCTCTCTGAAAATGTATTTGAGTTTTAACTTCAGTCCATGATGGAATAGAGATACTTCTCCAATGTCTGGCTAAACACATGTTTGCTGCTGCAAAGATATCAATGCATAAATATTTATTATATCTGCCTGTGACCGGGAAATCAATATGAAATAAAAATGCTTGTTAAATATATATGTTAATAAGAAGAGACATGTCAGCTGTATCTCTATATTTCTTTTAATAGAAACCAAACTTGGACATTCCCACCATATATGAATTTGTGTACCCAGGTGGTTTTAGCAGCGCCAGCAATAGTTCTGTGAATTATGGCAAAATCTTTCAAGTCGTGTAGGAACCATATAACACCTTTGTATTAACTTAAAATATTGCTCGTACAGATTGATACAGTACATGGAGGCTCTCGTGAGTCGCCATGCACTGTTCCAAATCACTAATGGGGCAGTAAAGGTACAATCTCTCACCCAGTTCAGCATAGCTTTAGGTTTATTTAATTTTCTCATCCATAGATTTACCAATTGTAGTGATTGTTTTTGAGGTAGGTTGTATATTATAATGGGTATCTATTATACCTGGATATCTATTCAAATCTGGAGTAAGAAAATGCTTTATCCTAATTTATTTAAATATTTCTCGAAGAGAAAGACCATGTCTCCCTTGCAAGTTGGAAAAATGATTTATCGAATCAGTATCATATAGGTCTGATATTGTTTTTAAATCGTTAGATTGCCAGTGGGAAATGTCCATATTTTCTATATACAAAGATAGAGAGAGGACTAGCTCTTGTGATAAAATGTAGGGTTTGTCTGTTTTCCAACCTTTTTCTAAATTTAAAAAGCCAGTCTATCAATCTGGTCAGAGTTTGGTTCTGAATTTTTAGTAGTCTGGGTCTATTTTCCTTTTAGGTATAGTCCGAGGGACTCTAGGCTTCTTGGCTCCCCAAACATATGTGGATAATAGAATTTCCATTTCTTTTATTATATTGGGTGGTACTGAGATTGGAATAACTCCTAAAAAATACAATATTTTTGAGACCAAATATGTTTTAAGGATATTTATTCATCTGAGCCAATACATCTCTTGGCCCTTCCATCTACTTATTGTCTCTTTAACATCAATAATCAGTTCCAAATAATATTTTTACAGTGTAGACTGTAGTCTGAACAAAGTTTAATTCCTAAATATTGTACCTCTTTTTTAGACCAATCCAACGTTACATAGCTTTCATTTAGAGTTTGAAAATTAGAATTAGTAATATAAAAATACATTATTTGAGTTTTAGAAAAATTAAGTTTATAGTTAGAAAACAGACTAAATGTCTGTAGTATCTTTAGAGCTTCGATAAAAGAAGATTTAAGAGATGACAATGTTAAAAGTATATCGTCAGCAAAGAGGGAAACCAAATGGTCTTGTTGACCTACCATAATTCCTTTAATTGCTGATGTCTTTGTCAGGACCGCCAATCTCTCTACTGTAAAAACATAAAGAAGGGGTGCCAGTGGGCAGCCCTGACAGGTACCATTTCGAATCTTAATGTTCATAGAGGTGAAAAATGGAACAGTAATCTTTGCACTAGGAAGTATGTATAGCGCCATAGTCCGTTCAGCAAATGGGCCCGTGAGTCCAAACACCCGCAGAGTCTTAGCCAAAAATCTTCAATTTACTCTATCAAATGCCTTTTTGGCATTTAAGGCCATAATGATAGATGGAGTTTTCTTAAGATGGATCTCGTCAATAATATTATTGACTCTGCGGGTGTTTTCTTCCCTTGTCCTACCCACCATGAAACCAACCTGGTCCGGGTGTATTAGATCTAGAATAACCAAATTCAATCTTTGTGGCAAAATCTTAGAATATATTTTTATATCCAGATTAATTAACAAGATTGGTCTATAATTGGTTAACTTAGTAGGATTTTTGCCCATTTTTAAAATAGGTGATATAGTAGCTTCAAGCATTTCTAGGGCAAATCCAATTGATCTACCTATGGCACCATAAACACACTCCAGCTTAGGTTGTAAAATCTAATAGAACATAGTGGTAAAGCCGTCAGGACCTTTACCTCTCTTCATATCAGCAATTACACTGGCGATCTATATCTGAGTAAAAGGTTTGTTAAGTATATTACTTTTTTCATTGGATAACACTGAAAGGTTTAGGGATCTTAGAAAATTCTCCAGTTTTATTTGGTTCGGGTAAATTATATAGGGATTCATAATATGCTCTAAAAGCCCTAGCGATTTTGAGAGGTGAAAAACAAACTGTACCCTCATATGTAATCTGTTTAATTCTATTTCTTTGGTCTTGAGCTTTTAGTTTGTTTGTTTGTTTGAGTAGTACCATCTTAGTTTAAGACGTGTCAGGGCATAGTTAGTTTGATCTTTTATTTTATTCTTAATCTCTTGTTGGATTGTTGTTATTTCTCTATAAATATCAGGAGAAGGGTACAGCTTGTTTATTCTCTCCAGATCGGCAAGGTGAATAAAGGGATCAGCTAGTAGTTTACCCTGCTTTAGTTTCAAATATATTTCTTGTTTAATCAGATAGCCAGTAGTACCATATTTGTTTAAGACGTGTCAGGGCATAGTTAGTTTGATCTTTTATTTTATTCTGAATCTCTTGTTGGATTGTTGTTATTTCTCTATAAGTATCAGGGGAAGGGTACAGCTTGTTTATTCTCTCCAGACCGGCAAGGTGAATATAGGGATCAGCTAGTGTTTTACCCTGCTTTAGTTTCAAATATATTTCTTGTTTAATCAGATAGCCCCTAAGAAAACATTTCATCGAACACCATAAGGTAAAATCTGAAACTGCGTTATTATCGTTTTCCTAGAGAAAGCACTCATCAGGCTTTACACCATATTATAAGGACAGAAAAGTGGAGAATAGCTACTAGAGCATAGGAAAAGGACACTGACATTGCAGTAACATGAGCCAGAAGGGTCAAGTCTCAACAATACCACATCAGGCATTGGTCATCTGGATAATTAGTGATGTTAGGGTAACCTCAGTCAGTATAACCAGCTATAGTTCATGTGGAACTGGGGAACCTGGTTAAGCAAACTCTCAATAACAACTCTAATCTTCTCAACATTTATTCTGGTTTTAAGTTCAGGTGCCCTATTTTGCATCCACAATAGAAGGATTAGATTAGATTAGCATCAGTGGTGGCTTAAATTGAGCTGGACTGCTCAACAGAATGGCAATAACTTTATATACTCTCCCCAATATGGCACTGTTTTAGAATAGCCCCACCATACATATGGAAATCTCCATACATTGCTAGCAAATCTCAGATATAGTGGGGAATTCGCCATTGCAGAATCAGTGGGGGACTCTGGGAGGAAGGTGTTCAAAACGTGAAAGTAGGTAATGGCATTGCAGCATGAACAGTACGTGCTGTGTTTGAAAATATTTCAACTGAGTAATAAAGGAAATTTGTCTTCCTCTGTGAGAAAGGCTCTCCTTTGGCTATCAAAGTCAATGGTGTGCTTCATCGATGGATATTCTAAGTCAGGTAGAATCAGGTCACGTTTACCCTTCCAGGTAGAAATAAGGGATTATCCATCAGAGGTAATAGAAAGCATGGGGGCAATGTAAGAAAAAATCTAAATGCCTTCAATAACCAGATAACCATAGTAGTTTCCAAATGTGATTTCCCACCCATCTTCCACCCTGCACAATGTCCATTAACACCTTAAGGACACATGACATGTCTGACATGTCATGATTCCCTTTTATTCCAGAAGTTTGGTCCTTAAGGGGTTAAAGGAATGCACACGTTGCAGTCTCCACCATTGTCCTGCCAAATGATTATTGTCAGTAGGGACAACCCCCACCTTTGCTTTTTATGGGGTATATGCTGTTCAAATTACAATCTAAACAGCCTCTTAAGCCACACGAGAGCTCAGATCTCAGCCCACAGGGGTCCAAGATATCCCTGGGAATTCAGATTGTGTGTGTGACGGACCGCTGGCACTCCGACTGAGTACCTCCGCCAATCGATGCTCCTAGTGCTCGCTGAGGACTCCAAGCACTCCAACCAACACCATCAGCACTGCAGACCCCACTTCCAGCGATGCAACTGCGCCGGGGTCTCTGCTGTCTCCACCCACCCTGGACCCAAGGCCAGGATCCAGCTTCCAGTGGGTGAACCTCTCTTTCCCCAGAGAGCAGGAACAGGAACAAGCTCTTAGCAGAACTTAGTGATCATACCCTGGGGAGTATAGTGATTATAGCAATCCGCAGAGTGTATTTCTCCAATCCCCAAACATGAGCCAAGGCTTAATGCTGGAACAAGACTGATTTACTGGCACACAGAACTCACAATTTATGCAACACAAAACTCCTCCTCTGGGCCAGGCTAGATAATTGAGTTTCTACAATACACAAAGCTCAATTATCTGCTGGCCAGAAATAATACAGTTTTTACAGCATTCATAACTTCTAAAATATACATCACATTCACATAAAAATTATATATTCACAATCAATCCATTCAGGGAAACAACATATCAAAATGGCATGAATCAGACCAGGGGTTCAGAAGTTAGTAAAGTATCTTTTGGGGCCTGGCTGGCAGCATGGCTATCTGGCCCAAACTGGTTTTACAGAGCCCTCTAGCCTGGAGACAATGGGGAAAGTAATCCAATTATCCAGGGATAGAAGCAGACTCCATTGAGCACATGTTCCCAGTAAAACACAAAAGGATACAAAAATACATAACTCCTATCATACTGAATTGAACGGGCCAAATCTCCCAGGTTCCATAGTCACAGGGCAAGAGGCGGGCAAGCAGTCCTCTCCAGGCACAAGTGGCAAAGGGCACTTCGTCAAAGTGTGGAACAAATAAAGCAATTTGGGAGTAAGTTAATTTTATCAAGTTTCCCCTGCTGACCTATGAAATGTGCTTACTTTCTATCCCCTCCAAACCACCTTGAGTTGCAACACCACTAGCACAAAGTTTAAACAAGGTCTAATTTCAGACATATGCTCAAATATTTCAAATACATTTCATACCATCAAAATTTGACCTGACCCTGGAACCGTGACTCCTCCACTTTACTCCCAGTCAGGGAGGCATTTCACATTTCTGGCTTGTCATAATTTGTCTGGATTGGGCAAATTACTATATTTGTCAAGTACTTAGAGAATTCCCATCAGGGATTTTTAGCATCAGCACAACAAATTGTTTCTGATGATCTTCTGTACTGAAATCTCTCCTGTCTTTTTAAAGTCTTTTTTTTTCACATTGAATGTTCTTTTATCTTAACTACTCATTTGGCATTGTAATAATTACTTAAGGCCCTCAAATGTTCTTATACTGCATTTTTCTCAAAGTAGGTAGATCAACCAAGTAGTTTCCATTAAAGGACCACTATAGTGCCAGGAAAACATATTCATTTTCCTGGCACTATAGTGCCCTGAGGGTGCCCCCACCCTCAGGGCCCCCCTCCCGCCCGGCTCTGGTAGGGGGAAAGGGGTAAAACTTACCTTTTTCCAGCGCTGTGTGGGGAGATCGCCTCCTCCTCTCCTCCTCCGATCCGCCCCGTCGGCTGAATGCGCACGCGCGGCAAGAGCTGCGCGTGCATTCAGCCGGTCGCATAGGAAAGCATTCATAATGCTTTCCTATGGACGCTTGCGTGCTCTCACTGTGATTTTCACAGTGAGAATCACGCAAGCGCCTCTAGTGGCTGTCAGTGAGACAGCCACTAGAGGCTTTGGGGGAAGGCTTAACCCATTGATAAACATAGCAGTTTCTCTGAAACTGATATGTTTATAAAACAATGGGTTAACCCTAGCTGGACCTGGCACCCAGACCACTTCATTAAGCTGAAGTGGTCTGGGTGCCTAGAGTGGTCCTTTAAGTCTCTGTATACCTCTTATGGGCCTGTGTAAGTTAGAAAAGAAAGCTAATAATACCATTCGATAATGAATTGCCCAGATCACAGGTTTGAGAAATGATTGATGATAATGGTCTAATGAAAAAAGGTCTATATGGGACTAACTCACATGGACCTTCGAGTAATAAGTATAATCTCTCTTACCTTGATATTCCAAAAATCCACCAGATTGTAGGAAAACAAAAGATGTCATATGGTATTATTTGAAGGTCTTTAGATTTTGCTTTATTGGTACAGAGATGCAAAAGATATATCTGGTAATCTCTATTACCCAATGTTGGTGCCAATTCTGCCCTGAAATGTGTTACTTGAAAAAACTGAATTGCAATTTATTTAGTTTTAAGTCAAATGGAAAACGAAAAGAGGATGTTTATAAGAAGAAAAATAAAAAATAAAATTGCAGAAAACTGATGAAGGAAGGAAAAGCAGAAAAAGAAGAAAAATAAAGAAGAAAGAAAAATCTGGTCGTTCACCAGAAGTTCGCGAACAGTTCGCGACATCTCTAGTCTTGGTAGATCAACAAAACTATATTATTGCATTAGTAAGTGTGGCGAAAGTAACCTCACCATGTGTTCTTGGAGGGGCTTGTTTGCCAGCCTCTTGCATCAGGACTATGGGCCACGCACAAAGGCTAATAAAATACCTTGTTCGTGCCTTCTTGGCTATTCTGTTCGGTAGTTTGCATTCCCCTCCTATGGTAACATTGTCCCGTTCGGCTTCCGAACAACAGCTTGTTAACACCTATTAACAACTTGGAATGTTTCTCACCGCAGTGTTCTAATTGTTCGTCTGGGTGGCCACATTTCCTATGGATAACCACGAGGTGGCGGCCATCTTGTTCACATGAATGCAGTCAGGGGTGTTTGGGCATGACTCTCATGGAACTAAAAGCAGACACAGAAACTCCTGAACACCGCTGGACTTCCATCATCGCCTGCCTTCGGTTCTATACAAGTTAGAAGGGCACTGTTCGGTGGGATCATTCGTCTGGATGAGGGAAACAAGCTCCAGGGTAAGAACATAGACTATGTTTGGTAGTTTATTTGTTTTTAAACTAGACCGACCGCAAGCCCTGATTCTCTGGAACTATTTTGGGCATGGGACCATGCATGTGGACGGTCAAATAAATGACTTCCATGAAATTCCTGAACCCCTAAACTGTACTGGGTGATTTTTAGATATGTTGGTCACCCAGATCGGCCATTTAAGTATAAGCTCACCTGCCCCATCAAGACAACCCTCTTAAGGGAATACTACACTTACAATTCATCTTGCTTCTTTCTGCGTAAAAAATGAGTCAGATATGGGTATATTTTTTAAACCCTTACATACTTATTAATCTTTAATAGGGAACACATGGGGTGGGCGGCAGCATTGTAACATAGCTGTGTAATACAAAAGCAAATACAAATACACAAAAATAAGTCCACTACCACTACTCCTGGGTGGCAGTAATGAATATAGTACACATCAGTCCCAATTTGTACAATAAAAAACAAAGAAAAGAGTTACTTGCGCTGTATCTCAAATCCCTATGCACATTTAAACAATGTTTTTTTTTTTAGTATGTTAGTTTTTAGTATCATTCCAATGGCCATTTAAGTGTAAGTTCACCTGCCACCTCAAGGTAGAACCTCTTAGGTGAGGCTTACTTTAACAATTCACATTGTGCAAGTAACTCTGTTATTTTGTATATTTAGGGGCTGATGTGTACTATAGTCAGTGCTGCCATCCAGGAGTAATGGAAGTTTTAGAGCAAAACTTATTTTTGTATATTGTTATTTGCTTTTGTCCAACTGCTTTTGTTCCTTCTTCATGATGTTATGGTTACTGGGTATTGTCACATCAACCACCACTGCAGTCTTTGTCTAGCACCATATACAGTCATGGGAAAAATAAGTTTTTCCTGTTTGAATTCCATGGTCATACATATCAGACAATAACAAATCATCTGTTCCTTAAAATAAAGCAAATACAATCTGAGATGAACGACAACACATGACATTACACGTTCATGATTTATTTAACAAAAATAAAGACAAAATGGAGAAGCCATGTTTGAAAGACTAAGTACAGCTTATGATTCAACAGCTTGTAGAACCAACTTTTGCAGCAAAACCTTGAACTAATTGTTTTCTGTATGACTTTATCAGTCTCTCACAGCGTTGTGAAGGAATTTTGGCCCACTGTTCTCTACAATGTTGTTTCAGTTCACTGAGGTTTGCTGGCATTTGCTTATGCACAGATCTCTTAATGTCCCACCACAGCATTTCAATCGGGTTGAAGTCTGGACTTTGACTGGGCCATTGCAACACCTGATTCTTTTCTTAATCAGCCGTTCTGTTGTAGATTTGCTGGTGTGCTTGGGATTTTTACTGTTGCATGACCCAATTTCAGCCAAGCTTTAGCTGTCAGACAGATGGCTCTTGACTTTAGAATATTTTGATACACAAAATTAGTTCATGGTTGACTCAACACCTACAAGGTTCTCAATTCCTGTGGCTGCAAAACAAGTCCAAATCATCACCCTCATCCAACTACCTTAACAGTTGGTATTAGGTAATTGTGCTGATATTCTGTGTTTGATTTTTGCCAAATGTGGCGTTGTGAATTACGGCCAAACTTTTCCACTTTTATCTTGTCTGTCCAAAGTACATTGTTCCAGAAGTCTTGTGGTTTGTTCAGATGCAACTTTGCAAACCTAAGCCATGCTGCCTGGTTCTTTGCAAAACTTAGCCGTGCTGCCTGTTGCTTTCTCCTGGCAACACTTCAAAACACAACATATTTCTTTAGTCTTTTTCTTTTTCTAATTTTACTGCCATGAACTTTAACATTTAACATGCTAACTGAGGATTGTAAACTCTTCCTTTTTTGCAACTTCTCTAAGCATTGCCCGGTCTGACCTTGGGGTGAATGTTCTGAGATGTTCACTCCTGGAATGATTGGCAACTGTCTTTAATGCTTTCCACTTTGAGATAATCTTTCTCAATGTATAATGATGGACTTTAAATTGTTTGGAAATGGCCTTATAACCCTTCCAGATTTAATGGACAGCAACACTTCTTCTCAAAGATCATTGCTCATGTCTTTCCTCCTTGGCCTTGTGTTGACACACACCTGAATGCTCCAGACCAGCAAACTGCAAAAACTTCGGCTTTTATAGAGGTGGTCACACTTGTTAAATAAATCAGGACACAGTGTAATATGTCATATGTTGTTGTCCATCTGTGGTTGTATTTACCTGATGTTAAGACCTGAAAAGGAACAGATGATTGTTATGCCCTGATATGTCAAACCATAGAATTCAAAGAAGATGTACTTTCTTTTATATATATATATATATATATATATATATATATATATATATATATATACATATATTATAGATGTTTATATATATTTACTGCAATACTCTGGTATTTTGTTCTAGTCTACTGGACTAACACGGCTCATCCAATCTATAAATATATAGTGTAGATTGGATGAGCCGTATTAGTCCAGTAGACTAGATGCCAAAATACCAGAGTATTGCAGTATGCAATGATAAATTTTTTATTGGACTAACATAATATTTCAAAGACAAGTTTTCAAGAGTTTTCCTCTCTTCCTAAGGAAGAGAGGAAAACTCTTTTTCCTAAGATCCTCAGGTTTTTCAGACCTGAGAAAGAGAGGAAAACTCTCGAAAGCTTGTATTTGAAATATTATGTTAGTCCAATAAAAAAAAGGTATCATTGCATACTGCAATACTCTGGTATTTTGGCATCTCATATAAAAATATATATTGGCATTATGTCAGGGTTATGCAATATATGATCATTATATATTGTAACTAAACCGCCATTATTTTTTATCTGGGTTAGGTGGTTTTTAAAGAAGACTATTGGATTCTGTGAGCTTTGCATTTGCTGTATAATGAATGAGTGAGTGCGCTGGATGTTGTATGATATATCACACTATTTCAAATATTAAATTTTTACCCTGGTGCGATGACCAGCCACCAAACATATTCAGCAAGAAGAGGCACACTCCACCTCTTCTTTGATATAGTGATGGAAAAACAGACATTGTGCCTATATCACCTATAGACATTAAGAACTGGCCTGGAACCTAGTGAAAAAAATACTCTAACAGAAACCTCCACACCCAAGTTAGAGTAGAAAACCTGGTTAAGACAGGCCAAAGGCAGCGTAATTGAAAAATGATCATCAAGAAATAGTATCACATAACATTTCAATAGCCAGCAGAGGGAGGGGTGATGATCCTATTAGCACAGCAAGAAGTGAAAAGACACAGTCTGAGTAGAAGAGACTAAAGTAAGAGAACAATAACCTGTATACCTGCAAACATGTGTAAAATTGTGTACAGGCATTACATGCAAAAGTATGTAACGTTATATAAAGGCAACTGGAGACACTGATATGACAGAGGAACTTGAAGTGCACAGCTGCAATCAGCTGGATGGTAATAAGTTAGATCTGTTATCCAAAAAGCAGTGTAAAGATTTTTTTTTTATTCAAACTTTTTTGAAGCAGCAGTCTTAAATGTCATCATCCAGAATGCCTCACATCTTAGGAGTTCTTATTCTCTGCCACACCCAAAAGACATGATCAATTCCCATGAATCTTAACATAGGTAGTGAATGTCCTACTTGAGTAAATTGTTTTGCAACAGAAGCTATCTCCACATCTCTGTCCTGATTGCATCTGTGTCCCCATGTACATTTACCCAGATCATTATTAGTTTTGCCCACGTTTATAAGGCTGTTAGAACACTGTAACTTATAAATGACAAACTGAGTTATACATGTTATATGGTGGCCTATATTGTATTGCTTGCCTATATGTGGATAATAAAATAATCTTTCCTGGATTCATATGACTACACAGTATGTACATCTCAGACACCCCGCATGAGCATGTTTAGATCCCTTTTGATTTATTTGATCATCCTCCACTATGCTCCAGTTGGTATATATACTCTTCGCCTGTTGCTTGGATGCCGTGTTAAAGGTGTTGGGAAATACCAGTCTACATTATTTGGGCAAAGATATACCTTTTTTCAAGGTACATTTCTCACAGGCACGTTCCAACGGAGTGGTAAATAAACTTAATTAGATATTGATTGAATTGGAATTTCCCTTGCCTCTGAATTTGAGTTATTTCTTAAACCACACAGATATTTGGATACTGGCAGTGACATAATTAATGTAGGAGGATAAAAGCTCAAAGCATGTTAGAGTGTATTCGTATCCTTTAACTTGGAAGCCTAAACTAGTGCCCAGTACAGAGGTGCACAAATCCAGAAAATCCATACTTACAGGATCACATGTGTACGTCAGTTTGACTAGTGATGAATTAAGATGTATTAAGATTTTTAAACTTAGTGTGCAACTGTTCCTCAGCACCATTCCACATAAAGAACAGGTCATCTATGAAGTGCATGTTACCGTGAATGAAAGCCCCCATGGTTATACCAGTCAGTTGGTCATAAAAAGGCTTTTTTCACAGTTAAAATAGTTAAATTTCAAAGTAGAATATGAATGTTCAAGCAAAAAATCCACTGTGTAACTTACTTCTATGGTAGTGTTGTTCAGAATGTCCCTAATTGCTTGAACCCCATCCAAATGTGGGATGATTGTGTACAGGCTTAGAACATTTGTCGTCGCTAGCAGGATGCCATCATTAGGTATTGCAAAGTCCTATACCATGGAGATGAATTCAAGTGTATCTCTCACACAGATGGGTAGTGCCTGAATCAGACCCTTGAATACGTAGTCACAGAGTTATAAGCTCTAGCATAGGCATGCGCAGCCTATTGTATAAGGGTGTGCACCTTAAAGCAGAAACACACATGCCGCGTATATATATATGTATATATATATATATATGTGTATATATATATATATATATACACACACATACATACACACATACTGCTGTGTGTGTGTGTGTGTGTGAGGGTGCTGTGTGTAGGTGCTGTGTGTGAGTGCGGGCGCTGTGTGTGCGAGGGCTCTCTGTGTGTGTGCAGGCGCTTTGTGTGTGCAGGTGCTCTTTGTGTGTGCAGGCGCTCTGTGTGTGTGCAGGCGCTGTGTGTGTGAGGGCGCTGTGTGTGTAAGGGTGCTGTTAGTGTGTGCTGTGTGTGTATGTGTAAGGGTGCTGTTAGTGTGTGTGTGTGTGTGTGTGAGGGTGCTGTGTGTGTGTAAGGGTGCTGTTAGTGTGTGCTTTGTGTGTGTGGGTGAGGGAGCTGTGTGTGTACGGGTACTGTTAGTGTGTGCTATGTGTGTGTGTAAGGGTGCTGTGTGTGTAAGGGTGCTGTGTGTGTGAGGGTGCTGTGTGTAAGGGTGCTGTTAGTGTGTATGTGTAAGGGTGTTGTGTGTGTAAGGGTGTTGTTAGTGTGAGGGTGCTGTTTGTGTGTAATGTGTGGGGTGGGAGGGCCATTTAGTTAATATCCCCCCTCCCTACTTACCTTATGTAGGGAGGGGGGGCCATGCTGCTGCTATCCATGGTGGTCCAACATAGGCTTACTTCAGTGAGATCATGCCAAACTAATCTTGCAGATTTTTTGATTGGGTAACTAAAACAATAGATCAGGGTGGTGAAGTAGACATTGCTTACCTAGATTTCAGTAAAGCTTTTGACACTGTTCCACATAGAAGGCTCATCCATAAACTGCACTCTTTGGATTCCAATATTGGATTCCAATATTGTTGAATGGGTTAGGCAGTGGCTGAATGACAGGCAACACAGGGTTGTAGTCAAGGAGTATATTCAAAGCAAGTTCTAGTTACCAGTGGGGTACCTCAGGGATCTGTACTTGGACCCATTTTCTTTAATATTTTTATTAGTGATATTGCAGAAGGTCTTGATAGTCAGGTATGTCTTTTTGTTGATGATACTAACATTTGCAACAGGGTTGATGTTCCAGGAGGGATAAGCCAAATGACAAATGATTTAGGTAAATTAGAAAAAAAGGTCAGAGCAGTGGCAACTGACATTTAATGTGGATAAGTGCAAGATAATGCATCTTGGGCGTGAAAACCCAAGGGCAGAGTACAGCATATTTGATACCCTACTAACCTCAACATCTGAGGTAAGGGATTTAGGGGTAATTATTTCAGATGACTTCAAGTAAAAAGACAATGTAATAGAGCAGCAGGAAATGCTAGCAGAATGCTTGGTTGTAAAAACTACCACAACAAGAGGACATAGTCTTAAATTAGAGGGGCAAAGGTTTAAAAATAATTTCAGGAAGTATTACTGAGAGGGTAGTGGATGCATGGAATAGTCTTCCAAGTGGTAGAGGTTAACACAGTGAGGGAGTTTAAGCATGCGTGGGATAGGCATAAGGCTATTCTAGACTTAAGATAAGACCAGGGACTAATTAAAGTATTTCGAAAATTGGGCAGACTAGATGGGCCGAATGGTTCTTATCTGCCATCATATTCCATGTTTCTATGTAACTAATCAGTTCCAAAATAAATCCTAATTATTAAGGACATATTAGTTCATACAGACCAAATCAATCAAAATACTAATGCAAAACACTCAGTTCGTCATCTATAACCGCTCTTGTATACGTCGACTAAAGTAAAAATTATCTGCATTAGTATTTAAATGTGTGTATTCTGTATCACTGGTGTCTTTAAAAAAGTTTTTCTTTGAGACTGAAATGTCAATTTAGTTGTGATTACTCACTGCAGCCCTATCCCATAATACATCCCCTACAAATACATACTACATCCCCAGGACACACACATTGCATTTCCCCAACACAGACACACTCTGACTGCCTCTCCAGCACACAGACTGTATCCCCTATACATGGACACTACATCCTCTGCACAAGTACTGTATGCCCTACACACACTCTCTCAATACAGCCCCTAGACACACATACTACACCACAAACATAAAATAAACAGATATATTTACACATAGCTGTGAAGCTCTGTGATATACTACTAAACACATTATTTTAAGATTTTGTGCGTGTCTTTGTGTGCATATCTGTACATGTCTGTGCTTCTGTGTGCTTGTACCTGTCTTCCTGTCAGTGCCTGTCTGTGTTTGCGTGTGCTTGTCTGTGCCTATGTATGCCTGTTTGTGTATGTCAGTGTCTGTGCCTGTGTGTGCTTGTGAATGTCTGTTTATATCTGTGTCTTCCTGTCTGTGTCTATATGTGTGCATATCTGTGTGTGTCTGTAAGTAACTGTGATGTGCCCAAGAGGTGTTTTAACAAAACTCTTGAGAAAGATCTCTTATGGGTTCGAAACATTGCACTTTGATCCAATAAACCTGCTGAATTGAGCCTTGAGTGCTGGACTACAATTTTTGTTCAACTATAACAGGAGGGGTATCCAACCCCAGGTCTGGTTGCACCAGGATTGTAATAAATGTGCTGTATTCCTCTCTTTTTTTGTTTATACAAGAGGTGTTAGGTTAAAGGTACACTCCAGGTACCCAGACCACTTCTGCCCATTGGAGTGATCTGGGTGCCAACTCCCACTACCCTTAACCCAACAAGTGTAATTATTGCAGTTTTTATAACTGCAATATTTACCTTGCAGGGTTAACTCCTCCTCTAGTTGCTGTCTACTAGACACATTCTGTGTGCTATAGCGTCGCTGGACATCCTCACGCTATGTGAGGACCTCCAGCGTCGCTGAAATCCCCATAGGAAATTTTTCATTGCTTTCCTATGGAGAGGTCTAAAGCGCGTGCTGCGCATTCGCATTCGGTCTACCCCGCCAGTGGCCGCGCATTACGTCTCCCCCGCCGGATGATGTTAATCCGGCGGGGGCAGGGCCAGATTAACATAGGGGCTAATGGAGCTGCAGCTCCAGGCCCAAGCCCATGGAATAGGCCCATTGATTTAAAAAAAAAAAAGTTTTTGGTTTTTTACACACTACTTTTAGGGTTGCCAGGTATTTCTTAGGGTTGCCAAGTATTTCTCAGAAGTATTTCTCAGGTATTTGAGGCTGCCTAGCCGGTGCCGGTATTTCAGTAATACTGGTAATACAAATGTCAGTCTCAGTATAAACAGAGATTATTCTGCAATACCAGCGTCAGCCAGTAGGGGTCGCTGTGTGTGTGGAGAGAGGCAGAGATAAGAAGTTACAGCATCTCCCTCCCTGCTCTACTCACTGATCCGCGGGGAGCAGCTCTGCACAGAGTCCAGAAGCAGCTCTAAGCCTGCAGACACAGTGAACAACTCAGGTAAGCGTGGGATGGGGGGAAAGGCTGCAGGGAGACATGGGGACACAGGCACTAGGGGACACTGTGAGACATGGGGACACTGAGACACTAGGGGGCATAGGGAGACCTGGGGACACAGATACTAGGGGAAACTGTTAGAGACATAGGGAAACTTGGTGACACTGAGACACTAGGGAGCACTTGGAGACCTGAGGACACTGAGATACTATGGGAAACATTGAGACATAAGGGCACTTATGGGAACACCTCAAGTGTCTGTGTCCCCAGGTTTCCCAGTGTTCCCTAGTATCTCAGTGTCCCCATGTATCCCAGTGTCCCAATGTTTCTCAATGTCCCCTAGTGTCCTAGTGGCATGGGGACACTGGGAGACATGGGGACGCAGACACTAGGGGACTGGGAGACATGGGGACACAGTCATGCCCCCTTTTTGTGTATATTCGCCGCTTTCGGGAGTTTTGGTTATGTGATTTGCATCAGTGGCCCACCCTTTTACCCCGTCCATAGTCTTCCTGCTTTACTTGACACTGCTGTTAGGGGGTATTGATTTACTTGATAGATGAAAGCATGCGATTAGCATAGGGTATGTATATTCGAATAACTACATCCATCACCATCTCCATCAGATACATGACGCTTGGGAGCTAGGACTGTTTTAGTGTTTTTGGTCGATAAGATTTTGTAATTAGACTTATCATAATTCTCAGCAACAGGCCCACTGGGCTCTTAATCTGGCCCTGACTACAGATAATTATCTTTGGTTTATGTTTGGATAGTTAAAGCTATTTGTCTTTGAATACGTAAAGCAGTGTTTCTCTCCCAAACCATTTCAAACAATTTGAGTCATTTTGATGAAATTATCACTGAAAAATAAAAATAAAATCATTAAAAAAAAAAAAATATTGTACAGACTTATTTTTATATACAATTTATAGTTATAGACAACTATTAAGGATAAATAAAGCCAAGACATTTGATGTGCCTATTTACTTTATAAGGATACCACTAAGCAGTGATGTCATCATGCATCATAATAATCTGAGAGTATCTAACAAGAGTTTGAACAATCTGAAGCCAGTCAGTGTGGAGCTGGGACTTCAGGGTAAACAGGAACTCATCAGAATAAACCAAAACCTTCTGGATAATCTGCTGCATGGACCTAAATAGGATCTGAAGAGGATGGTAATTTATGGGGTAAATAATTCATATGAAATACATTGAATACAGATTCAGGGACAGACTTGTAACCAATCGCCTTAATATGGGGTCAGGAAGGAATTTTTTACTTGGATATTTTACCCATTGTATGTCCAAGTTTTTTCTGCCTTCCTATGGATCACTAATTCACTAAATATTGAATTGTAGCAAATTTATCTGACCAGTTTATTCACTAAACACCACATTTTATCCACATGTGTTTTTGTATTTTTGTAACTCTAACACTCTTAATAAAATTAGAAGACTGGATTCATTATATATTTACTTTTTAATTACATAGGTTACAAAAATACAAAGATAAACAAAATACATTTTAAACACCTTAAAAAGGGGAAATAATATTTAATTGATGAATTTCCATATATAACTGACACTAAATATATATTATCCTCATGCTTCTGTAAATATGCAGTCACAAATATAGTGTCATGTCCCAATAGTAGGGGAAAAGCATATTATGATTTCTAATAATAATAATAACTCCATTCTGACCACATTTCATCACATTTTAAACCACAGTTTTGCACTATATATTTTTTATGATCAAACATACAACATTTACATATGAGTTAGGTCCTCCCCTCACAGTAGAATGGGCAGGAAATAGAACTCTGAAATTGGTATAAATAGATTAATCCCCTCCCCAACAGCTAGTCTTTTTTTCCTGTCCTTCACAGCAGTTTGGAAGGAGTCTGCTTAAGCAGGCCAAGATTTTTCTTCTATGCTCACCAGGCCAATATTTTTGTGTCCCTGCCAAGGTTCAGCCTCTTATCCCTGAAGACCCAGCAACATCACATCTCTATGAGTTGCTAACCTGGGTACCTCCTTTCGTGACCGGGGGTCAGACCCAATCGCTCCCTCAGGGGATGAAAACAGTCCATTGCATACATGCCAGGGTTCAGCCTCTAATCCCTGAAGACGCAGCAACAGCATATGTCTATGAGTTGTAAGCCTGGGTATCCCCTTTAGTAACCCGGGGTCTGACTCAATTCCCTCCTTCAGAGGAGGAACAGTGTCCATACATGAAGCCATGCCAGGGTTCAGTCTCTTATCTCCGAAGACCCAGCAACAGCATATATCTATTACTTGCTAGCCTGGGTAACCCATTTAGTGACCTTGGATCTGACCCAATTCCCTCCTTCAAAGGAGGAAAGCAATCCATACATGAAGCCATGCCAGGGTTCAGCCTCTTATTCCTGAAGAACCAGCAACAGCATATCTATATGAGTAGCTAGCCTGGGTAACCCCTTTAGTGACTGGGGGTCTGACCTAACTCTCTCCCTCAGGGGATGAATGTGGTCCATGGTATACCTGAGGCCCATCCAGGGTTCAGCCTCTTATCCGGAAGACCAATCTCTATGAGTCGCCATCCTGGGTACCCACTTTCGTGACCGGGGGTCAAATCCAATCGCTCCCTCAGGGGATTAAAGCAGTCCATTGTATACATGCCAGGGTTCAGCCTCTTATCCCTGAAGACCCATCTCTCTGAGATGCCAGACTGGGTACCCCATTTAGTGAACAGGGCTCTGACCCAACACTCTCTCTTACGGGATGACAGTGGTCCACTGCAAACATGAGGTCGAATCAGGGTTCAGTCTCTATCAACTTTCGATGCCACTTTCTGTACCTACCATGGTGACCACGGGTAACGGGGAATCAGGGTTCAATTCCAGAGAGGGAGCCTGAGAAACGGCTAACACATCCAAGGAAGGCAGCAGGCGCGCAAATCACCCACTCCCAACGCAGGGAGGTAGTGACGACAAATAACAATACAGGATCTTTAGAGGCCCTGTGTGACGAGACCAATCTCGCCACATTGCATTGGAGAAGCCTGATTGCCCGCCTGCTGCCCCTGGACTATGGCCCCCTTTTAAAAGACATCTTTTTTTTTACCTGCAGAAAAGCTTCATTCGTGCTTTTCTGCCTGGGGTTCGGTAGATTTGTTTGAATGTGTTATACCCCAGATAGGAATCCCATGGCATACTGGGTCCCGGTCGTCTGACCGCCGCCCAGATAGTGTCTGGGTCCCGGTCACCGGATTGCTGCCCTCAATGTGAAACTTCGAATGGCTCGTTAAATCTGGTACGAACCAGAACATTGCAGTTCAGGTTCGCTCAACTCTATTTTGGATCCTTTGATCGCTCCATCTGTTACTTGGATAACTGTGGTAATTTTCGAGCTAATACATGCGCGCTATGGGACAGCCGCTCCACTTTTGCACCCTGCTCCCTCTTATGCTGTGTTGGTGCGTCTGTGCGACCAGCGCCTCTTCCTCCAAACTGCACACGTCACTCGCATGACCTTGATTCCATGTGGGGTCTAGGACCTCATCATCCTCCACATCATCTTCCACCCACTCCTCAACCCTGCCCTCCTTGCCGGTCTGCACACTGCAGAAGCCACAGCAGTTGGCAACTGTGTTTTTCCAGCATGTAAACTCTGCAAAGGACATATGGGAATTGTTTTAGAATTGTATCCAGGCAACAGTTTTCCCTATAAACTGACCTCTCAGTTTGACTTGTGAGGGTATTGCCCCCCGAATTACAATATTGTTATATTGGTACTTGACGGTTCTATTTGACTGTCTGATATGAAGTGCAGGCCGCAAATGTACTATTTAGCACCCCAAAAAATTTGAATTGGTCAAACTGCGCTGTAACCACAGTATTTGACGGTTCTATTTGACTCTCAGATATGAAGTGCACTGGGCTCAGGGCAGGGTACAAAAATGTAGTATAGCACCCACTAAAATAATCGCTGTAGTTTGAATAATCATTGTAGTTTGCAGATTCAACACCAGAATTCTCTCCTAATCTGTTCCTAACAGCTGCAGCATCCTCTCCCTACACTAATAATTGCTCATGTGCGTGCGGCGCTACGCGACTCCAGCTTATATATAGAGGCTGGGTCAGATGCTGCACTGGCCAATCACAGCCATGCCATTAGTAGGCATGGCTGTGATGGCTTCTAAGGGCTAACGAGTCAAACGCTTGTTGATTGGCTGCCCTGCAGCCTTTCAAAACGCGCCATTAAATCGCCAAAACCGAACTCCAACCCAAACATGCACTGAAATGTCTGTGTTGGGGTTCGGGGTCCAAAAGACGTAATGTTTGGTACAAACACGAACTTTGCGGTTCGGGTTCGCTCAACTCTACTGATAATGCAATGATGCATTTTACAAAAGAGTGCTAATAATGCAATTTACAAAAGAGCACTGATAATGCAATGATGCATTTTACTGAAGAGTGCTGCTAATGCAATGATGCATTTACAAAAGAGTGCTAATAATGCAATTTACAAAAGAGTGCTGATAATGGATATCCTGGTTGTATAAAGTCTGCCTGAATACCACAGTCCTGGAGGCCAATACTCTCAGTAACAGAGAGCTTCCCTGGGTGACTGAGCCAATTGTACCTGTACACCCAGTGCATATCAATGGTGAGTGATTGCGTAGTGATAATATATACTTACTAGCAAGCACTCCACTCATTTACTGATGTTGGAGTCGTTATCAGGTCACACAGTATAAGATCTTTTTTGTACAGTTCTGGTGTGGTGTGAGGATCGAACCAATCCAAATGTTGTAGCAGCTTATTCTATGTATCTATTTCTAATTCATTATTTGTTTGTAAAAGCCTCTTTTATCACAGATAGGTTCTATAACATGGTCTCCACTGTAATGAATAACCCGGTGAATATTCAAATTCACTCAAAACAGCCAAGTTGTGACTAATTACTCTGCCCACATTTTGCCATCAGACTTTAATTTGCTACAAATCAAACTTGAATGATTAAAACTGTTCATGAAGATTTTTTTCCTTTTCTATAAAAGGATTTTTTTCTTCATTATAAATAAATTAATTAAATTTAAAGAAAATATTTTTTTGTTGATGATGTTCTTTCAATGTAAAACAACTCCATGGCCCATATACTACATATTTCACAACACCAGAGCCACTACAACATGGTTATTGTACCCAGGACCGGATTAGCCTGGGGGCTGATGGAGCTGCAGCCAGCTGTCCATCTAATTCCTCGTGCAGGCACACTTCTTTTGGGGCATGTTTGTTCCTTTGTGCGGTTCTCGTTACGTGATTCACACACCCTTTTACCCGCCCACCAAAATCCTACTTCACTGGACACTGCTGCTAAGCGGTATGGATTTACTTGAAAGATGAAAGTGAGAGATTAGCATAGGGTTTGTGTTTTCTGATAGGTATATCCTGTGAGTTTCCCTCCAGCACCACCTCCACTAGATACATGACATTTGGGAGGTATAACTGTTTTAGTGTTTTCTGTCGATAATTGTGGCGAAACCGACCTCGCCACTGGGCATTGGAGAAGACTGATTGCCCGCCTCCTGCCATGTGACTATGGCCCCTGGGATGTATTGCCCTTTAAAGATATGATTTGGTCATAATGGATTTGTGTTGTGCTGCTGCTGGCCCTTTAAGAACCATCTGGGGACATACTGTGGAGTTACTGGGTGGCCACCATTTCCTGTATCAGAAGCACATGGTGACTCACAGACACTGTTTGGACTTTTCAACACGGTGCCATCTCGCCAGTATTTGGTGCACAGAGACATCGTGCAGTGGTTTTGGACTATACAGCAGGGGACACATTATACAGTGATTGTTTTTCATTTAGCCTGTATATGTTCTGCAGAATCTGCATTAAACTGTATTTTCCAAAGTACTGAACGGATCTGGATGAATTTTGGATATGTGGTTCACCCAGATCCCCCGGTTCCAAGGATATATTTTTATGGGGTTATTGCATGTTTTGGGGTCCCTGTGATGTGTTTTATGAAACTGTATTTCTCTGTCTGTGATAATTAGATTACCCATTGTGTTCAGTAATCATATCACAGGCAGAGGGGAGGATTTTGTGTGGGAGTGTCTGTGTGTATTGTACAGATTGATTGGTTGTTCTGTAAAACCCTGTGGACAGTACTAAGTTTGTGGATTGGGAATAAAAGAGGCTGTATGTGCCAGTACAGTCAGTTACTGCTTAACCCTCAAAGTGAAGTGTCGTCTCATTATTGGGGGAGGATTTATTGTATGCTGTTCCAGTTTGACTGCTAGGAGTGTAAACCTATTCGCATGGTTTTTCCTATTCAGCTGTATACAACATTCATATGCTTGAGAGCATTCATATGCTTCTCCGGTTCGGTGTTGTGGTGTCTGCTGCAGTGCTTGGAGTCCTCAGGAAGCGCTAGGAGCATCCTTCAACGGAGGTACCCAGTCGGGGTGCCAGGTGATCCGTTACAATAATATTCTGTAATTAGGCCCATCATAATTGTCAGCACCAGGCCCGATGGGCTCTTAATCTGGCCCTGGGCGGGGGAGGAGCGTGGACGGACCTTGAACCAGTGCCGAGGGACATCGGCGCTGGATACAGGTAAGTCACTGAAGGGGTTTTAACCCCTTTAGCAACTTGGGATAGGGGGTGGAAGGGAGAGGGGACCTGCAGTGCCAGGAAAACAGTTTGTTTTCCTGGCACTGGAGAGTCCCTTTAAGCCATTGTTCCTCAAACTTCGGCCCCCCCAGATGTTGCTGAACTACAACTCCCATGATTCTTTGAATTACATAGATAGCCAGAGAATCATGGGAGTTGTAGTTCACCAACATCTGGGGGGCTGGAGTTTGAGGACCCATGCTTTAAGCTGTGGAATTGGGGAGAAGCAGAAGTTGATTTTGGGGAGGGGTTATGTAGGGGTCACCTTTTTCTCTTTTGTTTTCTTTTTTAACCTAGCAGCACCCCATATTCAGCGCTTAACTATTTTCAAGCAGTTCCACATTGAAAAAAGTTCCCTAGCCACCCACAGCCATTGAGGTGTGGCTAAGAAAGAGATTATACTATTTGTTATCCTTACTAATTCATTGCATCAATGGGCAGCTGTGATAGGCAGACAGTGATTAGTTGACAATTTCAGTCAATCACTGCAACCTATTGTTGCTAATGCTTCCTTGCTAGCTATGCAGCACAGAGTACAATTAGTATTAAACTATTGAAAATAGTTTAACACTGATTAAAAGATCAGAGCCAAAGAACTCAGGACACTATTACCACTACAATAATATAAAGAGTTTACAGTGCCTGCCCTACAGCATCCCTGCCACTACAGCAGCCCAGCCACTCTCAGGTTATGTTTCCTTTTATCACTTTATCTAAATTTGCAGTTAGGGATCTGCTTTTTAATCTCTGGATGCCTGACACTGATCATCATATACTTGTATGTTTTGTATAACTTTTGTAAATGGCTGCAGAATATAATTCCCATATTTTACTGTTAACATGACGTCATGATTTTAAAGGACCACTATAGTGCCAGGAAAACATACTCGTTTTCCTGGCACTATAGTGCCCTGAGGGTGCCCCCACCCTCAGGGACCCCCTCCCGCCCGGCTCTGGAAGGGGGAAAGGGGTTTAAACTTACCTTTTTCCAGCGCTGGAGAGCTCTCCCTCCTCCCTCCGTTATCCCGGTTGAATGCGCAAGGCAAGAGCTGCCACAAGATTCAGTTGAAACTCATAGGAAAGCATTTACATGCTTTCCTATGGACGCTTGGCGTGCTCTCACTGTGAAAATCACAGTGAGAAGCACGCAAGCGGCTCTAGTGGCTGTCAATGAGACAGCCACTAGAGGATTAGGGGGAAGGCTTAACCCATTCATAATTATAGCAGTTTCTCTGAAACTGCTATAATTATGAAAAAATGGGTTAACCCTAGAAGGACCTGGCACCCAGACAACTTCATTAAGCTGAAGTGGTCTGGGTGCCTAGAGTGGTCCTTTAATAATCACACGGAGGCGAGTATTAAGCATTCTCTTTCCTTTTATTTCCCTCAGCAGCAAAGATTAAGATAAAATATATATTGAACTTAAATGTGTATGAACAAGTACAACAAATCTGCCTTGGAACAGTGTGGCAAAACTAGCCACTTAGAACTTTATTTGCATTAATGTGATGTTATAGCTTTAAGGCTGTTAGAACCAAGCATAGCCATGTATCTGTATTTTATGTGAACGAAAGCATTCGTATGCTGGCGGCATGAAAGCCGCCAGCATTCATACAGTAGTTTCACGAACAGTAAAGTTCAACACTGTTCGTGAAACGAACAAAACTACCGAATGGGAGACCACACACAGGAGGTCGTGTGGCCCCCATTAAATATTGCAACATTGTAGCTTTCGGTAATTATTAGAGATTCAGGGTGGCCGACGTTCGGATACCGACCAAGTGGTGGTCAGCCATCTTGGATCCTTTGTTAGCCCAACGATATTTTGTCATTGAGTGCCTGGAACTAAAATCGGCTACTCGACGGCACGAATACCGCTGGACTTCCAGGCCGTTCGGGAGTACAGATCTTTCGGTACTTTATCTCTGCGGGTGTATTCGTGTCTTTTGTGCAAAGTGTATATTGAAGTGTAATTCATGTGGCGTTCGGCTGGATGTACTGGGATCTGAGTGGTACTTTCACAAAATGTGCGATCAGACCCCAGCTATCTACCGAACGGTCATTCGGTATAATAGCATGGATAATCTTAAAATTATGTATTTTTATGTGAAAAGCCAGTTCTGCTGCACGGAGGGATAATCCACTTAACAGGACATTCTAGTGGGAGTATCCCACTCGTGCAGCAGTGCATTGTGGGAGAAATATCTTGGTTGTTAAGTTGCCCATGTAGTCCCCTACTGTACAACCCCTGTAAAGTCAGTAGGGAAACCCCTTGCATGGGGAACCACATAAATACTGTGACCTGTGATTAAAAGCTCAGTTGACTCCCAGCCTATGTGTCGTCTAGTTCTTGAGAAGGAAGGATTTATACAACGCTAGCGGGATTATTGTATGGTGTACTTGTTATACCTGTATTATTCTATGATGTTCCTGTCTACCAGCGGAGATACTGTGGATTATACTACCTCTCTGCTACAAACAGGGCAGCCAATCATAATACAGGATGGTCTATAAAGGTCCAGCAGTAAACATCCTCTTCTTTTGCACCTAAAGCCAAAGACCAAAATCCCATCTAAAACTTGAAAACTATGCGCCACTGTCAACGTGGGTACTTTCATCTCCCATAAATTAAGCTGTGGAGAGAAAATGGTATATGGTAAAATCCAGTTTCAGGACTAACTATTCACAAACGTGAACTCATACAATCTATATATGTTAAGCATAATTTGATAATGAATTTTAATCGGTAAATAGATATAGGTAAAAATACCAGAATTACACCTACCGACACTTGCCATGGAGGATCAATAACGCATGAACCAGTCAAAATCACTGGGAGGCTGGGAATAATAATCGCCTCCGTGCCATTAATAAAATCATGACTTTACGTTATGTTAAAAGTAAAATGTGTGCATTTTAACAATGACACAGAGGCTCCTATTATGTTAGTTCAAAGCTGAGCAACAATCTGAGAGGAGAAATGATAATTCGGACGTGTTACGATTGCCCCCGGTCTAGCAGGAGGGTTGATCGCTTGGAGGTCCTGGTGCCCATAGTAGAGAGTCGAATGGAGTCCTTCGGTAAACAGCTGCAAGTGTAGAATATCCCAAGCACGGTATAAGCATCAATATCCCTGAATCCTACAACATGAGTTCAAAACGAACTGATTTACTGGCACACAAACATGGCAATTTATGTAATTCCTCAGGTCCAAGGACAGCCCCCTGTGGACCTGATGGAATACAGGTACAGTACAAACAGGTAACCAATCACAGTACAGTGTATCATTTGAATTAGTACCCGCCCAGCTTGCAGATAATGAAGCCAACAGTTATACAATCTAATTATCTCCTAGCGCACAAAAGACCACGTTTTATTATGCCTCATAAAACTGTATAAAAATACATAACTTCAACATTAATAGGGGAAAACGGTTCATTCTACCATTCATTCAATAGCTCGCGTTCGGGTACATTAAACATACGAAAGGCGCTCCATTCCTGCGGGCAGAATGAGCAATTTCTGCCGTATAAAGTAAGTTCGGTATTTTGGGTCGTGAGTCCCTGATGGCGGCCATGTTTTTAGACGGTTTAACGAGCAGCGGGACCTCGCCTCCAACTTATCGAACTGAACTCGGGTATAGGTCCATGTGAATCCCCGCTGTCTGTCTGGTAGTGGAAATCATTTGGTATATGAATTAGGACCACCTGGTAGCACGGTACTTGAGTTGCGGTTAACCGCAGAAACCACAGGCTAATTGCTGACACACGACCCACTGTAGGAGGTCTCCATTCGTGAGGTTATTCAGTAGTTCACATTCGGTGATTTATAGGTGAACGTCGATCCGCCTTGCCCGTCAATTAGTTTGTGGTTAACCGCAGACCGCAGCTGCCTGAGTGGTTAATGGGCGCCACAATCCGCTTGTCGGGTGGTTGGCCATTCGGTACTTTGCGGGGTGAGGAGGTTAATTGGCGGCACACGCCAGCGTTTGGGGGGTCTCTTATTCGTATCACGAATGGGTCTTATAAGGATTCGCATAGTCCGTTCGTGTTTCCCCGTGTTAAAAGTATAGGGCTGCAACAGTAACAACATGTGGTAACAATAATGGAGTCATTTCGAGTCTTTTGTAACAGGGCGGAAATAGAAATCATGAAACGTGGATTCATGTGACCAGACCGCAGCTCTTAAAATGTCTTCGAGACGGCAACCCACCATAGAAGCCATTATGGAATGAAATGAACATATGAGGTTGGTTGAATGATTGTAAAGTCCGTATACAATCTAGGTATGAGTGTAAACAAACCAGAAACAGTGCTGGTCTGTCAATGTATTTCGGATAGAAAGCCATTTTCATTGTTGACTTCGTTCTACAAGAGATGTCAAAGGACATGCCCTCTGGGGTGAAGGATACAATGCTCCCTGACATCTGAGACTTGTTTGCAAGACAGCAAACAGAATAACATTAGCAGTTTCCATGAAAGATATTTGAAGGATAATTCATCATTTGGAGACCAAAAGTCTAGTAGATACAACAACAAATTGACATTCCAAAACAAGGAATATCTTGCTCTTGGGTGGTTTAGCAAATCTGATTCCTTTTAGAAGTAGACAAACAAAAGGGTATTTCCCGAAGGGGGAACCATCTAATCTGTGGTGTCCTGCAGAAATAGTGCATCTGTATACGTTAACTTTTCAGAGGAGCAATAACTGGATCTAGTGATTGTTCCACACATGAGACAGCCCATGAGCTCCAAGCGGTCTGATAGGCAGATCTAGTACTTGGGACCAAACCGTTGTTGTGAAACATCTGCGATTGTCCAGGAACTCCTGAAATGAACCAGACCATGAGATGAAGCAGGCCTTGATCTATCAGGCCGTCGGACCTCCTATCCGGATTGAGAAGCAGGCATGGTGCATTCGGGATCAGACGAGGTAAATCCGGTGACATTTCCAGAAGTCAAGGGAACCATGGTTGCGTCTGCCATAGAGGAGTAACTATAACCAGGGAACATGCGTGTCTGCAGAGGAAAGATAGTGTCTGAGAGATGTGGTTGAACGGGGTAAATGCCCTGAAGGAGGACATTCTTGTAGGAAGGCATCCATGGCCAGGGTGGTCAGATCCAGACGCCAGCTGTATTACAAAGATCAAAACTGAGTAGTCGCCAATCCCCTGAATCCTTCAGGTTTCTGGAGTTCAAACCCGCCCATGTGTTGTCTACTCCCGGAATATGTTCCGTAATGACCGATATGTTGTTCTTTGGTTAGGTTTGCCAGTAGTTTCGATTTTGTAACCCCCAAATGATTTATATTCCGTACTGCTGACACATTGTCAGATTGGAGTAGAATGCAGAAATTCCCCTGGTCAGGTGTAAGACTACGAATAGCTAACAAATACGCTAGCAATTCCAGGCAGTTGATGTGGAGCATAGACTCCTCTGTTGACCATCTGCCACCGGTGGAGACGTTCCTGCAATGTGCCACCGGCCATGTAAGCTGGCATTCGATTCTATAATTAGGTCCAGAGTGGATCCGAATATCGCGTGGCCATTCGGCGTTTCCATATGGTGAGCCATCATTTCAGTTCTTTTCGAGATTCCACATCTAACGCAAGATGCGACAAGTGGGAGTGTACTGCTCTCAGGTAGTGTTGGGTCTTTGACAAGTGGGGCCCAGGAGTCAGTAGTGAACCAAAAGCGAGGTACCAATTAGGAATAAGACAATCTCGTAATCAGGGTAAGCCAAGGTCAAGGCCAGGCAGCGCAGGTTCAGGAACGGTATAGACAGGATTCACAGAAGTGTATATATAACGAAGAGCACAGTATAACTGAGCACTGAGGTAGAGGTTAACTGGGTTTATATAGGGGATAGGTATCTCCTTTCACCGAAGGGCCTGGTTGCTTAACTGCTAGGTTACCAGTTTTGGTTCTATTTTAGCAATTTAGCCACGTCAAAGTCTAGGGCAATGTCACTTGCTTTAGCAGATTCCAGAATCTCGTACAGTTTAGAGGCTGGGCCCAGCATATCTAGGATTTTATCCTAAAAGTTATCTAATGTGAACTCCAGTCCTTTCTTGGGCTTCCAGCCCATCTTAGATAAGAATTTGACAATTTGAAGGTCCACCTCTGGAGTTTTGCATGCTACATCAGGGACCGAGGGTCTAGGTCTATGATGGCGACAGCCTGTGATGGTGACAATCAGGGAACTCCAGGTTCTGCCTTTGCACGCTTTCAGAGGGAAAGCACACCAAAATTGGATAAGCTCCACCCCCCTGTGCATTAGGAATGCTTTAGGCCAGAAACAAAGTGTCGCCGGGTGAAAATAGCTCGGCACGCGAGGCGAGGCAGAGTATAGAAGCCGCCGGTAGTGTTAAACCTGTCCGAGGCTGGGCTGCCTGCACAAGCAGCAGCGTGAGACAGGAGGGAAGGAAGGGGGGGGGGGAGAAGAAAGGCCGGTTTCCAAGTCTGGGATTGCCTTGGGGACCGCGGCCCAGGCATGGAGTCATGGCCAGGAGTGAGAATAAGGGTCAGTTAAGCAGTTAGGAAAACTGCAGGTAAAATACAATCAGTATGGACAAGTAAATAATAAAGATAATTAAATCAATGAGTATAGAAAATTTAAGTGTACTTAGCTGGTCTGAGGGAGCAGCAAAGAAAGAGGAAGTTTACTGCTGGATCAGACCTTTATAGACCATCCTGTATTATGATTAGCTGCCCTGTTCCTAGACAGATTTGTTGTATTTGTTTAAGTTCAATATATTTTTATCTTAATCTTTGCTGCTAAAGGGGAAATAAAAGGAAAGAGAATGCATAATAGGAGCCTCCATGTCATTTGTAAAATTGTGTTTTTTTATTGATTATTAAGCATCTATAGTAAAAGCCCATGTTCTAAATACCTTACTATATGCTCAGTTAGAAAATACCCTTGAAAAGTATGATTGGAATAATATTGATATTATGGATGAAAAATTGTTTTCCTAAATATCTTGAAATAAGCTTGGTTAGTAAGACCTACCATTTTAAAACAAATTACTATTTCGACATGCAATATGTCAGAATGTATTATTTGTAGCAGACGGATCAAGGATGCAAATTAGACTATAATAAGCTTATTAATAGCGAAACAGCTGGGCTTAAGTTACAATATGTGTCTAGGTTTTTGCTGATCAGTAATCTTGTAAAACAATCTTGATATTTATATTTACATTCCATGCTGATATTATATCCTTGGTCCTATGAGTATTAATTAAAATGCCACCATGTAAGAATATCTTGTTATATGATGGTTAGAGGGAAGGAGCTAAGAGAAAGATGCATCATGACCAGTCCATCCAGGAACAAATAATACAGCTGTCACAAGTTTTGTTGATTATTCAGTGCATATTGTTTTCTTGACTTGATTATCAAATGTGACATTGGCTTGTTATAATTAAATGATTAACTTCCTATTATTTAAGCCATGTTTGGTGAGAATTCCAAGAGAGTATTAACTCAGTATTTATCTCACTTGAGTTGTGTTAAAAATGAAGATGACCAATGAAAGAATGAGCAAGAAAAAAGGGGTAACAATGGGCTCTTCACATTTAGAAATGAGGAAGATTCAATTAGAAACATAGAAACATAGCATGTGATGGCAGATAAGAACCATTCGGCCCATCTAGTCAATTTTCTAAATACTTTCATTAGTCCCTGGCCTTATCTTATAGCTAGGATAGCCTTATGCCTATCCCACACATGCTTAAATTCCTTCACTGTGTTAACCTCTACCACTTCAGCTGGAAGGCTATTCCATGCATTCACTACCCTCTCAGTAAAGTAATACTTCCTGATATTATTTTTAAACCTTTGCCCCTCTAATTTAAGACAATGTCTTCTTGTTGGGGTAGTTTTTCTTCTTTTAAATATAGTCTCCTCCTTTACTGTGTTGATTCCCTTTATGTATTTAAATGTTTCTATCAAATCCCCCTGTCTCGTCTTTCCTCCAAGCTATACATGTTAAGATCCGTTAACCTTTCCTTGTAAGTTATATCCTGCAATCCATGAACCAGTTTAGTAGTCCTTCTCTGAACTCTCTCTCTAAAAAGTATCAATATCCTTCTGGAGATTGAAGCAATGCTTTCCTGTAGGGGGGCCTAATGCGCTGGCCATGCATGTGCTTTAGGCTCCCCCTATTGAATGATGACGGAGGAGGCAGAGTGCAGTCCCAGTGCAGAGAGATATCAACACTGAAATCGGGTATGTGTTTAAGGGGTATGCTGGGTGGAGAGAAGGGGGTCGTGAGTGAGGGGGGACCAGAGGGCACTATAGTCTTAGGAATACAGATTTGTATTCCTAACACTACAGAAACCCTTTAATCAACCTCACCCTTAAATTCACACATTCTGACACCAGAAACAAATGCATGCCTATATTCGTTCTGACATTCATACTGCTGCTATATACACAATTAACACCAATACTCACTGTGTCAAAATTAGCACCTGTATTGTGAAAAGACTAAGTTAATTTGTCTATTCTGACTTCACGAACGGAACACGGACATATTGTTCGCGAAGTCGAACAAAATACCGAATGGAGGACCACACAGGGGAGTTGTAGCGGATGGCACTGGGCTGTCCTGGGAATTGTATTGGTTTTGACTGCATTCATGTAAATGGCAAAGTAATATGTGTTAAATGTATTGTGTTCGTCTGATTGTTCGGTAGTTTCATTCCCTTAGTTTGTTCGAATGAAACTACCGAACAGTCAGACCTCCCCTGTGTGAAGTGTGCCTTCAATTACCCGTTGCAACATTGTTGCGAACGGGTAATTGACAAGCTAAGTAGCAGTCCTTTGTTCTCGGGGGTGGCCGCCATTCGGGAAACGAACACGTGGCGGCGGCCATTTTAAAACTCCTGAACAGCGGTGTTTTGCCGTCGAGAGTCTGGAACTCAAATCTGACACTCGACTAGGCGAACACCGCTGAGCCCTCCACAAGCCCTCCACAAGCCCGGTCCATTCGGTTCCAAACTACCGAACGGCCCCTCGTTCGGTAGATAGAAACAACCGAACGAGGGGAATCAGGCGAACCCTCCCCAGTCTCTGTAACTAGAGGCTTTCGTATGATTTATTCCCTTGTCCCAGGACCCTCCATGAATTTCCCGAACCCCTGGTCTGATCTGGGTGATTTTTGGATATGTTGTTCACCCAGATCAGGGCTACCAGGGGATGTATAATTTAAAGTGGTACCCCTAGGTTTAGGGGTACATCCAGAAACGGAGGGAATTGGTGTCCTGGATAAGGGGATTATGATGCAGGCTGAGGGGAGGGGATGTGTGGGAGGTTACCGGAACAGGATTGGATACTGTAGTAATTGATGGAAATCCCTCCCTTGCATGGGAGCATGCTTTATAACGCCACTGTGAAATAAAGGTTTTCAGTTCTGCTCCTGATGCTGTGTGTCGTCCAGTTATTGGGTCAGGACACGTGGAGGTGTGGTTGATGCCGCAGTTACCAGCGGAGGTTTTGTTGGGGAACGATCTGGGGAGGCTCACGTCTGCTTTTGAGCCCCAGACACCAACCACAGGAGAAGCTCACCCTGTGGTCACCCAACAACAGGCCCGCACCCAGGACTACAACACACTCCCGGAGGTTCAGGTAAGAGACCCTTCCCCTTCCTTAGAATGTGTCCCCTGGGCCCCACCTAATGAATTCGCAGCTGAAGTAGTAACTGACCCTACGCTGCAAGTATATAGGGACATGGTTGTCACTGATTCACCCGGGGGGGAGGGAGAGAGATTTGTCTGGGACAAGCAGCTGCTATACAGGGAGTCGGACAAGCAGATAGCTGGGTCAGACCCGATAGTGATGAGGCAGCTAGTGGTGCCGCAGCGGTACCGAGCAGAGTTACTCCGGATAGCGCATGATATTCCGCTATCCGGACATTAAGGGGTCAGTCGCACTAGGTACAGACTGACCCAAAGTTTCTTCTGGCCAGGGATCAGCCAGGAAGTGCGCAGGTATTGCAATACGTGCGATACCTGCCAGAGGGTAGGGAAAAGGGGAGACCGAAGGAAGGCGAAACTACACTTCCTACCCATAATTGAGGAACCCTTTAGTAGAGTAGCGGTAGATTTGATAGGCCCCCTCAAGAAAGCTAGCCCGTCAGGCAAAAGGTACATTTTAACTGTGATAGATTATGCCACCAGATATCCAGAGGATGTGGCTCTGACCAACATCCACGCTGAAACGGTCGCGGATGCCCTCATGCGGATCTTCTCCCGGATGGGATTACCCAGAGAGATTATCTCGGATCAGGGTACCCAATTTACCGCAGAATTCACCCAACACCTCTGGAGGATCTGTGGCATTAAGCCTATTATCAGTGCCCCTTACCACCCCCAGACTAATGGGCTCTGCGAACGGTTCAATGACACATTGAAACAAATGCTCCGAACCTTCGCAGAGACCCACAAGGACTGGGAGCGGTTCCTGTCGCATCTCCTATTCGCTTACCGGGATGTGCCGCAGGAATCCACGGGGTTTTCCCCGTTTGAACTGCTATTTGGGAGGAGAGTCAGAGGCCCCCTAGATCTGATTAGAGAGCATTAGGAGGGGGACCGGAGCGCAGATGGCACTCCCATCATACCATATGTGTTGGCATTCCGAGACCGCCTGGAAGCGTTGACTAGGACGGTAGGGGAAAACCTTCAGGCGGCGCAGACCCGCCAGCGCACGTGGTACGATCGGGGAGCCAGGGACCGTAGCTTTCAGGTCGGGCAGAAAGTGTTGATTTTAAAACCTTTCCGACATGACAAACTACAGGCCGCCTGGCAGGGACCATATAGGGTGGTGGAACAGAGATGTGACACCACCTATATAATCGGCCCCTGCACAGGGACTGGAGGGCGACGCGTGCTCCATGTGAACATGATGAAGCCCTACCAGGAGCGCTCCGAGGATGTAACCGCCATATGTGCGCCCAACTCTGATGAGTTTGACAGCTTACCTCTCCCAGATCTGCTGGGAGATGGGCAGTTGTCCGGAGATTTAGGGAAAGTTGCACTGGGAGACCGACTGAGCCCACAGCAGCGTATCGAGGTACAGCAGCTATTGGAAGAGAAACGAGACACATTCTCTAATGTACCTGGTTACACCCCTCTGGCAAGAAATGGCAACATAGAAAACCACAAACTCATAATGGTTGGATGGGTGGTCGCCGTTCGTATGAACAAACATGTGGTGGAGGCCATCTTGGCACACGAACACCCAGCGGTGTTTGGTCGTTGAGTGCATGGAACTAAAATCGGCCACTCAAGCTCGCGATCACCGCTGGACATCCATACCGTTCATACAGATAATTCCGTTCGTACAAATAGAGCGGCATTCGCCTAAAGGAAACCACGACCTTCAGACACACGACTACCCAGTATATAAATATGTACATTCGTCTGTTCATTTGTATGAAATTACAAAAGAAGACCGGTTCCTGCAATTGCCAGGAACTGTTTTGGGACTCCCTCCTCGTGGCTGACCGGTCCAAAACTTCACTCGGATGGCTTTTCTATTCTACCGAACAGATATGAGCGGTATTTCGACAGATTGGGTGCTCAAATCCCAGCTATCCCGTGAAGTGTCTTTCGCGGAGTTCTGATAAATATTATACAAATTATTATGTTTTAAAAATATTGTGTAATTTTCTGTACGAGAGATAATTTAATTAAAGGTGTGCTCTTGCGCAATTATCTCTCCAGTACAGAAAAGGATCCTGGGAAATGTTACTGTACTCTCAGTTTTCCAAAAGGTCCACCAAGGGAAAACCCCTGGAATGTCATTAAGGAAACCCCTTGCATGGGGATTTGTATAAAACCGGCTCTGGTTCAATAAAAGTTGAGTTGACTCCCAAAACTGTGTTTCGTCCAGTTGTTGGGGAATGGGATTGGAATTATTACGCTACACTTTATTTGTATGATGACTACGTCTACCAGCAGAGATATTGCAGTTTATACTTCCACTCCGCTACACTCACTTTGGCAACACACACTGTAGCATGTATTCATTCACATGCATCCACACTATATACCCATATAGAACACAACATAGAAAAGGATACACAGAACTGAAAAATGAATTGGACATTGTAGGTAAACTATTATTCAGATTGTCTGTTTTGGCCTAGAATGTTCAGTTGCCTTGACGACGCTCCAAAATTTCTGGTTCAGTTAAGAAAACAACTACTAGTAAGATTGCCTAGTGGCTCTTATTGCTGTCAGTCTGTCTTTGTCATAACATTAATATGAAATTGATTTTGTAATTCCAACCCAGCTATTTAACATTAGGGGCATGACTGCACAAATATTCCCAGTCACTGACTACACTTCAAATTAGGCTAAGGCCCCCTAATGTTTACTGTAAAGGAAATCTGCTTATACCTGCTTATTGCGTGAACTTGTTTGAATGAGACAGAAGAGTAATCTCCTATAATATGTCTTACCTAACATATAATTTACAGTAGTATATTTCTCCCCACAGGAAACAAGTTTAACTATAAATGTATATGTGATTCATCAGTATAGCATTAGTTGTTTATTTGTAAATCAGAATTTTCATTTCAATTGCATGCATGTTTTGAGCTTTCCACAGTAATGCAACTTTACTGGTGATTAGTTATATGTTGATATAATCTGCTAACCCTGGGCACTGCATTCTGAATGCTTATTGCTACTGAATAGCAATTAAAAGTTTGTGCGCAAATTCTGAGCATCCAACCAAACCTCATTCTTACAATCATTATCCTTCTTTCTGGATTTGGTTCTATGAATCTGAAAGTCCTGTGGAATATTATTAGGGTTTCCTTGAGATTAAGCATCTTTAACATTTACTCTTACTATGTGTATATACATATACATATATGATATGATGCCTCAGTCTCCATCAAAGTAGGCACCTTGAGACCTCACACTAAACATAGTCTACGGCCCCCACTGACTAGTACAGTGGAGTTGTTATTGTTTACGCACGCGCATTCCAGTCTGGTCTCCTTTGTTGCCAGGTTACAGCGATGTCGTGCAAACCGTTTTCATTATGTTAACATTACATTATATATTTATATATATATATATATATATATATGTATATAAATATATATAAAACAAACAGGAAAGAAGGGGCAATCTGTATTGCATCAAAATAGAATAGATGGAAGGTTTATGGAAGAGAATTTTAAATCCGGTTATTAGAATATTACAAGATCTGCATAATTGAGATGAACAGATATTTAAAGCCCTAAATATGTGTCGTTTGGAGCAGAAAATAAATAGGGTGCTATGTTACATGTTTTCTAATATCAGAAACTGAATACAGATGCCTGTCCCGTTAGGGGAGCACTTCAGCACTTGTGTGCCTTTTTGGGTTTAAATAAGCTGTTGGGGAGAAATAGTTACTGGGAGTATTGGGCAGTGTCCTCTGTAGTGCCATTGGCTTTAATAGTAGACCTCCAGGAACAGTTTAGAAGGTGTAAACTGTCCCAGCTCCTCCAGTGTTTGTGTGTGGGACTGGACAGGAAGAGGAAAATGTCACTTCCCATCTGTTTAGTAGTAACCTCTGACACAGGAAATGCATTGCAGGAGGAGAACAAGAAACTTTGAGTGATGCTCACGGTATAACAGTTACTGCAGCTTTAATAATTTCAGTCTGAGGAGACTGACTCGTCTACAGACGACATAGGAAAATTAGTACTTTGCAAATGATCCTTTAAACTCTCATGTGTTCCAGGTATCCCTATTTAGGAGGGACGGTGCCTGTTTTGGGCGCAAATCTCTCTTACCCTCTTTTCTATCTTAATGTCCTTCTTTACTATGAGCTCCATTTGGTTGGTATGTAAGTGTATAATAGAGTGTCACAGCAATAATACTCGCAGTAATGTGACCTTAAGCTACAACAAACGTATTTAGAAACCAATCTGTTTCAATAAGTACATTTTTTTAAATCACATTTTAGTTGCGTAAATTGTATTAGCCAGTTACTTAAAGGGAAACTCCAGTGCCAGGAAAACAATCCAAATCAATGAAAGAAATAACTAGAACAGCTTTGAAAGAGGAAAGCCCAAATAATGAAACCACCTGGGATATCGATCAAAAATCAGGGAAATTATCCACATCAAGAGTTAGAAACTAAGTATATTTAGTAAAATCACAAGTACTTTAATCTTTATTATATAAATAGCATTAGACAAATTTCCACACATGAAAAAGTGAAACCAAAAATAGTGATGAAAAAAGTGTAAGTGAAAAGAAAATATTTTAAAAAGGAGAAGTGTACTAAGCCTGCCTGAACTGTCCTATCTATAACTGAATAAGATCCACCCAAAGTAACGCAATCACTCCAGTAGCTATCTGAAGTTACAATGTTAAAGATTGAATATCTTTGAAGTAAATATAGGAGCTATTTGAGCGGTTTTGCAACAATTATGGGGATGTAGTAAGAGAACTAGTTAAAGTAGAAACCAGGTCAATATGTTTCACAGGATAATACCATATCCAGTATTAAAGGTGTTACAGAAGTCCCCTCTGTCTGCTACAACCCAGTTACCTTGCTACTTTTGTTGCTTTTATTCGAACAGTTATTGCAGGCCATTTGTATGTACGAATGGCTGACCACCTGACCCTCAACCCCGTTCACCTTTCTAAACACTGAATAAACCGACGAATGGGCGACCACCCTACCTGAGTAGTGTGCCTACAATCAACCACCCAGGAGCTGTGGTTTTCGTGGTTAACTGCAGCCTAATTGACTGTCAGCATGGTGGTCACCATTCGTATGTAAAAGGTTGAACGTGGTACCGAACTAAAAACCAAACTAACTACCGAACGGGCGACTATCCGGCCCCTGGTGTGTGCCCCCAGTTAACCACTTTGAAGCTGCGTTTTTTGTGGTTAACCGCAACATAATTGATCATCACCAGGGTGGTCCACATTCGCATACATGAACAAGTGGCGGCGGCCATCTTTTATTGCCAAACGCCCAGCGGACCTGGTCGGGATACAGTTTTCCCCGTCTGTTCGTGCATAAAGTCCCAAAAGACATATCATTCGACACTTTATCTCTATGAACTACAGGGAGTGCAGCATTATTAGGCAAATGAGTATTTTGACCACATCATCCTCTTTATGCATGTTGTCTTACTCCAAGCTGTATAGGCTCGAAAGCCTACTACCAATTAAGCATATTAGGTGATGTGCATCTCTGTAATGAGAAGGGGTGTGGTCTAATGACATCAACACCCTATATCAGGTGTGCATAATTATTAGGCAACTTCCTTTCCTTTGGCAAAATAGGTCAAAAGAAGGACTTGACAGGCTCAGAAAAGTCAAAAATAGTGAGATATCTTGCAGAGGGATGCAGCACTCTTAAAATTGCAAAGCTTCTGAAGCGTGATCATCGAACAATCAAGCGTTTCATTCAAAATAGTCAACAGGGTCGCAAGAAGCGTGTGGAAAAACCAAGGCGCAAAATAACTGCCCATGAACTGAGAAAAGTCAAGCGTGCAGCTGCCACGATGCCACTTGCCACCAGTTTGGCCATATTTCAGAGCTGCAACATCACTGGAGTGCCCAAAAGCACAAGGTGTGCAATACTCAGAGACATGGCCAAGGTAAGAAAGGCTGAAAGACGACCACCACTGAACAAGACACACAAGCTGAAACGTCAAGACTGGGCCAAGAAATATCTCAAGACTGATTTTTCTAAGGTTTTATGGACTGATGAAATGAGAGTGAGTCTTGATGGGCCAGATGGATGGGCCCGTGGCTGGATTGGTAAAGGGCAGAGAGCTCCAGTCCGACTCAGACGCCAGCAAGGTGGAGGTGGAGTACTGGTTTGGGCTGGTATCATCAAAGATGAGCTTGTGGGGCCTTTTCGGGTTGAGGATGGAGTCAAGCTCAACTCCCAGTCCTACTGCCAGTTCCTGGAAGACACCTTCTTCAAGCAGTGGTACAGGAAGAAGTCTGCATCCTTCAAGAAAAACATGATTTTCATGCAGGACAATGCTCCATCACACGCGTCCAAGTACTCCACAGCGTGGCTGGCAAGAAAGGGTATAAAAGAAGAAAATCTAATGACATGGCCTCCTTGTTCACCTGATCTGAACCCCATTGAGAACCTGTGGTCCATCATCAAATGTGAGATTTACAAGGAGGGAAAACAGTACACCTCTCTGAACAGTGTCTGGGAGGCTGTGGTTGCTGCTGCACGCAATGTTGATGGTGAACAGATCAAAACACTGACAGAATCCATGGATGGCAGGCTTTTGAGTGTCCTTGCAAAGAAAGGTGGCTATATTGGTCACTGATTTGTTTTTGTTTTGTTTTTGAATGTCAGAAATGTATATTTGTGAATGTTGAGATGTTATATTGGTTTCACTGGTAATAATAAATAATTGAAATGGGTATATATTTGTTTTTTGTTAAGTTGCCTAATAATTATGCACAGTAATAGTCACCTGCACACACAGATATCCCCCTAACATAGCTATAACTAAAAACAAACTAAAAACTACTTCCAAAAATATTCAGCTTTGATATTAATGAGTTTTTTGGGTTCATTGAGAACATGGTTGTTGTTCAATAATAAAATTAATCCTCAAAAATACAACTTGCCTAATAATTCTGCACTCCCTGTATATACCGGCCCCTGGCAAGATACCATGGCTGAGGATACACAGGCGACTAACTGTCGAACAGCCCTACAGACAAGTTTCATCCCCATTGCATTCGCATACCATTAGTGAGATCTGAGCGCTTTTCGTGTATTTTGTGTGCTCAGATCTGTCTGGGGATGGGTTGAATGTGGTATTTGAACATTATAATGTAAAAGTTATTCATTTTTATTCTGTTTTCGTGTATGTATAAAATTATGGTTATTTCATGCTCCTGGAGATAATTGAGTTACTGTAACCGTTGAGACCAATTATCTCCAGGGTAGGAGGGAGTGTTTTGTAAAATGCACTTTGTTTCTATTGGCTGTGACACTGTGTTATCCTGTGGACCATCAGGTCCAGAAGGATGTTCCTCTGGCCTGAAAATATGTATTTAAAGCCGTGCATGAGTACCCATTAAACCAGTTCTTCTTACCCTCAACTCGCAGCCTCAACTCGTGTTGTAGGGAAAGGCGTATACTAGCTTTGCTTTTAGCTAGTGGGAATATCTACACTTACAGGATTACTGCTGTATGCTGTTCGGAGCGGCGCTCTCACTCTTCAAGATCGGGAACCAGGACATCTAAGTGGTCCAACTTCCACGCAGCCTGGAGGCAACCATAAAATTAAGTATAAACAAGGTAGGTATTAGAAAGGAAGGCGAGTGTTAGTATTGAAACAAAATGGGACTGTTTAAAATGACTGAAAACCAGCCGTTTGGAGTCCAGTAGCCAGATCAGCAATGTTTTCTGCCAGAGGTAGCCACTCGTTACCCAGGTGGTTGAGTCCCTGAGCCTTGAGTGGCCGTCTGGTCTTAAGCAGAAATGACAGACTGGAACAGAAAGATGATAATCATAGTGAGGCAAGCCGAGGTCAGTGGGAAGGAGAAGCAGCAAAGTCAAAATGGTCCAAATTCAGCAACAGGTAGGAGAAACAGGAACAAGCTTGATTAGAGAGTACAGGAACCACAATAATCTGGCAAAGGTACAGAGACAGGAAGTGGCTTATATAGGCCAAGAACCAGACACCTGACCAGACACAGCTGAAGAGAGTTGTCACTGATATCATTGCTTGTAGAGTCAAGGTTATCAGATCTAAATTTGCAAAAGGCAGATTTGCAAAAGGCAGGCTGGTGTACTGGTAAGGAAGATGTTTAGCAGAATGTAAACCAGTCAGTCAGTTCCTCACATTACCCCCACCTCTACAGGCACAGCCTCTGGATGCCCTATTTCCTGGTTTAGCAGGGTACTGTGCATAGTGAGACTGAAGAAGATCAGGAGTGTGAATATTGTCCACTGGTTCCCACGATCTATCCTCGTCATCATAGCCTTTCCAATGAACCAAATATTAAAGCTTGTTGCGGAAGAACCTGGAGTCAAGAATTTTTTTCCACCTCGTATTCATCTTCACCATCCACGAGAACTGGTGGTGGGACAGGCAGGGCTCGACCAGGGAAAGTATTTTCATGAAAAGGTTTTGGCAATGCAATGTGAAATACCGGATGTATTTTCATGGAATTCGGAAGTTGCATACGGAAGGTGACAGCATTGATCTGAGCGATGATCTCAAAAGGTCCCATGAAGTTTTGACCCAATTTATGAGAAGGAATCCCAAACTTGAGATTCTTTGTTGACAGCCAAACCTTGTCACCAACATGATAAACTGGAGCCTCCTTTCTATGCCTATCAGCACCTCTGTAGTAACATTCCTGAGCCTCCAAAAGAGTCTACTTCAACAGTTCCTGGGAATCTCATAAGGCGGTTAGCTGGTCAGTGACTGCAGGAATGGAAGTAGTAATTGGGAGACTCACTAGAAAGGTTGGATGGTAAACATAATTTGCAAAAATGGGCTCAGAGAAGTGGAGCAGTGTTGGGCATTGTTATAGGCAAACTCCGCCGTGGCTAGAAAATCCAGCCAGTCATCCTGCAAGTAACTAATATAGCACCGCAAATATTGTTCTAAAGTCTGGTTATTTCGCTCAGTCTGTCCATTACTTTGTGGCTGAAAAGCTGACGACAGATTTACATTAATACCTAGAATAGAACACAAATATTTCCAAAAATGAGATGTAAACTGCACTCCCCTGTCATAAATTACTTCATCAGGAACTCCATGCAAGCGAAATATTTCCCAAATAACTTGGTCAGCAGTCTGTTTAGCTGAAGGGTGACCATGAGCTGGTATGAATTGACTCATTTTAGTTAACCGGTCCACAACAACAAGAATGGTAGTGTGTTCCTTAGAGGGAGGTATTTCCACAATAAAGTCCATGGATATAGATCCCCCGGGACGATGAGGAATCTGAAGAGGCTGAAGCAAGCCAACAGGGGATGAGCGAGGAGTCTTATGTTTGACACATACATCACAAGAGGACACATACTTCTTAACATCCTCATAATATTTAGGCCACCAAAAGGATCGGGAAAGTAGTTCTTGTGTCTTTCGGATTCCTGGATGACCTGCTGGTTTGAGTCATGTTAGAGACGTAAAACGTCCAGTCGCACTGATTCTGGAACAAACAGACGTTGTTGAAAAATCCAAAACCCATTAAGCATGGTCATATGAAGATCACGAGGAGGATCATGAAAAACTGCATCTTCAGCATAGCCCTTTTTAATGCGAGACATTAGATCAGAAGGGAAGGTAACTCCTAAAAATCTACTCTCCGGCAAGATGGTGGCCTTGGTTACTATAATATGAAGGGGGTCAGCTATCCTAGACAAGGCATCCACCTTGCCATTTCTGGAACCAGGGCGGTATGAAATAAAAAAATTAAACCTTGAGAAAAATAGGGACCAGCGTGCTTGTCTGGGTGACAGTCTCTTAGCTAATTGAATACATTCCAGATTTTTGTGATCTGTGAGGACAGTGATTGGATGGGTGGCTGCCTCCAAGAGATGTCTCCATTCGTTGAAGGCAGCTTTTATAGCCAAAAGTTCATTATTCCCTATGTCATAATTTCTTTCTGCTGGTAACATCTGGCGGGAATAGAAGGCACATTGATGTAACAACATCTTAGGTCCAGTCCTTTGAGACATTATAGCATCTACCTCTACAGTGAATGGCAATTCTGGCTAAGGATGTACCAGGATAGGGGCAGATGTAAACAGAGTCTTTAATCTGAAAAATGCAGTGTCAGCCTTATTGGACCACTGAAAAGGAGTCCCTTTACGTGTAAGTTCAGTGATCGGTGTAATAACGGCAGAGAAATTCTTAATGAAACGCCTGTAAAAATTGGCAAACCCCACAAATCTCTGAAGGGAGATCCCACTGCTAACACTAATTGTAATGGGAAAAAGAGGGTGACATTGTCCATTCCTCTTCCTCCACTAGGGACTCCAACAATTTTCCAAGCAGGAACAGTGATGCACTGAACGGTTCGCTGGCGAACAGTTCCTGGCGAACATAGCGTGTTCGCGTCCGCCGCGGACGGCAAACACATGCGCGGTTCGATCCGCCCCCTATTCATCATCATTGAGTAAACTTTGACCCTGTACCTCACAGTCAGCAGACACATTCCAGCCAATTAGCAGCACACCCTCCCTAGCAGACCCTCCCACCTACTGGAAGGCATCCATTTTACATTCATTCTCAAGCTGCATGCTTAGTGAGAGGAGGGAAAGTGTAGCTGCTGTTGATTAGATAGGAAAATGCATAGCTAGGTTAGGGTATACAGTGTCCACTACAGTCCTGAAGGACTCATCTGATCTCTGCTGTAAGGACAGCACCCCAAAAAGACCTTTTTAGGGCTAGAACATCAGTCTGCTTTTTTTTTTTTTGTGTAATGTAATTGCAGTTAGTTGTCTGCCACTGCTGCCAGCTTCTGTGTCAGGCTCACAGTGGATACTGTGCCCAGTGCCACCACTCACTAACTGGTGTCACAATAGCTTGCATTTAAAAACAAAAAACTTTTTTCACTGTTATAGATTGAATAGCAGTTAGTTGTCTGCCACTGCTGCCAGCTTCTGTGTCAGGCTCACAGTGGATACTGTGCCCATTTGCCCAGTCAGTGCCACCACTCACTCACTGGTGTCACAATAGCTTGCATTTAAAAACAAAAAACTTTTTTCACTGTTATAGATTGAATAGCAGTTAGTTGTCTGCCACTGCTGCCAGCTTCTGTGTCAGGCTCACAGTGGATACTGTGCCCATTTGCCCAGTCAGTGCCACCACTCATATCTGGTGTCACAATAGCTTGCATTTAAAAACAAAAAACTTTTTTCACTGTTATAGATTGAATAGCAGTCAGTGTCCTTAAAGCGGGTGTGTCAGGCTCACAGTGGATACTGTGCCCAGTGCCACCACTCACTCACTGGTGTCACAATAGCTTGCATTTAAAAACAAAAAACTTTCCCGGAGTTTGGGGGGGGTGATTTCTAGGATAAAGGAAACCAGAATCATGGAAGATCTGACTGCTAGAATAAGAGGAACAACCGTAACTTTCCAGAGGGTTTGGGAACCATGGGACAATACCGTAATGGGCTCCGGTAACGATTGATGGGTCTAATATATAGTTTAATTCGGGATCCGACACTGCATGGTCAGAGTCGGAATACAATTCCTCAGCCTCGTCCGCCTCCCCCCCCCCTCGTCCCTTCCTCATCAACCCTCACACTCACATCTTTCTCGTCTTCTTAATCCCTCTTCATCGCCTTGTCTTATCTTTTCTTTTCCTATCTTTCCTTTCCACGTTCTCTCAACCTTGTTACTAAACCCTTGGTCTACAAGGGTTTTTTTTTTTTTTTCTTTTCACCTCTTTATCTCTAACATTGTCTCAGTCTATGGTGGCATCATTTATTTCCCTCACTCAGGCATGAGTATACTGACGGAGAAATGAGGATACCTAAAGTACACCCCGACAGGGATGGAGTTAGGGCACCTTTTCAAGAAGCAGGGCCTGACTAAAAATGCAGTATAATCAATGGGAGGCGAGAGGAATAGCATTCATTAAGAGGCTTGACTTTTGGGCTAACGTCATACTTCGTGTTTTCAAGACTAAATTATAGCATTTAGACTCCTGTACAAGCCTCACACTTGTAATACTCTTGCTATGCCTATCGTACGTAAAGTTGGGAATTTAAGTGATGTAGCCATATAAAAACATAAAACCCTCGATGGGGGGGCAAAATGTATGGAATCTATGAAATGGCTTGTCATAGAGGCTGATTTTAATTTTTATGTTCATAAGTATGCTCTTCTATATTTTGGCTTCTGCGCAGGCCTCCAAGTTGTATTATGCTTGCATTGCCCATCGTGTGGAAAAATAAAGAATTTAAAAAAAAATATATATTTTTTTTTCACTGTTATAGATTGAATAGCAGTCAGTGTCCTTAAAGCGGGTGTGTCAGGCTCACAGTGGATACTGTGCCCAGTGCCACCACTCACTCACTGGTGTCACAATAGCTTGCATTTAAAAACAAAAAACTTTTTTTCACTGTAATAGACTGAATAGCAGTTAGTTGTCTGCAAGCGTCTGGGTGTCAGGCCTCCTTCAGTGTGTGCTCAGCAGACCTCTGCCCGTGTACTTTGCCACTCATCTGGTGTCTCTATAGCATGCTTTTACAAAGAAAAAAAGTTTTTCAGTGTAAGCTAATAGCAGTCAGTGTCCTTAAAGCGGGTGTCAGACCTCTTTCAGCGTGTGCTCTGCAGACCTTTGCCCGTGTACTTTGCCACTCATATCTGGTGTCTCTATAGCATGCTTTTACAAAGAAAAAAAGGTTTTCAGTGTAAGCTAATAGCAGTCAGTGTCCTTAAAGCGGGTGTCAGGCCTCCTTCAGCATGTGCTCTGCAGACCTTTGTCCGTGTACTTTGCCACTCATATCTGGTGTCACAATAGCGTGCATTTAAAACCAAAAAACTTTTTTCACTGTTATAGATTGAATAGCAGTTAGTTGTCTCAAAGCGGGTGTGTTAGGCTCACAGTGGATACTGTGCCCAGTGCCACCACTCACTCACTGGTACCCGGACGAAATTTCTTTTCACAAAAGGCAATCCCCAACCTGTACTCGATTGTGCAAAAGGAAATAATGGCACGTCTGGCACACAGTGTTGGGGCAAGGGTCCATCTGACCACTGATACCTGGTCTGCAAAGGTATATCACCTACACTGCGCATTGAGCAAACCTGCTGACGGCTGCCAAGCATGGAATGCGTGGCTCTGCAGAGGAGTTGGTGACACCGCCATGACTTGCAGACAGGCCTGCTGCCACCTACTCTACTCCTCCTACTCCATCCTCTTCCATAACCTCCTCGGCTGAGTCCTCTTCTGCTGCTGCGTCTTGCTCCACATCAACGGATAGGGGACGTAACAGGGATTAAACTGATTAGAATAGTACTACTTAACACACCACTCCTATCTGGTGGCACATTAGATTGCATGCCCAGTGCCCCAAATTTGTTGTGATCTGTGAGTAAGGTAAACAGTTGTCCATACAAGTAAGGTTGCAGCTTTTTGAGGGCCCACACCACCGCCAGGCACTCCTTTTCAATGGCAGTGTATCTACTTCCCTGTGCAAATGTTTCCGGCTTAGATAAGCCCCGGGTTGCTCGCCACCATCTGCTCCGACTTGGCTCAGTACTGCTCCCAATCCAAACATAGAAGCGTCTGTATGGACGAGAAAGCGTTTAGTTGGATCAGGAGCAGAAAGTACAGGTGATTTAATGAGCGCCGTCTTGAGCTGTTGGAAGGCCTGTTCACACTCTGGGGCTCATACTACTATCTTGGGGAGGTTTTTACGCGTTCCTATATGGCACTTACTGGGCTTTAGGGTCAGTCCGGCCTCCCTAATCCGGTCTAGTACGGCTCCTATGTGGGTCAGGTGTTAGGGCCAGGAGCAGCTAAAAATGGCTATATCATCCAAGTAGGCGCAGGCATACTCCTGAAACCCATCCAGTAGCCGATCTACCATCCTCTGAAAGTTAGCCGGGCATTCTTCATCCCGAATGGCATGGCCTTAAACTGATACAGGCCAAACGAGGTGACAAATGCCGACTTGTGGATGGCGTCCTCGGCTAATGGAATTTGCCAGTACCCCTTGCACAGATCTATTGTGGTGAGGTACTGGCCTCTGGCCATTTTGTCTAGGAGCTTGTCTATCCGGGGCATAGGGTAGGCGTCTGAGGTTGCTTTATCGTTTAGCCTCCGGTAGTCTACACAGAAACGGGTTGTGCCATCCCGTTTCGATACTAGTACTACCGGGGAGGCCCAGGGGCTGTCAGAGTGTTCTATCACCCCTAACTGCATCATTTCCTCAATTTCTTTCTGAATATTTTCTTTAACTGCTTCGGGTATGCGATAGGCGGTTTGGCGAAGGGGGGTCTGGTCTAGGGTTTCAACTTTGTGAGTGGTTAACGGACTGTACCCAGGTAGGTTGGAAAACGTGGCCCCCTTGTCCTGGATTAGTCTCTGGACCTGGGTTCGCTCCTGGGGGTCTAACCGTTCTCCTAACTGTACTTCTCCCAGGTCTCCGCTCTGGCCCTCTAGGTCTTGGAGATCTGGGAGTGGCAAATTATCATAATATTCAGTGGCAGGTGCACAGATCGCGGTTACCTCTTCCGTGCGCTCGTGGTATGGCTTGAGCATGTTCACATGGAGCATGCGCTTGCATCCCGTGCCTGTGACCGCACCGATCACAAAGGTGGTATCACAAACCTGCTCTACCACCTTGTATGGGCCCTGCCAGGAAGCCTGCAGCTTGTCCTTGTGGACAGTGTCAATCCATATCTGCCAAGTGACCCTATGTAGGGGGAACAGTCTCTATTCTGCTCTGTGTCAGTGTGTATCATGGTCTCTGAGGACAGGTGTCATCCATATCTGCCAAGTGACCCTATGTAGGGGGAACAGTCTCTATTCTGCTCTGTGTCAGTGTGTATCATGGTCTCTGAGGACAGGTGTCAATCCATATCTGCCAAGTGACCCTATGTAGGGGGAACAGTCCCTATTCTGTTCTGTGTCAGTGTGTATCATGGTCTCTGAGGACAGGTGTCAATCCATATCTGCCAAGTGACCCTATGTAGGAGGAACAGTCTCTCTATTCTGCTCTGTGTCAGTGTGTATCATGATCTCTGAGGACAGGTGTCAATCCATATCTGCCAAGTGACCCTATGTAGGGGGAACAGTCTCTATTCTGCTCTCTGTCAGTGTGTATCATGGTCTCTGAGGACAGGTGCCAATCCATATCTGCCAAGTGACCCTATGTAGGAGGAACAGTCCCTATTCTGCTCTGTGTCAGTGTGTATCAGGGACCCTTAGGACAGGTGTCAATCCATATCTGCCAAGTGTAGGGGGAACAGTCCCTATTCTGCTCTGTATGAGGAGGAGGAACGGGAAATGAGTAGCTTGGCATCCAACCTTGTGCAAATGGGGTCTTTCATGCTGTCGTGCCTGTTGAGGGACCCTCGTATAATAAGGCTGAAGGAGAACGACCTGTGCTGGGTGTCCACGCTACTAGACCCCCGGTATAAGCAGACAGTGGTGGAAATGTTACCGAATTACAAGTCGGAAAGGATGCAGCATTTGCAAAATAAATTAAAACGTATGCTTTACACAGCGTATAAGGGTGATGTCACAGCACAACGGGAATCTAACAGGGGGAGAGGTGGAAGTCATCCTCCTCCTCCCACGACCACGCCATATCTGCCAAATGACCCTATGTAGGGGTAACAGTCCCTATTCTGCTCTGTGTCAGTGTGTATCAGGGGCTCTGAGGACAGGTGTCAATCCATATCTGCCAAGTGACCCTATGTAGGAGGAACAGTCCCTATTCTGGTCTGTGTCAGTGTGTATCAGGGATCCTTAGGACAGGTGTCAATCCATATCTGCCAAGTGACCCTATGTTGGGGTAACATTCCCTATTCTGCTCTGTGTCAGTGTGTATCAGGGATCCTTAGGACAGGTGTCAATCCATATCTGCCAAGTGACCCTATGTAGGGGAAACAGTCTCTATTCTGCTCCGTGTCAGTGTGTATCATGGTCCCTTAAGACAGGTGTCAATCCATATCTGCCAAGTGATCCTATGTAGGGGAAACAGTCTCTATTCTGCTCTGTGTCAGTGTGTATCATGATCTCTGAGGACAGGTGTCAATCCATATCTGCCAAGTGACTCTATGTAGGGGAAACAGTCTCTATTCTGCTCGGTGTCAGTGGGTATCAGGGGCTCCGAGGACAGGTGTCAATCCATATCTGCCAAGTGACCCTATGTAGGGGGAACAGTCCCTATTCTGCTCTGTGTCAGTGTGTATCATGGTCTATGAGGACAGGTGTCAATCCATATCTGCCAAGCGACCCTATGTAGGAGGAACAGTCTCTATTCTGCTCTGTGTCAGTGTGTATCAGGAGCTCTGAGGACAGGTGTCAATCCATATCTGCCAAGTGACCCTATGTAGGAGGAACAGTCTCTATTCTGCTCTGTGTCAGTGTGTATCATGGTCTCTGAGGACAGGTGTCAGTCCATATCTGCCAAGTGACCCTATGTAGGAGGAACAGTCTCTATTCTGCTCTGTGTCAGTGTGTATCAGGGGCTCTGAGGACAGGTGTCAATCCATATCTGCCAAGTGACCCTATGTAGGAGGAACAGTCTCTATTCTGCTTTGTGTCAGTGTGTATCATGGTCTCTGAGGACAGGTGTCAATCCATATATGCCAAGTGACCCTATGTAGGAGGAACAGTCTCTATTATGCTCTGTGTCAGTGTGTATCAGGAATCCTTAGGACAGGTGTCAATCCATATCTGCCAAGTGACCCTATGTAGGGGGACCAGTCTCTATTCTGCTCTGTGTCCGTGTGCATCAGGGGCTCTGAGGACAGGTGTCAATCCATATGTCAAGGTGTCAATATGTCATATGTCAATCCATATTCATTGTGATTTAGGAATGTTAGGTGATTTCTGCCCTTTATGGATTAAAACCAGACTCTGCATCAACTGTGTAATTTTCCATGGGAGTTTTGCCATGGATCCCCCTCGGGAATGCCACAGTCCAGGTGTTAGTCCCCTTGAAACAACTTTTCCATCACTATTGTGGCCAGAAAGAGTCCCTGTATGTTTTAAAATTCGCCTGCCCATTGAAGTCTATGGCGGTTCGCCTGGTTTGCCGGTTCGCGAACATTTGCGGAAAATTTCGTGTTCGCGACATCACTAAGCAGGACTTGTTCCATCTGCCTGCTCCATCTGTTCTGGCAGAAAATGATCCTGACACCTTCTTTATAAAGACACATTTTGGCTCTGGAGCCTAGCTCTTGTTCTCACCTGTCTTACAACACTGTAGCTGATCACAAACATCAATGAGCAGTGCAACCAGAAGACATGCCATTAGACTCTGTCACCACTAAGGACCCCATTTAGACATTGTTCCAAAAGGAACAGGACAATTTTTCTTCAAACAGTGCTGCCTATGGCTAGGTACTCAAAATAGTACATAAAATATAAACACAAAGCTTGTAAATAAAATACATACCTGTCACAGGAGCATTGGGGGAAAAAATCCAACTCCCATAACATTTTGCCTGCAATTCACACATATACAAATATATGCAAATGAGAGACAATGTATATTATTACATTGGCCTATATAAGCCACTTCCTGTCTCTGTACCTTTGCCAGATTATTGTGGTTCCTGTACTCTCTAATCAATCTTGTTCCTGTTTCTCCTACCTGTTGCTGAATTTGGACCGTTTTGACTTTGCTGCTATGCAGGTAGATCTAATAAGAGGGCCATTATCCAATGAAGAAAAACAGTGGCGACGCACTCACAGTTTATGCCTGTATTGTGGTAGTGCAGGGCATTATGCCATCAATTGCCCTAGCAAGTCCAAAAGAACAATAGCTATGACTGCTGAGGGTGCACAGATTCAACACCAATCCCAGATTTCAGACCAACTGGATTCTGTCACACAACCCTTGTTTTCTCTGGCTCAGGTTGAAGAGGGTATGATGACTCAACATCCTCATTTGGTGGTGCCTATCACTTTGCAATATGGTGATAATAAAATTTCAACTACAGCTATGATAGATTCTGGAGCAGGCGGAAACGTTATGGACATTAAATTTGCAGCAGGAAATAAAATTCAGTCTATCCCTAAATCTTCACCTGTGTTAATGGAAACAGTAGACGGTTCTCCACTTACGTCAGGCCCGGTTACACATGAGACTGTGCCCTTAAAATTGATTCTGGAAGTGAATCACCATGAGTCTTTATCTTTCCACCTAATTTCCTCAAAAGAGTTTCCAGTGATTTTGGGTATACCCTGGCTTGCTCTGCATAACCCACAGATTGATTGGAAGACTAGAACTTTGTCATTTCCTTCAGAACACTGCTTAATGAATTGTCAACCCTCTAAGGCAACACCTGTTGCCACAACAATTAATGAAATGGTTGCTACAAACTTAACTAAGCTTCCTCTACAATATTGGGATTTTGCAGATGTCTGTGATAAGAAGAATTCTGATCAGCTTCCACCTCACAGGCCTTATGATTGCCCCATAGAGCAGCTACCTGGAGCTGCTATCCCATTTGGTAGAGAGAAGGTCATGGGCAGAGAGGAGAGACTGAGAAGGGATCAGTGAAGAGATATAGGAGGGGCTAGAATTGGTCAGTGCTTTATAGGTGTGGATTAGTACCTTGAATTGACTCCTATAGGACACAATGTAAGCCAATGTCAGGACTGACAGAGGGGAGAGATGTGAAAAGAGCGACAGGAGGGGAAAATCAGTCTGGCTGCAGCATTCATTAGAGACTGTAGCGGGGCAATACGACTTGTGAGAAGACCTATTAGGAGAGAGTTACAATAATCCATGCGAGAGATTACGAGAGCATAGACAAGCTCTTAAGTAGCATCTTAAGCGTAAGAAAGGGACGGATGCGGGCTATGTTTTTAAGGTGGAATCTACAGGATTTGGTAACAGACTGGATGTGAGGCTCAAAGGTGAGGCCAGAATCAAGTATAACGCCAAGAGAGCGTGCTTGCAAGGATGGACTAATGAGGGGAACCACTACCTTGAAGGGAGAGGGAAGGAGGAGGATCAGTATTAGGAGGAGGAAAGACAAAGAGTTCAGTTTTAGCGAGATTGAGTTTCAAAAAGCGGAAGGACATCCAGTCAGAGATGGAAGAAAAGCAAGCAGTGACACATTGCAGGATGGCTGTGGAGAGGTCTGGGGAGGAGAGGTATATATGAGTGTCATCAGCGTACAGGTGGTATTGGAATCAATTAGGTAATAAGTTTGCGAAGAGAGGCAGTATAAAGAGAAAATTGAAGGGGAACAAGGACAGAGCCTTGGGGGACTCCAACAGAGACAGGACAAAAGTAGGAGGTATCATTAGAAAAGGAGACACTGAATGAGTGTTGGGAGAGATAGGCGGAACACCAAGAGAGGATAGTATCACAGAGACCAAGTGATTGAATAGTTTGGAGAAGGAGAACATGGTCAACAGTGTCAAAGGCAGCAGAGAGGTTAAGAAGAATTAGTATGCAGTAGTGCCCTTTGGATTTAGCTGTGATTAGGTTGTTAGTGACTTTAATAAGAGCAGTCTCAGTAGAGTGGAGGGGGTGGAAGCCAGACTGAAGAGGGTCAAGGAGAGAGTTGGAATGGAGGAAACAAGTCAGATGGGTAAAGACCATATAGATAAAGTACCATTCTAACTTTGCAAACTTTGTAAATGTATAACCTAATGGTATTTGTAATTGTAGGGGCTGTGTAATGTATTTATCTTTGTAATAAAAAGTGATATAAAGTAACAAATAAAACGTTACGCCAAAAGAATGTGTACAAGGTAGCAATGTTGCTAGTAAAAGAAAAATACAAGTGTATATAGTTTAATACTGTGTGAAATAAATAAACTAAGAATTTCAAATATAAGAATCACACTCACATGATAATGAACTGTTAGTCTATCTCTTTGTTGTATAGGCAGCAGCCATACAAATCCCCGCTATAGATATTAAAGTCGAAAAGAAATTCTAATGGAACATAACCTTCTCCAGCAATCAAGTGTAACGCTGTGCAATGCCTTGCAGTCCAATTCCTCCAAAGCTGTGTGATGTCTTGCTGAGCTCCAAGATATACTTGGAAAAGAAGTTGAAAAAAACTCAAAAAGTGTAATTCTGCGGTTTGTTAATAATATATATTAAAGTTTATATATACTCACACTTCTCTGAGCAAGGAACCCTGCTCAAGGTGACACAGTCTTAGGTGGCATTTATCCCCAACAATCTGACTTTTCTGGACAAGTCCAAAATCTTCTTTGGAAGTAAATCAAATCAATAAAAAATATATATAGATGTCGGTTGAATACATCATAAATAGTACCAATATCACTAACACATTTCGCCCTAAGGCTTTCTCATAGTGTTTATAATTACCAAAGTAAAAATTTGCAGTCTTTTTCCATATTTCTTTCAAAACAGGCATTTTTTACATAGCTCAAAAATACACACATATAAAAAAATCAGATGGGGGGGGGGGGCGTGGTCTGACTGCCGACCGTGATGGCCGCATAGCTCGAGAGCTCTTCACCCAATGCCCATAATTAAGCACTGTAACCCGCAACAGCCCTGGTAGAACCGAAGACAATCGTTCCCCAAACAACTTACAACCGACAACGGAGATGGGGTCCGGATATCCAGCCGCCGACCCACCAAAAAGAACCAGAAAGAAGCTCCATCGGCAACCCCCCAATTGAAGAACCCCCCCTTGAAGCATCCTCCAATGCCATGTTACACTCCCTGGCGGAGGTGAAGGGATACTTGGCGGAGGAAATCAAACACACAGCGGCGGAGGTCAAAGCCGAAATCACAGCCAGAGGGGCCAGGACCGTTATTCTTGAACAGCGCATGGAGCATGTTGTTACAGCTCATAACTCTGCCATGGCTCTCACCAATAGTCTGCTCCACAGGATCACTGACCTTGAGCTGGAATTAGAGGATGTTTCCAACCGATCGAGGCACAACAACCTGTGCATCAGAGGACTACCAGAAATCGTTGAAGAGGCAGACCTGGAGAAGGCTCTGGTAACGTGCTTCCGACAAAAACTCCCAGACATCCCAGAACACCTCTGGCTGGTAGATAGGGTGCACAGAGCCCTCCGGGCCCGGAGACCTAAACACAGCCCCCCAAGAGACGTTATCATGAAATGGCACTACTTTAAAACCAAAGAAGCCATACTCCGAGTCGGAAGAACAACGACGTTTGAAATCGATGGATCTGGTATACAGCTCTATCAGGACATTGCTCCAGCCACGCTCCTCTGGAGGAGGGAGTGGAGGCCGGTAATGGACCTGCTACGCACTAACAGCCTCAGATTCGCATGGGGTTACCCGTTCAAGATCCTTGTCTTCAACGGCCCTAAACCTGCAATACCCCTACCATCTACAGACATCGTTGCTTTCCTGAAGGGCCTGGACATTGATGTTCTGGAAGATTTTTCCCTCCCTACCACTGCTCCGGTGTCGCTACCCATGATACCTGACACCAGTAACGATATCTAAACCCGGTTGAACTGTATAACTGATCTTGCTCACAGAATGACGCAGGGGCCTGGCCAAGGCCACACGCAAGTTACACAGAGACTTAAAACTCCACGTGGTTCTCTCTTTCTTTCCAGCTCATCCTACTAACTGTTTACTTTGAGGGATTGTTATGACTTCTTCTGGGAACACATTGCTGTAACCTTTAGTATAGTCAGTACTGTCAAGTGCCTACCTGGGGAGAAAATTTAGATAGGACCGGGTGGAGTGCATCTCCCCCCATGATGGTGCCCACACAAATCTTTCCCAATAGCCCAATGTTAGGGCCTGGGTAATGCCACCCTAATCAATACCTTACTGGCCACACGCCAGCACGCGCAGACCTGGGGAAAAATAAATAAAAAAATAGCTGAATTAGATTACACACAGGCAGACATCAGAAGCTAAAAGGCACTCACACCCAGAAGCCTAGTGCTTAAGATGATCGGGGGTTGGGGGTGGCGGGCGGGATAGGGAAGGGAAGAAAGCACCAAAGTACCATATGAAGGGAAAAGACGATCATAATCCTTGGGTATGATGTAAATAGTAACATGTTTTATTTGTATTGTGATGTTGACCTACCAACTGAATAATCCAACCCTGTTATAGGAGGGGACGGTCTGAGCCGAACAGAATTGGATATTCTCATTGAACCCTGACCCCTGCAAAGCCACCGAGAGGCCCTCCCCCATACGGGAGCATTTATATGCTTACTCCCCTGAAGTTTCTCATGGGACCATTCAAACTCCCCTCGCCCCATACGGGCTATCTCCACTCAATGACTACCACAACTAGGGCTGTTCCACTAACCTACTTGGGCATTGCCAGGGTGCTACCAGGCTGAACTTCCCCCCAGTTTAAGGCGATTCCCTTGACGCGGTGGACGCCCACCCCCATAGCACCTGGCAAATAGTAAGACCTGGAAAAACAGTAGGAATACTGATTATTGTATTACTGTATTGTGCGATTAGACACTAGTTTGTTTGTTTATAGTTTATTGTTTTAAACGCATTTAAATCATTGACTTAGTGTAACACTTTATTGACAGGTGTTTTTTCACAGATAACCTTACCTCATCTCTCCACCCTCTCATTCCCTTCTCTCTCTCTTTCTTCTCTCCTCCAATGCCACAGCCGGGGGTGGGGACACCTACTTCGATACAGGCCCACAGCGGTCCCCGGTGTACTGCAGTAATTAAGGTAACCCTCTTGAAACATAACACTACCCTAAAATATGGACCTTAACCCCTTAAGGACCAAACTTCTGGAATAAAAGGGAATCATGACATGTCACACATGTCATGTGTCCTTAAGGGGTTAAACTGACTTCACTTAATGTGAACGGACTCAACATCCCCAATAAATGCAGACTCCTACTGAGGGAGCTTAGACGTCAGAAAGCAGATATTGCGTTCATCCAAGAAACGCATATAACCCGCACTTCCAAAGTACAACTTATAAACCACCTCTACAATAGAGCACACGAATCGCGTGCTCTTTGTAAGAGAAATGGGGTGGAAATACTCATACATAAAAGATGCCCCTTGCAAGTTACCAACGTCCAGACAGACACAGAGGGCCGATACGTGGTCCTGACAGGTGTTCTCCACGCAAACACATACCACCTAGTCAATGTATACGCTCCTAACACCCCTTCCCGACAGTTCTGGTCAGACCTTGAATTAATAATAACGACCCTACCTGGTCTTAGGAGGTGACCAAAATGCAGCGCCGTGCCCGGCAGCGAACCGATAAGGTGGACATCACCTTCCTTGGTCACAGAACAAAGGGGGCCAAGACAAACTTCTCAATGATTTCATCCAACGCACGGGACTACTAGACCCGTGGAGAATCCAACACCCGAGCCTGAGGGATTATACCTTCTACTCGGCGGTACACACTACTTCCTCACGTATTGACCTCTTCCTTGTAAACCAAGTAGCCATGCATTGGCTCAAGACTTCCGAGATAAATCTCATCTCTTGGTCTGACCATGCGGATATAGCACTTACCTTACGATACCCTGGCCCACACGCCCCATGGAAATGGAGACTTAATGCCTCCCTCATCAGAGATCCCCAAATTCAAGACACAATAAAGCAGGAGGTGACGCAGTACTTTCAAAACAATGACTCCCCTGACATCTCCCCGACCACTCTGTGGGCGGCCCACAAACCCGTAATACGGGGGGGTACTAATCAAACTGGCAACCCAACGGAAAAGGAAAAAATGCGAACAGTTACAGGACCTACAAAAACAACTACGTAAACTTGAAATGCAACATAAGCAGGCAGTAACCCCGACCACGACCAGGGAGCTACAAGGGATTAGGCGACTGCTCAGAGAACTTATGATTGATGACGTAAGTCAGGACTTGATACGCACAAAACGATTATACTACGAAAAGTCCAATAAAATGGACACTTTATTAGCAAAGGCCCTTAGACCCAAACGTAATATGACAGCCATCACTGCAGAGTCCTCACTAACCCTAATGACATTAACAGAGAGTTTACGCAATTCTTTGCAACCATCTACAATCACTCCCCCACCCTGGACGGAGACAACCACACCGATACAACCCGTGTCACTGCCTTTTTAGTTAATGCCCAGACTCCAAGACTCCCAGATGAACAGACTGCCTACTTGGGTGAACCCATAGCATTTGACATAATAAATAGAGCCATCGCAGCATTGAAGGGAGGTAAAGCCCGACGGGTTTGATGGCACGTACTATAAAATCCTACGTGAAGACTTGCTGCCCCACCTAGTTAAAATGTACAACACCCGGACCTCTCGACGGCAGACGTAGCCCTCATACCCAAACCGGACAGAGACTGTACGAACGTGGTGAACTACCGTCCCATATCCCTCGTTAACTTCGACATGAAGCTTTGCGCTAAAATCGTTGCCTTGATTGAACCTTATCCTCCCCAAGCTCATCCATGTGGATCAGGTGGGCTTTGTTCTGGCCAGACAATTATATGAAAATACTAGACGAGAAACTGATCTGATTTGGTGGGCGGGCAAGACGAAAACGCCTTCTCTGGTCCTATCCCTGGACGCAAAGAAGGCGTTTGACAGAATCCTATGGCACTATATGTTTGAGCTCCTCACTGCGATGCACTTCCCAACCACCTTTATTAGAGCAGTCCGAGCCCTATACACTTGTCCAAGAGCCCAAACGTTAGTCCCGGGATCATCACCGCTCCCTTTTGAACAGAAGAACGGTACCAAGCAAGGCTGCCCTCTATCCCCAGTCCTGTTCATACTGGCACTTGAACCATTGTTACATTTGATAAGAAACAATCCGAACATAAAAGGGATGACAGTGGCATCGGAGAGTTTTAAAGTCTCTGCCTATGCTGTTGACATCCTGCTCACCCTCACTGAACCATTGAATTCGGTCACCCCCCCTTGACCTACTAGACACTTACCAACTAATCTCAGGGTATAAAATAAATCTTGATAAATCAGTAGGCATGCCTCTGGGTATCTCAGAGGCAGACGTTCAACTGCTACAACAAACGACAAATCTTAAAATCACCCGCCAACCCATTAAATACCTAGGTGTCCGACTCACGCCACAATACGCTGACCTATACGCAGAGAATCACCAACGCCTGCTCCAGACCCTGCTCAAAGACCTTGACAGATGGCACGAGAAACCAATCTCGTGGATAGGGAGACTGCAATTAAAATGAACTTGCGACCACGCCTCCTATTCCTCTTTCAGGCACTCCCTGTGAGAGTAATTAAAAATGACCTGAAACCACTACAGACAGCGATAGGTAACTTCATTTGGGCCAAGAGGAGACATAGAATAGCTAGACATACTTTATATACCCCAAAAAGTAGGGGAGGATTGGGCCTTCCACACCTCTACTACCTGTCTCCCCAATTGGCACAAATAGTTGAATGGCACTCTCCACCAGACTCCCACAGATTGGTGGATCTGGAAACACTCCTCATGTGCACAGACCTTCCACAGTTCTGGATATGGTTCCCCAAGATTGATAGACCTGAACTCCGTACAACATGCCCCGCCATCCTGAACTCCATCAGGGTATGGGACACCACAGCACACAAATAACCTAACACATCCTCCCCCCTGGCCCACACCCCTGAGCGGTGGGTGGGGGCCCTAAATACAAATTGGGGGGACCTAATGTCCTACCCCTGGCACCCACCCCTGACCTCACCACTAACCCCATATCTTCGTAACAAAGCCTTCCCACCCAGTATGAGCCCTAGAGACTTTAAGGGACTGGAAGACACAGGGATCCATCGTTACTGTCACTTATACCACTCGGGCACCTTCCGAACTTATGATAACCTCAAGACACTACCTACACTCAACACAAAGGCTTATTTCAGGTACCTCCAGTTAAAGGATTTCACCAGGAGCCCCACTGTAGGAGCGGCCGCTAAGACCAGGCCCACCTTCTATGAGGCACTATGCATGTCAGAGGGACCACGTACTGGCCTCATTACCCTCCTTTACACGCAATTAAGTGCTCCGACTGGTGATGCTCAAACCCCCACCTATGTCACACAATGGGAGGAGGAACTCCATCAGACCCTGGAAAGTAGGGAATGGCAGGACATATGGGAAGCAGCGACAAAGCCTTCCATACGTGTCCTACATCAGGAACAGTGCTATAAGACACACTCAAATTATGTAGAATGGGAAAGACACCCCCCGATCCATGTTGCAGAGGCTGCAGAGAAAAAGGCACATAGCTGCATATGTGGTGGACATGCCCTAAGGCAGCAAGATATTGGGATAGCGTAGCTGGTCTGCTGACAGAGGTCATGGGTAAACCGATAACTCCAGACCCCTGGACTTTTCTCATAGCGAAACCCCTTGACAACCTACTTCATCGAGAACAAAAATTATTAAATAAAATTAACCTAGCGGCCAGAAGGGCATTCGCACAAACCTGGCTCCAGATCGATATGCCACACATAGACAGAGTGATACATAACATTAAAGAGGCACACCTCATGGACAAACTGACGGCACAGATGAGAGACACCTACCCACTCTTCCTCAAAACCTGGGAACCATGGGAAGAATACACCAACCGCTGAGTGAATTGAATATGTGGACTTGTGTCATCTCTCCTCCCGGCTGTTTCTCTCTCTTCTCTCCTAGCTCTCTACTATCCTCTCCCTACACTAATCATTGCCCCCCCCCCTTCCACCACTTCCCTTCCCCCCTTCCCCAATCCCCTCCCAAGGTTGGGTAACTGTGAATTGTTCTAAAAATTAAATTCATGCATGGCAAGTACCTGAAAAGACTGCCAGTACAAACAAGTAAGCCAACAAATACCCAAAAATACAGGACACCCACAAGCTAGCAAATGAATCTTGCATGATCTCGTGTGCTTGGGTACTCGCATCCCGTAATCTACGACTAGTCTGGTTTACAAAAAAGTACCCACAAATGGGGAGCTCACCTGACATAGGAAACCCTATAACACACCAGCCTCCTCCCCTGCTACTCTATACTGTATTTTTACCTTTGAAAAGTGGTACGAAGAATGTCACTCGTTTGAATGATACAAGAATGTGGTACAAGAATATCGATTATGTAACGTTATTTATGCGTATTGCATACCATATGGCTATGGCATAAGCCCAAATCTTCCTGTTATACTGCCAACTTTGTCAAGATGAAAAAATAAAGAATTAAAAAACAAAAAGGTCCTGAAACCTCACTTAAACTTTTTTAAACCATCTAAACAACAACAATAGTGGCATCATTTTAACATCAGAACACAGCAAAGATTTAATAAATTTTTTAGACATCCAAATTTTTATCCAGGATGGGAATATTAACACTAGAACTTTTTTTTAAAAAGTGTGCACCAACACAGTCATTGACAGATCAAGCTGCCACTACCAACCATGGTTAGATGGGGTCCCTAAAGGTCAGTTTCTACGTCTTTGCAGGAACTGTTCCCTTAATACAGATTTCGACGAACAAGCTAGAACACTCGAAGCTCAATTTATCAGTAAAAGTTACCCAAAAGAAAAGCTATTAGAATCCCTCAAAGCAGTGAAACAAAAAGAAAGACTCGAGCTCTTAGAATATAATACGAATAAAAATAAAGACCCACCATCCATGCCGATCATCTTTAACTTTGACAATAAGAATAAAATTGTGCAAAAAACTATTCAATAACACTGGCACATTTTAAAACAAGACAAAATTTTAAAGACACTCATCCCAGATAAACCCCATATCATTTTTAGAGGGGCCCCAAACCTAAAGACAATGCTTACTAAAAATTATACAAAAAAAGCCAATACAAGCAATCCATAATTTTTATCAAATTCTAAAGGTTTTTTCAAATGCAACAGATGCATTGTCTGGAGATCCACTGACCAAAACAGCACATCAAAAACAACACAATTTACCTCAAACAAAACAGGTATTACATACCCTATCAAAGATTTAATATGGGGGGCGTGGCCGACTGCCGAGAGGAGAAGTCGCGTGTAACGATCACTCCGTGCCCCACCAGGCCCCAAGCGACAAGTAAGCTACCAAAACCCAGCTGCTAGCTTAAATAATTATCGGGGATAGAGCCCGGCGCAACATGGCACCCTCCAAGCAGACAAAACTTACCGATCCGGCACGCCAAAGCAAAAAAGATAAAATGAGACCGACACAAGATGGCGACGGCCATGAGGACCAACCGCCATCCCCAGACAGACTCGCAGTCCCAGACGGCGATCCGCAGTTACTAGATGACGTGCCAGTCACTAACAAGAGCCTACACGCAATGCTGCAGGCCTTAAAGACTTCGCTCCGTTCAGATCTTCGCCAACACACAAACGAGCTGAGAAAAGACATTGCCGACATAGGAGGCCGCACCAGCCACCTGGAACAGAAAACGGACGAAATCTGTGCAGCACATAATGACCTAGTCGACAAACTGCAAAGTCTTGAAGAGGAACAAAGGGCTCTTAAACACAAAATGGCAGACATAGAAGACCGATCACGTCGCAACAATGTGAGATTCAGAGGCATCAACGACGCTGTCTCCACAGAGGCGCTTCCACAATACCTCAAAGCCCTCTGCAAAATTCTGGCCCCGCAAGTGGAAGACGCTGCCTGGGAGTTGGACCGAATCCACAGACTCCCGAGACCAGCCCGCTTTACAGCAGATACTCCCAAAGACACAATAGCCCGATTCCACCACTACACCGCCAAGGAGCAACTACTTAACGCGGCAAGAAAACTTACCAAGCTGCCATAACCATATCAGCACATTCAAATATTTGCAGACCTCTCCGCAGCAACAATGGCGAGGAGAAGAGAATTTGTGAACGTGACCAAGACCTTACGGAACAACAACATTCCCTATCGGTGGGGGTACCCCACAAAACTGCTGGTCTGGCACCGGGATAGATCTATACCAATTTTGGATCCGGAGGCGGGCATGGCAAAACTAAAAGAGTGGGGCCTACATCATGCTCAAGGACAGGTTATCCCGGCTCACAACTCCCCCTCGAAGATCTTGCCAGAGTGGAGGATGGCTGGGGCCGCCACGGGCTCTCACAACCGGGACTAAAACCAAATACTTACCTGGAGACCGCCAGCACTCCCGGCATATAAGTATCTTTAAATGTTTTGTTTGCTATGTTATGTGGTAATGTGTTACTTAGATGGGTCAGTTATAGCGGGTTCTAATGCAGATAATCAGATGAGACAGAGACACAGATAAGGCACCTATAAACTCGTACAAGGATAGCCTGTCACTCGCACGCTTATTTGCGGACCCAACTGGGACCGGTAAACAACGTCCAAGGGGTTTGCACCACCTTAGTTAACGTTAAACTCCCCTCAAGGTCGGATGATAACTCCCATAGCACCAGGTCATGAGCCACATTGACCCCCGGCAATACTGTAAAACCGCTTTGCATAGAACTCTGAACACCAGACGTAATACAACCTAAACACATTTACTCTATTTGTTAACTTGAAAATGTTATTTATTACTGTTTCATGTTTATACCTGCTGGAGCGCTGTATGACTCATCAGACTCATCAGGGACCAAATACCAACTAGACCAAGTTAGGGGAGATGTCACCATCCCGTACCAGTGATCGCCCACAGGGAACACGGTACGGAGCCCGACCTTCCCGTTAATTCAGAGACCCTGATCGCGACCTAGTTACCCACAAAGACAAGCGGGACCAGCGGTCTCATGCCTAAGTTACAGGTCGAGTTCGCGGGCCAGAACCCCCTCCTCCCACGAGAAAAGCCGAGCAGGGAGACTGACCCCCTCTTATCCTTACGGCAGTAACCAACAAGCTCTATGACGTTCTTTAAATATAAAAAAAAAAAAAAAACAATAATAAATAAGAGCACGAATTAATGCGTAAGAGCACCTATCAGATACCCATATATCAGGAATTCTTACAAAAAAAACCCAGGGCCTTAAACTGGTGGAAGTTACTCCACGCCTCTCATGCCGAAGAAGAGTGAGACCTTACCTCACACGGATTCGGAAGAAAACTCTGCCCGAAGCAGAGGCAATTTGTTCTCTCCCAAACTTCCATGTTCTTCCCCAGTTCACTCCCGCTCCCCCCTTAGACACAAACCAAAATCAACACAACTACACAACCTGTATGGCGGACTTGTCCATAGCCCAAAAGGCAATGGGACCATCACCACTAAAAGAGCCACAGCCTTGTCTGCACTCATCAGAACTAAAATCCACCCTTCCACATGACTCAAAACACGTTTAAGATCTTCTCCTTGAATGTCAAAGGCCTGAATAGCCCACATAAACGCAGCCTAGCAATTAGGGACATACACAAATCACAAGCAGCAGTAATATGCCTCCAAGAGACGCACATGTGTGCCCAAAACCCCCCTAAGTTTCACACTAAACGTTACCCCCAAGCCTTTCACGCACACTCACCAAACAAAACTAAAGGTGTCTCAATTCTATTCCACGCAGACTGGGTATTCCAACCGAGCTCTTCGCACACAGACGCAGCGGGGCGCCTCCAGATATTGGTGGGCACAATCAATGGCATCGACATAACCCTAGCATCTCTATATGCCCCTAACGACGGTCAGGCTTCCTTCATATGTAAAGCACTTAAAAAAATAGACTCAATGAAACGTGGTCAAGTTATAATATGCGGGGACTTTAATTGCAGCCTAGACCCCAACCTAGACATTAAACGGATGAACAACAAGAAACCAATACCCTCCACACACAACAATAGCAAATCCCTGTCCGACATGTTTGAACTAGACTTATATGACTCTTGGCGCAACAAATATCCAACGGGTAGAGACTACACATACTTTTCACCAATCCACTCAACTTATTCACGAATTGACCTAATACTGGTCGACAAACTAACCTTATCAAGCATAGTCGAAGTGGACATAGGCCTAAGGACATGGTCTGACCATGCCCCGGTAACCGTCACCCTCAGTAGCATATACCCAGTCCGCGGGAGAGGAAAATGGAGACTAAATGAGAGTCTTCTGGACGATCCCACGGCTCTACACACTATCCTCGAGACCGCAACCAATTACTTTAGGGAAAACGTGACCGAGGATGTCTCCATACAATCCCAATGGGCGGCACATAAAAGTGTGGTTAGGGGGACACTGATACAAATTGGGTCCCGCAAAAAACGGAAACATAACGCAGAGGTTATGCAATTGACCCTAAAACTCACAGAAGCCGAAAAGGTGAATAAGCAAAACCCTTCCACCAAACTATCCAAAACCATTGCCCGGTTACAGAGGAGCCTCAGCGCCCTCTCATTACAGACAGTAGAGAGGAGAATGAGAGCTCTTAGGCTGTCATTTTACACACAAGGTAACAAAGCGGGTAAACTACTGGCCAATAAACTAAAAACTCAGCGCCTTCAGTCGAAAATCCCATTCATTGAATCTCCGCACACTACCAAATTATATAACCCCAATGATATAGTGAACACGCTAGCCTCATACTACTCCAATCTTTATAACTTAAAAGATGACCCCACAGTACCCAAACCGACACACGCTTCCATAGACGAATTCCTTCTCCACACCGAGCTCCCACAACTGACTCAAGCACAAAAAGACAAAACCATTCTCAGAAGAAGAGGTTTCAACAGCTATAGCGTCCCTCCCGAAACATAAAGCCCCAGGACCGGACGGTTCTCTAACTATTACTATAGTAAGCTTACAAAGATCCTGACTCCTTTCCTCACCACACCATTCAACGACATTAAAGCGAAAGGGAACATGCCAAAAGAAATGCTTGAAGCACACATTGTCACGATCCCTAAGCCTGGCAAACCGCCCACCAAATGCGAGGATCTAAGGCCAATCTCACTCCTCAATGCGGATGCCAAGCTCTACGCTAAGCTCCTCGCATCCCACGTGAAACCTCTTCTCACAGACTTAGTGTCGATAGAGCAAGCGGGGTTCATCCCCGGACAGCAAGCAGGGGATAACACACGACATTGCATGAACTTAATCAGTTGGTCGGAGGCTAGCAACCAAAAGGGGGTGGTACTGGGGCTCAACGCCGAAAAGGCGTTCGACCGGCTAAATTGGAACTATCTTAAAGCCACCCTTCAAAAAAATGGGTTTCCCAAGGCCATTCTTGGGAAGGATCATGGCACTGTACGGTGCACCATCCGCCAGGGTCTTCAACACGAGCTTTTTATCAAAACCGTTTACAATCAGCAACGGAACAAGACAGGGGTGCCCTTTGTCACCCCTGCTCTTTATCCTTTGTCTGGAGCCGCTCATCCACCGCATCAAACGCCACACAGGGATCTCGGGACTCACCACACCAGCGGGAATTCAAAAACTAACCCTATTCGCGGACGATGTCCTACTCTTCCTCACACACCCTGACAAATCCATCCCGGCTCTAATGTCCCTGCTGAACCAATATGGTTGCGTGTCATATTACAAGAACAACACTAACAAAACCCAGGTGCTGCCTCTTGGTCTGACCACCGCAACAGTGAGCAGGCTACAGTCCGAATTCCCCTTCGACTGGAGGTCCACATCCCTAAAATACCTGGGGGTCAATCTAACCATCTCTTCCTCCAGACTCACACGCGAAAACCACATACCTCTAACACATAAACTGCAAAAACTATTGGAGAAATGGCAATCACTTGAAATTTCCTGGTTGGGGAGAGTGCAGACGATTAAGATGATGGCGCTGCCACATGTACTTTACTTATTCTGCACTCTTCCCATAGCATTACCGGACTCACTCCTCAAGAAGTTCCAATCTATTTTCAACTCCTACATTTGGAAAAAAAAAAAAAACAGAATCGCCCGCAGACTCACGTGGCTCTCTCCAAACAAAGGAGGTCTGGGAGCCCCTGATATAAAAGCCTACTACAAGGCATCAGTGCTGACTCAGGGACTAGAGGCCCTAACCCGCGCCAAACCGCCTGTGTGGTTGCCTTTGGAGAACGCGTGCCTACACCCAGCCTCACTAACCCAAAAACTGTGGTCCGCCAAAGAACTCACGAAATCCCCCTTGTCGGGTCTGCCCACCACTAACTTTTTGCTGACCGGTTGGAGGAGATGGCCAGGGGATCTCATGGGTCAGGCCCATCCCCTCTTCTTTGCCCCTCTCCTCTGACTGCAAGACCTAATAAGCGACCTCCCGCTGAGACCATGGATTACGAAAGGGATCACTTCTGTGGAATCCCTGATAACACCACGGGACATCAAACAGTTCCCTGAGCTACAAGCCGAATTTGCTTTATCCCCCAGGGAGATTTTCACTTAACTACGCATCAAATACACCCTATCATCGTTAAACATACACCACTGTGAAGCTGAACAACTAACTGCATTTGGGCGTAGGTGCATCACCACCCAACACACGGGTAGACCCCTCTCCTTGAGCTATTCAGCGATCAATGATGTATAGGACCATTAAACACCCATATATGCTAAAATAGGAACACGACCTGGAAGTCGCATTCCCCCTTCCCATGTGGTTGCAGGCGATCCAAGTCACACGAGCCTCTTCACATAACATGTCCCACTGGAAGAGCTTCTGCAAACTGTTGATGCGATGGTACCTAGTCCCCACTCGTCTAGCCCAGATATACCCAACAGCTACGCAGGAATGCTGGAGATGTGGAGATGGGGTGGGCACTTTACTACATATATTCTGGGGCTGCCCCAAATTGACTTAATTTTGGAATCAGGTTAGGAATTTGATAAGGGAGATTACAGAGGTTGCCATATCCCTACATCCAGAATACTATCTCTTAAATGTCCACGCCGGAATACTGTCCTCCCCACATAAAGTGGTCATTTGCCACCTCTTGTTAGCTGCCAAGACCAGCATAGTGAGTAGATGGAAAAGCTTAGACCCCCCAGCACTCAGGAGGTGACAAACAGAGTTCACTCGACTTATGAGCACGAACGTCTAGCTTTCAGGTTGAAAGACCGAGAAGATAAACACGCAAAACTATGGGTCAACTGGAGCGCAGCACATCCCCGCGGGTAGTAGGAGGTGGGAGAAAGACAAGCCACCTCAGATGTTGGGCCTAAGCCGAGTGATCAGCTGGCAATGATCAATCATATCTAGAAGGCCAACCCATAGGCGCCCAACAACGCCCTATAGACCAATACCCAGCGAGACAGAATAAGGGCACCTAGATGATATAGCAGACGGGCTCTCCCCACCCCACCCCCTTAGCATCTTAGCAGCTTAGGTTTAAAAAAAATGTTTTTACCCGGAGTCCATTAGATTAGACAAGATTTGAATACAGATGCTTCCATACGCGAAAGACAATGCATACTACCAAACATGCACTTTTTACGGTACAGGGCTAATGATTGTGTCGATACATACACTGTTCCCCTTTTCCCTTTTTTCCCTTCTGTATCCCTTTATTTTGTATGTTTGTTACTTAATATACTGCGAAAAAAACTAATAAAAATAAGACATTGAAAAAAAAAAGATTTAATATGTTGCACTACTAAGAATGTTGTATACCTATTGGAGTGCCCATGTGGCCTCCAGTATGTGGGTATGACCACACGATGCTTAAAAATAAGGTTAGCAGAGCATTGTAGAAATATTATCAAAGGCTACCTTAATCACTCTGTTTCAAAGCATTTTATTCCACACAGCAAAGACCCTACATTTTTTAAATGTACTGGGATCCAAAGATGTAAATTACCCTGGAGGGGAGGTGACCTCAAAAAATTACTGGGACAAAAAGAAATGCACTGGGTGTTCCTTTTAAAATACCTTACCCACGAAGGTCTTAATGTAGAGTTCGACCTGTTTAATTTTTTATAATTTTTTATATTTTTTTATAATTTTTTTATATTTTTTTATAATTTTTTATAATTAATTTGTTATAATACATTTCTTATATTTTATTATCTTCTATAATTATTTTGTGCATGAAGTATATATTTATATATTGTGACTTATATACGTGACTGTTCTATCTAAATATAAGATGCAAGGTATTGTGAGTATAAAACCTTGTTTTTAATTTTAATTTTAAACTATCACATGTTTGCAATATAGTTATGTATTCACTGATACATATAAAATTTAGCACTTTTGAAGAAAAAAAAAAAGGAATGATGACATCATTTTGGTGCCATTTTCTAATATGTTCACTGCCTATATAAACCTGTATGTAACAGGATGTACTTTCTGATCTCCACTTGATAAAGCCTAAGGGCAAAACACGTTGTGGTTTTTTAAACTATGTTGTTTTAAATAAAGGTATTTTGGCCACTTTCTTACTGTGAGTTAGCCATCTTACTTTTTATTACTATTATCATTTTACTTTTTTACTACTACCATCTTTTTATCCGGCACCAGAAGTGTTTTTACTTTCCAGTGAGGATATTACTCCCAAGAATCCTAGGTGGGGATTATACCACTCAAGCTGTATTCATTGAACAGTTAGTCTGTTTAACTAAATGTGAGTAACCACTTGTTTTTTTTATCTTCTCACCTCTGGCATTTTATACTTTGAGCACTATTACTGTTCCCGCTTTTATTTCCACATATGGTTCCCTAATCAAGAAAGAATACTAAGACCTCACGTATCCCATAAGTGGGGATTATACCACTGTACGTTATCAACACTAGAGCTAAGTCCATAGCTCTTGAAAACGTGAGTAGGACCATATACTCTTTTATTGCTTCTACCCCATTCGGGACATACTATACCATCAGTTGTTATTTTCTCATTTCATATGATGTACAAAGACGCATCTACACTAGTGATGTCCCGAACGGTTTGCCGGCGAATAGTTCCTGGCGAACATTGCTTGTTCGCGTACGCCACGGATGGCGAACATATGCGCTGTTTGGTCCGCCCCCTATTCGGCATCATTGAGTAAACATTGACCCTGTACCTCACAGTCAGCAGACATATTCCAGCCAATCAGCAGCAGACCCTCCCTCCCAGACCCTCCCACCTCCTGGACAGCATCCATTTTACATTCATTGTGAAGCTGCATTCTTAGTGAGAGGAGGGACAGTGTAGCTCATGCTGATTTGATAGGGAAATTGATAGCTAGGCTAGTGTATTCAGTGTCCACTACAGTCCTGAAGGACTCATCTGATCTCTGCTGTAAGGACAGCACCCCAAAAAGCCCTTTTTAGGGCTAGAACATCAGTCTGCTTTTTTTTTTCTGTGTAATGTAATTGCAATTGCCTGCCTGCCAGCCTGTGTGTCAGGCTCACAGCGTATACGGTGCCCACTTGCCCAGTGCCACCACTCACTCACTGGTGTCCCAATAGCTTGCATTTAAAAAAAACAAAACTTGGGGGGCATGGCCAACTGCCAAAGCAAGCGGTCGCATGGAGTGAGAGCTCCGCGCTTTGGATGACTTAAAAGCCCATCACTCTTATCACACACAGCCCCACCAGCAACCATCAAGCTTGGAACTCAGTTACCACAATGGCACCTGCCAAACAAACTAAATTGACGGATCAAATCCGACCCGCGAGGAAAGACCACATGCGGCCTGCACAAGATGGCGACAACGGACAAGCCTGCTCGCAGTTAGCTGAAGGTACACTCGAGCCAGAAGGGGACACCTGCCCATATATGGATGCCCCAGTAACAGAGAAACGACTGTACCTTATGCTACAGGACTTTAGGGTCACTTTCCAATCTGACCTCAAAAGGGCAACCAGTGAAATCAAAGAGATATCTGACCGGGGTGAGCGCATGAATCAGCTTTAAGCCCGCACAGACGATATCTGCATTGAGCAGAATGCGCTGGCAAGTACAGTACAGCACTTAGCGGAGGAACAACAACAGCTCAAACGCAAGCTGGCTGATTTGGAAGATCGGTCCCGAAGGAACAATGTCAGATTCCGCGGGATACCTGAAAAAGTGGGCATAGAGGAACTCTCCTCATTTTTCAAAAGGCTTTGCACCATCTTACAGCCTGACATAGCCGACGGAGCATGGCTACTGGACCGTGCTCACCGATTACCACGACCACCGAGGCTGGCACAAGATACGCCTCGTGATGTGATTGCAAGATTCCACTACTTCACCTCCAAGAATGCTTTGTTAACAGCGTCACGCAAACTTGACAAACTACCCGAACCGTACACTAACATTAACATCTACGCGGACTTATCAGCTCTAACAATGGCCCGGAGAAGGGAGTTCATAACAGTGACGAAAACGCTGAGGAACCACAACATCCAATACAGATGGGGATACCCGACGAAAATATGGAGAAACAACAAGAACCACACGGTTAATGAACCAGAAGTAGGCATGCGCCTAATACAAGAATGGGGACTGTTCCCAACACAAACGACGGTAGCGGCCGCTACTGCACCACAACAAAGAATGCAAGAAGAATGGCACATGGCGGGATCGCCGACTAAAGCATAAAGGACTATGCACCCGGGACTCTGCCCTTCACCTGACATATGCTATGTTGAACAATCTCACGTAACTATGAAATATGCAATCTGACACACAAGATATAAGGGAAAATGCACATGGACCATTTAATACCAGGCCACGTGCTGTAACTGGATAAGTGAAGCAAAAACGAGAAGAGGGGGGAGACCCTGGGAATGTAAAAATGATAAAATGTATATGTGGGCAACGCGAAGTGACTAGGCAAGGGATGTGTAACTTCCAATTAGCCTGTAAGTCATCCACACCCCGCTCCTAACACCGAGCGCACCCCAAGGATGAGCGTAGACACTAGCTCAGAGGGCTGGTCTGCGTCTCAACCAGAGAAGGCACCAATCGTAATGAGGGCGCTATGTAAATACTTTAGTTATGTTAAGAAATGTTTACTTATGTTATCCCTACTAATGTTCCTTTGTTCCAGGTTGATGACACAACAAATGATTAACTCCAAGGCGGCAATAGTATGTCTCCAGGAGACTCACTTTACTATACGTAAACCACCTACTTTTAGGATCAAACTATTTGGCCAGGCCTACCATGCCATGTCTACTACTAAGCCCAAAGGGGTTTCAATCTATTTTCATAGTGACTGGGTATTCAAGCCATCCAAACAATACATTAGCAAAGATGGCAGGCTGCTAATATTAGTGGGCTCATTAAACGGCCTCCAACTGACGGTAGCCTCCCTGTATGCACCAAATGACACGCAAAAAGAATTTCTGAACAAAGCGTTCCGCAAATTAGACCAATACAAAACAGGACACACTATTATATGCGGGGACTTTAACTGCACACCTGACCCGCACATAGACATGCAGAGGGTGCAAAACCGATCTCCTAAGCAATCCTCATTGTCTCTGAGCCGACACCTGACAAACCTGCTAAACTCTTCTGAATATTACGATGTATGGTGCAATCTATACCCGGGAGTGAGAGACTATACATTTTACCCCCCAGTCCACATGACATACTCCAGGATTGATCTATGCCTCTTTGACAAAAGCACACTACCACACGCCATAGACATGCACATAGGCCCTATCACATGGTCAGACCATGCCCCCCTGGAAATAACAATGAAAATACCACACCCAGCAAGGGGAAGAGGCACTTGGCGCTTAAACGAGGCCCTACTAGAAAACCCACACCATTTTACGCGACTGCGAGATGCAATAGACGCATACTTTGAGGCTCACACACACTGCGAAACCACACTAGCTACGCAATGGGTCGCCCACAAGGTAGTCATGAGGGGAGAATTTATCAAGCTGGGAGCCAACACCAAAAGAGCAGCGTGCATAGAACAAACAAAACTTACTCGAGAAATTGCTGACACTGAATCTAGTCACAAATCAAAACCATCCAAGCAAAACCACACACGACTACAGACACTTAAGACCAAACTACGCGAGTTGCAACTTCAAACGACAGAGAAACATATGCGATACCTGAAACAAACTCACTACACACTAGGGAATAAAGCAGGCAAACTCTTAGCCGGCCACCTGAAACAAAAATACCTCCAGTCTAAGATACCCTACATAATTTCCAAACGAGGAGACAAGCTCTACAACCCCCAAGACATAGTGAACACACTAGCAGAATACTATGCATCACTATACCAACTATACACAGATCCAGAAACACACCAACCTTCCAGAGCTGAAATAGACTCTTTCCTGGAAAGAGTCTCCCTCCCCTGCATATCTCCAGACTTGGGCGCATACCTATCCTGTCCCTTTACTGACAAAGAAATCAGGGAAACCATCAAATCACTCCCTAAGCACAAATCCACAGGCCCAGATGGCCTCTCCAATTACTACTACATTAAATTCACAGACCAGTTAGCCCCCCACCTCCTACGACTATTCAATGACATTAAACAGACTGGAAAAATGCCTCGAGAAATGCTGGAAGCTTTTATTGTCACATTACCTAAACCTAATAAACCTCCTACTCAGTGTGCCAACCTGAGACCAATATCTCTTCTCAACTTGGACACTAAATTATACGCTAAAATGTTAGCCACACAGGTCAAAGCGCTCTTTCCTACACTTATCTCCGCTGAGCAGGCGGAATTTGTGCCGGGTAGGCAAGTGGGGGACAACACTCGCCACTTTCTAGACCTCATTGACTGGGCAAACCACTCCTCCCAACAGGGCCTGGTGCTGGCGTTGGACGCTGAAAAGGCGTTTGACCGCTTGCACTGGGGATACATGGAACAAACCCTGGCCAAAATGGGGCTTCGACCAGCCTTCCTAAAAAGTATCATGGCCCTTTATCACTGTCCATCAGCAAAGGTCTTCAGTACCGGCTTCTTGTCAGCACCCTTTACAATACACAATGGCATGCGCCAGGGTTGTCCGCTGTCACCACTCATCTTTATCCTATGTCTTGAACCATTGACGCGACTTATAAATGATAACACACAGATTCGCGGACTGTCAACACCAGGGGGTATGCAGAAGTTGACTTTATTTGTCGACGACATACTCATGTTCATAACACGACCCATCAGTTCCATCCCAGCACTCCTAGATCTTCTCAGAGAATATGGAAGGGTTTCATACTACAAGAATAACACTACTAAGACGCAAGCACTACCGATCAACCTACCACACCAAACGCAAACACTGCTATCCTCTGCTTACACTTTTGACTGTCGAAAAACATCCCTTACCTACCTGGGAATCAAACTGTCGAAAATCCACCAGACCATTCTTAAAGAAAACCACTACCATGTAGTGAACAAACTAAAAACATCCCTAGAATAAAGGGAAAACCTAGAGATTTCCTGGTTGGGCCGGGTAAATACGATTAAAATGATGGCTCTGCCCCACATCCTATACCTCTTCCACACGATACCAATCTCACTACCCAACAAACTAAGCTTTACCTTCACCAAAGGGGGTCTGGGCCTGCCTGACATTAAAACATACTACAGGGCTTCAACTCTAGCACAGGGAGTACACATATGGAGTCATCTGATTCTAGACCCACACTTGCTCTTCAGAGAAGCACCACTAGGGATCCTGACCATATTCTCTCCAGACCTACCTATAGCAGGTTGGATAGCCAGGGGCATACATAAAGTAAAGGACCTACTGGAAGGAAGTGAAATCAAACTGTTCCCTGATCTCCAGCGGGAATTTTCTCTACCCCAAAACAGGACACACTGTCCCACACTGTCCCACATGTACCTCTACCTTAGAACAAAAAACATACTGTTACCTCACACACGCAAAACAAGTGCAGGGACTAAAGACCCACCCCTGCTGCTCAATAGGGTACTCACCATTAAGTTTGGGAAACCTCTGTCCATGTGCTACAATGCCCTTCTGGAGGCCCAATCGTGTCAGGAAAGATCCTATATGAAACAATGGGAGGGGGAGCTAGGCCACCAACTAACTCTGGCACAATGGTACGAGGCACTATCCAACACAAAGAGCGCATCCAAGAGCATCTCGCTGTGGGAAGCATACTGCAAAATAGTCATGAGATGGTACCTGGTCCCACATAGACTGGCAAAGATTTACAAGGGCGCATCCGAGCTCTGCTGGCGATGTGAGGGGGTAGCGGGTACCATGCTACACATGTTCTGGGACTGTCATTCATTGGGTGCATTTTGGACACAGGTCTCCTTGTTCAGTTGAGACCAGAACACTACTTGCTACACATGATACCTGGACTTTCACCACACCCCCACAAGAAAGTACTAATAAACATACTCATGGTAACAAAAATCCTACTAGCCCAAAACTGGAAAAGCAAAACAATACCAACCATGGCAACAATCACGGAAAGATTGGATGGCATAATCTCCTATGAGCGGATGGCTAGCAGGGTGCATGGACAGGAAAAAAAATACGATAGAGAATGGGCAAGTTGGAACCTTAGGTCATGAGCTCCTGCCCCTCATAGAGTACCCAACTCAGACACTAGCAATCACAAAGTAGACCTGCTTGACTGCAGAAATAGCAGAGAAGGGAAGAAAACTGACAAATACGGGAACTCTAACATGAAAGTAAAGATACTGGGTAGCAAGGCTTGGGACCCTAGGTCTCCCCCCCAAGTTATATTTCCCCCACCCCCCCGTGTTCCTATCCCCCCCACAAAAGGCCGACACACCACATACAACACACAGGCCACATCATGGTTTGTAGTCAACAAGACCTAGGGACAAATAATTTGTATATCTGTATGTAAAAAGAGAACAAATGTACCACATGCTGAAAAAAGTAACTACTGAAAACACTGAACCATAATGATGGCAGCTATACCTGTAATGTAATAACATGCATACCTGGCATAAACACTTGACTGTAATGTAAAATCTTTTCATGCTGTTGGCGAAATAAAAATTATATATAGAAAAAAAACAAAAAAAAAACTTTTTTGACTGTAATATAATAGCAGTCAGTTTCCTTCACTAGTGTGCGTTTCAGGGCCGGCCCAGTGCCACCACTCACTCACTGGTGTCACAAGAGCTTACATTTAAAAAAACAAAACTTTTTTGACTGTAATATAATAGCAGTCAGTTTCCTTCACGAGTGTGCGTTTCAGGGCCTGCCCAGTGCCACCACTCACTCACTGGTGTCCCAATAGCTTGCATTTAAAAAAAACAAAACTTTTTTGACTGTTATATAATAGCAGTCAGTTTCCTTAACGAGTGTGTGTTTCAGGGCCTGCCCAGTGCCACCACTCACTCACTGGTGTCCCAATAGCTTGCATTTAAAAAAAACAAAGCGTTTTGGACTGTAATATAATAGCAGTCAGTTTCCTTCACGCGTGTGCGTTTCAGGGCCTGCCAGGGCACAGTGTCACACCAGTGCAACTCATATCTGGTGTAACAGTAGTGTACATTTAAAATAAATAAATGCAATTTCGACTGTAATAGATTGAATAGCAGTTAGTTGTCTGCAAGCATGTGTGTCAGGCCTACAGTGTCTACTCTGCCAACTTCTGCCACTGCACAGTGCCACTCATATCTGTTGTCACAGTAGCTTGCACGCATAGTACCACTAATCGAAAAAAAAATGACAGGCAGAGACAGGCCACCCCGCAGGGGCCGTCGTGGTCGTGGTGCTGTGATTCCCTTTGGCCCTAGAATAATGCCCAGTGTTCAGAGGCCACGTACCCTGAACTCGAAAAGTTCTGAGGACATAGTTGACTGGCTAACACAGGACACCCAATCTTCTACAGCTTCCGCTCGGAACCTTGACGCACCATCCTCCTCCAGCTTAGCTTTGGGCACCTCTCAAGTTACCACTCGCCCGCCTGCCGCCACCACCAACACTAGCACCACAGCAGCTTCACTTGGTATGTCAGAGGAGTTATTTACACATCAGTTGGAAGAAATGAGTGATGCGCAACCATTATTGCCAGAGGATGTAGATAACAGGGATATGTCTCAGCCAGGCAGCATTACACACATGGACGTATGGTGTGATGATGATGATGTTGTACCCGCTGCTGCTTCCTTTGCTGAGTTGTCAGATACAAGTGAAGCGGTTGATGATAACTATGCGTCCGTGGATTTCACGTGGGTGCCCGCTAGAAGAGAAGAAGAACAGGGGGAAAGTTCAGATGGGGAGACAGAAAGGAGGAGGAGGAGACGAGTTGGAAGCAGGGGGAGGTCGTCGCAAGGAGCTAGTGGCACAGTCAGACAGCATGCATCAGCACCCAGGGGTCAGCCAGACAGCACGCCAATCAACGCATGCTGTTGCCACCACCAGAATGCCGTCATTGCAGAGCTCAGCAGTGTGGCATTTTTTTGTGTGTGTCTGCTTCTGACAACAGCGATGCCATTTGCAACCTGTGCCAAAAGAAAGTGAGTCATGGGAAGTCCAACACCCACCTAGGTACAACTGCTTTGCGAAGGCACATGATCGCACATCACAAACGCCTATGGGATCAACACATGAGTACAAGCAGCACACAAACTCAAAGCCGCCATCCTCCTCCTGGTCCAGCATCTTCAGCCATGTTAACCACTGCTGTCCTCCTTGCCCCCTCTCAACCATCCGCCCCTCCGTCTCTCGCCTTGAGCAGTTCCTGCTCATCTGCCCACAGTCAGGTGTCTGTCAAGGACATGTTTGAGCGTAAGAAGCCAATGTCACAAAGTCACCCCCTTGCCCGGCGTCTGACAGCTGGCTTGACTGAACTCTTAGTCCGCCAGCTTTTACCATACAAGCTGGTGGAGTCTGAAGCGTTCAAAAAATTTGTAGCTATTGGGACACCGCAGTGGAAGGTACCCGGCCGAAATTTCTTTGCACAAAAGGCAATCCCCAACCTGTACTCGATTGTGCAAAAGGAAGTAATGGCATGTCTGGCACACAGTGTTGGGGCAAGGGTTCATCTGACCACTGATACCTGGTCTGCAAAGCATGGTCAGGGCAGGTATATCACCTACACTGCGCATTGGGTAAACCTGCTGATGGCTGCCAAGCATGGAATGCGTGGCTCTGCAGAGGAGTTGGTGACACCGCCACGACTTGCAGGCAGGCCTGCTGCCACCTCCTCTACTCCTCCTACTCCATCCTCTTCCATAACCTCCTCAGCTGAGTCCTCTTCTGCTGCTGTGTCTTGCTCCACATCAACGGCACCCCCCCAGCTCCCCAGGTACTATTCCACATCCCGGATACGGCAGTGTCACGCCGTCTTGGGGTTGACTTGCCTGAAAGCAGAGAGTCACACCGGACCAGCACTCCTGTCCACCCTGAACGCACAGGTGGATCAGTGGCTGACTCCGCACCAACTGGAGATCGGCAAAGTGGTTTGTGAAAACGGAAGAAATTTGTTGGCGGCATTGCATTTGGGCAAGTTGACACATGTGCCGTGCATGGCACATGTGTGTATTCTGATCGTACAACGCTTTGTGCATATGTACCCAGGCTTACAGGACGTCCTGAAGCAGGCCAGGAAGGTGTGTGGCCATTTCAGGCGTTCCTACACGGCCATGGCGCACTTTTCAGATATCCAGTGGCGAAAAAACATGCCAGTGAGGAGCATGATTTGCGACAGCCCGACACGTTGGAATTCAACACTCCTAATGTTCAACCGCCTGCTCCAACAAGAAAAAGCCATTAACGAGTATTTGTATGACTGGGGTGCTAGGACAGGCTCTGCGGAGCTGGGAATTTTTTTGCCACGTTACTGGACGCTCATGCGCAATGCCTGTAGTCCTTTTGAGGAGGTGACAAACCTAGTCAGTCGCACCGAAGGCACCATCAGTGACATCATACCATTTGTTTTCTTCCTGGAGCGTGCCCTGCGAAGAGTGCTG
>OW240916.1:79748566-79846507 GCA_933207985.1 Pelobates cultripes | reverse complement strand
TTATAGATTGAATAGCAGTTAGTTATCTTCAAGCGGGTGTGAGGCCTACAGCCTGTGCTCTGCACAACTGTGCCAGTGCACATTGCCACTCATATCTGGTCTCACAGTAGCTTGCACGCATAGTACCACTAATCCCAACAAAATGACAGGCAGAGGCAGGCCACCCCGCAGGGGCCATCGTGGTCGTGGTGCTGTGATTCCCTTTGGCCCTAGAATAATGCCCAGTTTTCAGAGGCCACGTACCCTGAACTTGAAAAGTTCTGAGGACATAGTTGACTGGCTAACACAGGACACCCAATCTTCTACAGCCTCCGCTCAGAACCTTGACGCACCATCCTCCTCCAGCTTAGCTTCAGGCACCTCTCAGATACCACTCACCCGCCTGCCGCCACCACCAAAACTAGCACCACAGCCGCTTCAGTTGGTATGTCAGAGGAGTTATTCACACATCCGTTTGAAGAAATGAGTGATGCGCAACCATTATTGCCAGAGGATGTAGATAACAGGGATATGTCTCAGGCAGGCAGCATTACACACATGGACGTACGGTGTGATGATGATGATGATGTTGTACCCGCTGCTGCTTCCTTTGCTGAGTTGTCAGATACAAGTGAAGCGGTTGATGATGACGATGCGTCCATGGATGTCACGTGGGTGCCCGCTCGTCAAGAAGAAGAACAGGGTGAAAGTTCAGATGGGGAGACAGGGAGGAGGAGGAGACGAGTTGGAAGCAGGGGGAGGTCGTCGCAAGGAGCTAGTGGCACAGTCAGACAGCATGCATCGACACCCGGGGTCAGCCCGACAGCACGCCAATCAACGCATGCTGTGTCCACCACCAGAATGCCGTCATTGCAGAGCTCAGCAGTGTGGAATTTTTTTTGTGTGTCTGCCTCTGACAACAGCGATGCCATTTGCAACCTGTGCCAAAAGAAACTGAGTCGTGGGAAGTCCAACACCCACCTAGGTACAACTGCTTTCCGTAGGCACATGATCTCACATCACAAACGCCTATGGGATCAACACATGAGTACAAGCAGCTCGCCTACTCTAAGCCGCCAGCCTCCTCCTGGTCCAACATCTTCAGCCACGTCAACCACTGCTGTCCTCCTTGTCCCCTCTCAACCATCCGCCACTCCGCCTCCCGCCTTGAGCAGTTCACGCTCATCTTCCCACAGTCATGTGTCTGTCAAGGACATGTTTGAGCGTAAGAAGACAATGTCAGAAAGTCACCCCCCTTGCCCAAAAGCACGACCTCACCAGCGTAACATCCGGGCTATTAGCCCGCCAGCTTTTACCATACAAGCTGGTGGAGTCTGAGGCGTTCAAAAAATTTGTAGCTATTGGGACACCGCGGTGGAAGGTACCCGGCCGAAATTACTTTTCGCAAAAGGCAATCCCCAACCTGTACTCAATTGTGCAAAAGGAAGTAATAGCATCTCTGGCACACAGTGTTAGGGCAAGGGTCCATTTGACCACTGATACCTGGTCTGCAAAGCATGGTCAGGGCAGGTATATCACCTACACTGCGCATTGGGTAAACCTGCTGACTGCTGCCAAGCATGGAATGCATGGCTCTGCAGAGGAGTTGGTGACACCGCCACGACTTGCAGGCAGTCCTGCTGCCACCTCTCTACTCCTCCTACTCCATCCTCTTCCATAACCTCCTCGGCTGAGTCCTCTTCTGCTGCTGCGTCTTGCTCCACATCAACGGCACACCCCCAGCTCCCCAGGTACTATTCCACATCCCGGATACGGCAGTGTCACGCCGTCTTGGGTTTGACTTGCTTGAAAGCAGAGAGTCACACCGCACAAGCACTCCTGTCCGCCCTGAACGCACAGGTGGAAAAGTGGCTGACTCCGCAGCGACTGGATGTCGGCAAAGTGGTTTGTGACAACGGAACAAATTTGTTAGCGGCATTGAAGTTGGGCAAGTTGTCACATGTGCCGTGCATGGCACATGTGTGTAATCTGATCGTACAACGCTTTGTGCATAAGTACATAGGCTTACAGGACGTCCTGAAGCAGGCCAGGAAGGTGTGGCCATTTCAGGCGTTCCTACACGGCCATGGCTCACTTTGCCGATATCCAGCGGCGAAACAACATGCCAGTGAGGCGCTTGATTTGCGACAGCCCGACACGTTGGAATTCAACACTCCTAATGTTCGACCGCCTGCTCCAACAAGAAAAAGCCGTTAATGAATATTTGTATGACCGGGGTGCTAGGACAGCCTCTGGGGAGCTGGGAATTTTTTTGCCACGTTACTGGGCGCTCATGCGCAATGCCTGTAGGCTCATGCGTCCTTTTGAGGAGGTGACAAATTTGGTCAGTCGCACCGAAGGCACCATCAGCGACATCATACCATTTGTTTTCTTCCTGGAGCGTGCCCTGCGAAGAGTGCTGGATCAGGCCGTAGATGAGCGTGAAGAGGAAGAGGAAGAGTTGTGGTCACCATCACCTCCCGAAACAGCCTTATCAGCATCGCTTGCTGGACCTGCGGCAACGCTGGAAGAGGATTGTGAGGAAGAGGAGTCAGAGGAGGAATGTGGCTTTGAGGAGGAGGGAGAGGAGGAGCAAGACCAACCACAACAGGCATCCCAGGGTGCTCGTTGTCACCTATCTGAGGCCACCTGTGGTGTTATGCATTGTGGCTGGGGGAAGAAAATACCTTCATTGACATCAGTGAGGGAGGGAGGAGCGAGGAAATAGGTATTTCGGCACATCCAACCTTACATTGCAAATGGGGTCTTTCATGCTGTCGTGCCTGTTGGGGACCACTCCGGCATAAAGGCTGAAGGAGGAAAGCGACCTGTACTGAATTGTCCGCGGCTACTAGACCCCGGTATAAGCAGAAAGTGGCGGAAATGTTACCGAATTACAACAAGTATGAAAGGATGCAGCATTTGCAAAATAAATTGAAAAGTATGCTTTACACAGCGTATAAGGGTGATGTCACAGCACAGCGGGAATCTAACAGGGGGAGAGGTGGAAGTCATCCTCCTCCTCCCATGACCACACCGGCAAGGACAGGACGCTTTAGAGACGTGTTGTTGATGGAGGACATGCGGACCTTTTTAAGTCCTACGCATCGCCACAGCCCTTCGGGATCCACCCTCAGAGAGCGACTCGACCGACGGGTAGCAGACTACCTCGCCTTAACTGCAGATATCGACACTCTGAGGAGCGATGAACCCCTTGACTACTGGGTGTGCAGGCTTGACCTGTGGCCTGAGCTATCCCAAATTGTGATAGAACTTCTGGCCTGCCCCGCTTCAAGTGTCCTGTCAGAAAGGACCTTCAGTGCAGCAGGAGGTATTGTCACTGAGAAGAGAAGTAGCCTAGGTCAAAAAAGTCTAGATTACCTCACCTTTATTAAGATGAATGAGGGATGGATCCCGAAGGGACTGACACTAGGCGATACATTAGATTAAAAAAGGCCTGATGAGATGAGCTGCCTTGGGCTAAAAATGGTCCACACGCTGCTGTATTTTAGCTCTGAATGCCTGTTGACTTGCGTGACTGATCCGCCACCAACTGGGTTTCAAGCCGCCATGTTTTAGGGCACTTTCTGCCTGTGAAACAAACATCAATTATAGATTGAATAGCAGTTAGTTGTCTCAAAGCGGGTGTGTCAGGCTCACAGTGGATACTGTGCCCAGTGCCACCACTCACCCACTGGTGTCACAATAGCTTGGATTTAAAAACAAAAACTTTTTTCACTGTTATAGATTGAATAGCAGTTAGTTATCTTCAAGCAGGTGTGTCAGCCCTACAGCGTGTACTCTGCCAGTACGCTGCCACCTCCTCTACTCCTCCTACTCCATCCTCTTCCATAACCTCCTCGGCTGAGACCTCTTCTGCTGCTGCGTCTTGCTCCACATCAACGGATAGGGGACGTAACAGTGATTAAACTGATAACAATAGTACTAAACACACCACTCCTATCTGGTGGCACAAATTTGTTGTGATCTGTGAGTAAGGTAAACGGTTGTCATACAAGTAGGTTGCAGCTTTTTGAGGGCCCACACCACCGCTATGCACTCCTTTTCAATGGCAGTGAATATACTTCACTGTGCAAAAGTTTACGGCTTAGATAAGCCCCGGGCTGCTCGCCACCATCTGCTCCGACTTGGCTCAGTACTGCTCCCAATCCAAGCATAGAAGCGTCTGTATGGACGAGAAAGTGTTTAGTTGGATCAGGAGAAGAAAGTACAGGTGATTTAATGAGCGCCGTCTTGAGCTGTTGGAAGGCCTGTTCACACTCTGGGCCCATACTACTATCTTGGGGAGGTTTTTACACGTTCCTATATGGCACTTACTGGGCTTTAGGGTCAGTCCGGACTCCCTAATCCGGTCTATTACGGCTCCTATGTGGGTCAGGTGTTCGCGCCAGGAGCTGCTAAAAATGTCTATACCATCCAAGTAGGTGTGTATCAGTGTGTATTAGGGATCCTTAGGACAGGTGTCAATCCATATCTGCCAAGTGACCGTAGGGGAACAGTCTCTATTCTGCCTTGTGTCAGTGTGTAATTGCTTGTCTCTGAGGACAGGTGTCAATCCATATCTGCCAAGTGACCCGGATGTAGGAGGAACAGTCCCTATTCTGATCTGTGTCAGTGTGTATCAAGGATCCCTAGGACAGGTGTCAATCCATATCTGCCAAGTGACCCTATGTAAAAAAGGCCTGATGAGATGAGCTGCCTTTGGCTAAAAATGGTCCACACGCTGCTGTATTATAACTCTGAATGCCGCTTGACTTGCGTGACTTATCCGCCACCAACTAGGGTTCAAGCCGCCAGTGTGTACTTTATAAATGGCTTTATAAAGCAGTGTGTACTTTATAAATGGCTCCACCTGCCACCCGTACAGCAACACAGTTTCCAGTTAGGAGGACCGACCAAGCATCTTCTTCCATCTGCCTGTTACAGAAATTACTGCCGTGTACACGACCACTGATAGGAGACGCGGAAGGTATTAAAACTGATAAAAATAGTACTAAACACACCACTCCTATCTGGTGTCACATTAGCTTGACCGCTCAGTGCCCCAAATTTGCAGTAAGAGGACCGACCAAGCCTCTTCTTCCATCTCCCTGTTACAAAAATCAATGCCATGTACACGTCCACTGATAGGAGACGTGGAAGGTATTAAACTGACAAAAATAGTACTAAACACACCACTCCTATCTGGTGTCACATTAGCTTGACCGCGCAGTGCCCCAAATTTGCAGTAAGAGGACCGCCCAAGCCTCTTCTTCCATCCCCCTGTTACAAAAATCAATGCCGTGTACACGTCCACTGATAGGAGACGCGGAAGGTATTAAACTGATAAAAATAGTACAAAACACACCACTCCTATCTGGTGTCACATTAGCTTGACCGCGCAGTGCCCCAAATTTGCAGTAAGAGGACCGACCAAGCCTCTTCTTCCATCTCCCTGTTACAAAAATCAATGCCGTGTACACGCCCACTGATAGGAGACGCGGAAGGTATTAAACTGATAAAAATAGTACTAAACACACCACTACTATCTGGTGTCACATTAGCTTGACCGCGCAGTGCACCAAATCTAATGTGATCTGTGAGTAAGGTAAACGGTTGTCCATACAAGTAGGTTGCAGCTTTTTGAGGGCCCACACCACCGCCATGCACTCTCGCCAATGGCAGGAATATACTTCTCACAGTAAAGTTTACGCTTAGATAAAAATCAATGCCGCAGTAACACGGCCCACTGATAGGAGACGCTAAAGGTATTAAAACTGATCAGAAAAATACTAAACACACCACTCCTTTTTTTTGGTGAGGCTTTACAGGACAGAGTGCTTCTCCACGGGACATGTTAACTCACGGGCAGCTGGCTCATCAAGGAACCACAGCAGCTTTCCATGTACAGGTAAGACACGTGCAGCCAGTAAGGGTTCAGGCTCTTCTTCCTGGAGGATACGCTGCAAGCCTGTTGAACGAGGTGATCTTGCTCGGGTCCCAGGTGTACGGTTCCTAAAATGGCTGCCATATACACGTCCACTGATAGGAGACGCGGAAGGTATTAAACTGATCAGAACAATACTAAACACACTACAAATAAGGTTTCTCTCCTGTATGGCTCATCAAATGATGCTTAAGATTAGAAGCGGCTGAAAAGCATTTCTCACACTCCGAACAAAAATATATTTTTTTAACATTCTCTCCACTTTGAACGAAATGACGCTTGGGAAGAGATTAACATAATTAAACACAGGCAGTAAAAATACAGATTTTAGCCATACCCTGTAACTTTAAAACTACATCCCATCTTCATAATTACATATTTGGAATCAGCACACTTAAAACATACAAACATAACCAAAAAATCAGCCAAATCCATCCAGGGGTTAAAAGTTATTGGAGGTCCCTTTATGACCTAATCGCAGCACATTTTCCTGCCCAAAACAGTTCCATAGATTTGGGCTGTGAGGTCGGTCTATTTCAGGTTGAAAATCTACCAAGTCCCACGCCGGTGGGACTTAGCCCTGCAGCTGAAATAAGGCTGAAAAAAACTGTTGAAGACTCAAGTCCCATCACGGTCGGGACTTAGTCTCTGCAGCTGTAAAACCAGTAGGGGAGAAGGTAGAGCTCAGCGGTGTTCGCGGAAATGTGTAGCCGATTTTAGTTCCATGAATTTGGCTACACATACCGCTGACCTCGTTGAATGATCAAAGATGGCCGCCGCCACGTGTTCGGCAAACGAACAAAGACCTCCCAGCATTGTCAATTAAGCTGCGGTTAACCGCAGCTTCTGGGAGGTAAATTGCCCGCACACTTCCACTTCTGGGTGGTCTGCCTGTGTGGTACTTGGTTCAGTAAGCCCCATTTACTGAACCAAGTGGGAATTAGCCAGGCAGGCACAAAGGGCTTGCACCAGGTCTGGGGACAGTGTCTTAAAGGGGCAGTGTCCCCAACAAGTCTGGGGACACGGCCTTAAAGGGGCAGTGTCCCAATCTTCCTGATGTCCCAAAAAAGGTGTTTAAAGGGCCAGCACCAGTCACATAAAGAGTCCATAAGCCCCAATATGCCCACCGACAGTCTTAAAGGGCCATACACACCAAAAAAAAGTGCATACATTTTCACAATCTCCCAGGGGCCATAGTCATGCGGGAGGAGGCTGGCAAGTAGGCTTCTCCACAACCCAGGGAAGCAGGGCAATTTGCCATTTAAAGGCCCGTTACAAATAGCAGTTTGTAACAAGGTGTCAATCCATATCTGCCAAGTGACCCTATGCAGGGGGAACAGTCCCTATTCTGCTCTGTGTCAGTGTGTATCATGGTCTCTGAGGACAGGTGTCAATCCATATCCGCTAAGTGACCCTATGTAGGTGTGTAACAGTCTCTCATTCCTGCTCTGTGTCAGTGTAACATGGTCTCTGAGGACAGGCAGGTGTCAATCAATCCATATCTGCCAAGTGACTTATGTAGGGGGAACAGTCCCTATTCTGCTCTGTGTCAGTGTGTATCAGGGGAACCTTAGGACAGGTGTCAATCCATATCTGCCAAGTGACCCTATGTAGGGGGAACAGTCCTATTCTGCTCTGTGTCAGTGTGTATCAGGGGCTCTAGGACAGGTGTCAATCCATATCTGCCAAGTGACCCTATGTAGGGGGAACAGTCTCTATTCTGCTCTGTGTCAGTGTGTATCATGGTCTCTGAGGACAGGTGTCAATCCATATCTGCCAAGTGACCCTATGTAGGGGGGAACAGTCCCTATTCTGCTCTGTGTCAGTGTGTATCATGGATCTCTGAGGACAGGTGTCAATCCATATCTGCCAAGTGACCCTATGTAGGGGGAACAGTCCCTATTCTGCTCTGTGTCAGTGTGTATCAGGGTCCTTGAGGACAGGTGTCAATCCATATCTGCCAAGTGACCCTATGTAGGGGGACCAGTCTCTATTCTGCTCTGTGTCCGTGTGCATCAGGGGCTCTGAGGACAGGTGTCAATCCATATGTCAAGGTGTCAATATGTCATATGACAGGTGTCAATCCATATTGATTGTGATTTAGGAATGTTAGGTGATTTCTGCCCTTTATGGATTAAAACCAGACTCTGTATCAACTGTGTAATTTTCCATGGGAGTTTTGCCATGGATCCCCCTCCGGCATGCCACAGTCCAGGTGTTAGTCCCCTTGAAACAACTTTTCCATCACTATTGTGGCCAGAAAGAGTCCCTGTGTGTTTTAAAATTCGCCTGCCCATTGAAGTCAATGGCGTTTCGGGCGGTTCGCCGGTTCGCGAACATTTGCGGAAGTTCGCGTTCGCCGTTCGCGAACTGAAAATTTCGGGTTCGCGACATCACTACCCCTGAACTGATCTGGGTAATTTTTGAATATGTTGGTCACCCAGATCAGGGGATTTTGTGGGGATTTTGTGTGTTTTAAGGTATTTTGGGGGTTTTGTAAAAATGTGTGTTTTTGTGCCTGGAAATAATTGAGTTTAATACAGTGTTTGACTCACTTATCTCCCAGGTATAGGGGAGGGATTGACCTATTTCGTATGGGAGTGTCCTGAACCTGAGAGCCAATGTAATCGTGTATATGTTATTACTGTGGTCTGCTCTCAGGTCCCGGGGGGAGTGCCCCTTGCATGGGGACCTGCATATAAGGCCAGTTGTGGCTGCCATTAAACAGGTTCGTTTACCCTTCATGAAGTCTAGGAGAGGTCTACCCACTGGAAGCTGGATCCTGGTCTTAGATCCAGGGTGGGTGGAGGACAGCGAGACCCCAACCAAGCTGTGGCAGTTTGGTGTACCGGTGCGGTGCTTATGGTGCTCGCAAGTACTAGGAATCAGTGATTGACAGAGGTACCTGGTTGGGGTGCCAGGCGGTCCGTCACATTTGCATTTTGCTGGAAGACCTTACTAGAAAATGTTTCAGCAAAATGACACAAAAGAGGATATACATAAATAAATAATATACTTATTTAACAAAGGAGGGAGTGTGTTGTTTTGGTAATCTCTCCCTAGAAATGTATCACTGTGGACAAAGACCAGATGTTAGGCTTTTGTAGTAAGAGATTATTAATTGCAGTACTAAGGAATTTACGTAATTAAGTGTTCTTGCATGGCAAGACCACTTAATATTATCTCACATATATATTATTAAGTGTTCTTGCATGGCAAGACCACTTACTATTATCTCACATATATATTATTATTATTATTATTATTATTATAGCCAAATTTACCACCCTAACTCCTCCCACAGTTTTTACACTACAACACTACATAGACAGTAATATACCGAAACGTGCGGATTGTTCCCGATCGGTGGGCTATTACTTTGTGGAACGTTTTGGTTCACAAAAGATCATCGTTTTTGGTGGCGAAATTGGTCCCATAGGAATGAATGGCAGAATGTTCAAAACTAGAGTGGGAGCTGACAAAAGCTAGAGTGTGAGATGAAAAATCAGGACATGATTTCTAAACTGCCACCACTCCCTCATTTTTCAAGCCCACCTACACAAATCTTATATCAGCCATCCCTGCTGCCACTAAAAATATCAGTTAAGCCATAGTTCTGATAGTTTTCACAATATGACCATTTGTTTGCAACTCACGCCGTCCATTGACATTCATTGAAACTCCACTCTAGCCACCTCAAATTTGAAGGGTAATTTCTAAACTGTGACTGTGCCTTCATTTTTAATATTTTAGAGACATTCTATGCATCAAAATGTAGGTCTTGGTCTTGTGATTCTCATAATATAAAGCTCTTCGCTGTAGGATTTATAGTTCTTAAAACTATGACCGTTTGAAGATGGCAATCGCCAGTGAAGTGAGCAATTTGGAGCAGTTTGTTTTTAACCGCTCTTCTCTGCCCTTGCTGTAGAGTGAGTTGCCATAGGAACCCAGGTGTGTGAGCAGCCAGCAGAATGTCCCGGAACACCGAGGCTGCTAGATGAAACACATTCTCTAAATTGCTGTCATTCCTACAGTTTTGATAACACAAAAGGGAGCACTATTACATTTAATAATATATTTCGAGCCACTCTAAATAGTTACTTTACTCACTCCAAACACTCCACACAGTTACTCTGCCCACTCCATAAAGTTACTCTGCCCAGTCCAACCTTTCCACAGTTACTCCAGTCATTCCAGCCACACAACAGTTACTCAAGCCACTCCACCAAGTTACTCCGCCCACTCCAGTTGCACACTACTGGTGGAGGCAAGAACACTTCATAGAATTTCCCCAGAAATTGTAGCTTTTCTAGTTAAAGACTGATCTGGTGATTTTTTTGTGATTTTTTTTTTACAGTTTAACAGTATAGAAAATGTCTTAATATTTTTATATTTAGATGTTTTTTTGTTCTTGTCATATTGATTCATGTCTCTATAATTGTAGAGACCGTTTCAAAATGTTTGTGACACCTGATACTTGGAAACTGCTCACCAATCTCCTCTGGCTAACCCTCTATTATTTTGCAATGACCAAATATGCTTACTTATGAGGACATAAACTTTGCATAAAAGTACCTTAAAGTTCTGAAAGTGAAGTGCTGTGTAATGCTTCTGAAATAACTCTCTCGACACTTGGTGGGGTGCAAAAGCATTGTGGTGAAAATCCAGCAAAAAATGGAAGCACTAATAACTATGTGAAACCTGACATTGTCTTTTTGTCAGACGTCTTGCTATTATCAGCCATTTTATGGAACAAAACCTATAGTATATAAACTGACCCTTTTATATTTTTTTGAAGCCTTACTTTTATTTTTTCTAAATTATGCTAAAGTATTTTGTAACAATTTTTTCTTTTTGTATAATTAACAGGAGAGGAATTGTTAGTGGACCCAGGGACGGATGTATAATGTGTGTGTTAAAAGATCACTACAGGGTCAGGAACACAAACATGTATTCCTGACCCTATAGTGTTAACACCACCATCTAGCCCCCCCTGGGCCCCTCATGCCTCCATAAATATAGCAAAATCTTACTGTATTCAAGCCAGAAGCTGTAACTCTGCATGCTGTTTGCCTAAAAAAAAACAAGCAGTCTGCTGACATCATCAGAAGTGGTCCATTCACAATGCTTCTCCATAGGATTGGCTGAGACTGACAAAGAGGCAGAGCCAGCATGATTCAAACACAGCTCTGCCAATCAGCATCTCCTTATAGAGATGAATTGAATCAATGAATCTCTATGAGGAAAGTTCAGTGTCTGCATGCAGAGGGAGGAAATACTGAATGTTTGGATGTATTTTAGGCAGCCATGACCCAGGAAGGATCTCTAACAGCCATCTGAGGAGTGGCCAGTGAAGTTATCACTAGGCTGTAATGTAAACACTGCTTTTTTGTCTAAAAAGACAGTGTTTACTGCAAAAAGCCTGAAGGTAATGATTTTACTCACCAGAACAAATCCAATAAGCTGTAGTTGTTCTGGTGACAATAGATTAGTGGCTAGATTACACTGATTTCACTGATTTCAAACTTGTAAGAAAACACTTGCATAGAGAAGTGACATTTATTTCTGTCCCCCGAGTGTAGAAATAAAACATTTTAATATGCAGCTTCAATCACATCCTACCCAGTTGCTTTTTTTTTTTTATATTTTGATTGGATATTTAGGTTAGTTGGGTATTATTGTAATCATATTCCATTTAGTTACACTTTATGTTTTTGTTACAATGTATAAGTGTGACAGACTGCCTGAAACCCCACCTCCACCAAGCTTGCTTCCTGTCATGGTGCACCCCGAGCCCTGCAGACAGCAAAACATGGCCACCCATTTAAGAGACCTGGCTGGGGTTAAACTCACAGCTCCAGCATTCTAGGATACAAAATTGTATTGAACCCACTGCCAATCACAACGTTCCGACCTACACGGTCTTTATCAAGCTACCAAGTGCATGCACAAATCCAATTTTATAGAAATACAAGTTATTAACAAGTGATTAACAAAATTGATACAACTTTAACAATCAGTCAATTAAATCAATTACATCAATTACATTCATGCATCTCTTAGTATGATTTGCTCAGTAGTGAAGGCCAGCAGCTGTACCACAAATTAAAATTAAATTAAATGTGATTAAAATGATGATTAGATTTAAGTAATTCAATTAAGATAATTAGAATTGAATACCAAGATTTTTGAAAATACCATACATAGTAGAAGGGTCTCGCCATGGCAGCCACTCCCTCTTCGTGCACAGCACGAGCGTCACTTGAGCGTCATGACGTATTTGGTCTATTCGTAGTTTCCCACCCTGGAACAGGCTCCTGTGATAAAACTCTTCTGCAGAAAGTATAGCTGTCTTACCCAAACACTAGCAGAGACTTATTGAGGGGTGAATAAGAACTGGTTTTAATTAATGAACCACAGGGGGTCATCAAACAAAACAATACAAGTCACTCCTTGGAATCTTGATGTCTAGGACAGAATTAGGTCTAGTCCATAATTTAATTATCTGCCTGACACCAAGATCCATAGCACAATAGCTATTGTATAATTAAACTGATTATCGTACCTTCTGTTTTACTTTTTTTACACACAGACACGCTAACACAATTAATTGCCATAGTACAATAAAACTCAAAACACATATAATACTACACAGCAGATGAAATGGTCTCTAGAACAATGGGACAACGCCCTTCTGGGAAAACAACAAGGAAAGAGGGAGGAGAAGGAAAATAACTAACAAACAAATACATTACACACCCATGACCTATAATTGGCACAGGGTGACTAAACATCTTGGGACCTCCATAAAGTGTCTATCTTCAGCCCCCAGTGATGGTGACTACTGTCACATACCTTCCCCAAGAAGGGAAGACTAACCAGGTACCAGACCTCTAATCGGTCTGTGACTGAGTTGGTCTTGCAGCCCGCCCCAAAACAAAATGCTCCATCTTATAAGTCCATGCCCGCCTACTACAAAATGCTCCATCTTATAAGTCCATTGTCTTGCCCCACCTATGCTTGTGATGTCATCCATTCCTGTTTAAAAAGGAAGCTGCACCTGATCTCAGGTGCATAATCAATTTGCCACTTGATACTTGCTACTTTGTTGCTAACTGCTGAGGGAGCTCCTTCTATTGATCACCCGTGTACCGAACCTTATGTTCCTGATCTTGACTACTTCATCACTCCCAGACTTGGAACAGACTTAGCCACGAAATCCTGCAAATCCTCAGTATACTACTGGCATCCTAAATCTTTATTTACAGTTGCAAAGGATTTCCATTCTCATTATCCACGGGAATACAGTTAAGTTCTTCAGTTATGGAGATTTACTAATGGATGATACCTAAAGTTACTAGGTAGGATAAATGGAATACTACTGTCTTCCCTCTGGGATTCGATTACTTGTCATTTACTTTATTAAAAGTGCCATTACAGCTGATTGCTCTTTCCTCATTTGTTTCAGTTATTATTATTGAAGTCTAAAAGGACTATTGACCACTGGCCAAATCAGGATCTACTTTATTTGCAACATTTACTGGATGCCAGATGGGTCAGATCTGGTCCCAGGTTGGCAGCTCCATGATCCTGTCAGGGATCCGCGGGCGGCTAGGAGGGGAGGCTGCACGCCGCTTGCAGCACTCACCCTCACTCCATCGCCGCCCGCGGTCTCCCCTCTGCTTACCTCTCGGCGAGCGGCGTCTCCTCTCTGCCGCTCGCCGCCCGCGTCCTCCACGCCCCCCAGCGGCAGCATGTATAACGCTGCACGCTGGGAGGTCAATGAATTATGTAAACGCCGGGGTCACGTGAGTGACCCGGCGTTAAAGAAACAGTACCACAATCACAGTGGGGGGTATAGATATCCCCCACGTGTGATTGTTAATTCTGATTGGAAGTTATCCAATCAGAATTAAACCAAGGGTATTTATACTTACCTTTCCTGTCCCTCAGTGCCCTGTTGTGGTCTTGTGATACCTGTAGCGTAGTGTTCTCGTCTTGCTCTCTGGTTACCGATTATCCTGTCTTCTCCACTCCTTTGACTTCGGCTTGTTTCTCGTTCTCCTGTTTTCTGGCTCCCTTTACCTGGCTTGTCTCCTGACTATTCTTAGCGTGCTTAGCCCGGCCACTCTAAGGTCCGGTATGGCACCTTTTCTGTGTGTGTGTGCGTGTGCCAGCGTGTTAGGATCCACGAATCGTGACATTACAACAGGGCCACCATGGAACCTGCTGACATTCCACAGCTGTTAGTTAATCAGGAGGCTGGTTAAGCGGATAGGTAAGTAGGAATCCATACAGTGTCGGTCCTACCTACGGCTGGATTGACTTGTGTAAATGGGGGGGTTTGGAACTGGTATTGTTATATGTTCATGCTTTGTCATTTACTCTGTTTTCGTTTTAGGTTAGATGGCTTGGTTGGTTGGCCACTCTTACATCTATTGGGTGCAGAGGAGAGCCGCAGTTCGGAGACATGGGATGCAGCTGGGCTTGGATCTGGTGACGATAATGTGGTTGGGTTTTCGTGGTTGGCAGAGCATTAGTGGGGAGATTTTTAGGAGGGTGGCAGTGGGTCCCTCTCCCGATGTGTTATTGATTCATGCAGGGGGGAATGATGTTGGGTTGGTTGGATAAAGAGGGATGTAGACAAGTTGAGGGATCTGGTTCCAGGTGTGGTGGTGGTGTGGTCCGATATGGTTCCGAGGGAGTCAAGTCCTGAACTGTGGTGGATAATGGCCAGGTTAAATTGATGGGTAGATGGACTAGAAAGGGGGTATGGCATGGCTAGGTTTATTGTGTATTAGTCAGTGTTACATTTGGTTGGTAGGTTCAAGCTCATCGGTGGCTCCAAACCTGAGGGTGGGAGTGTCTCGGTACACCCCTACAATTTAATCAGTTGGTAATGGGACCGAGACTGGTTGGGTTTTCGTGGTTGGCAGAGCATTAGTGGGGAGATTTTTAGGAGGGTGGCAGTGGGTCCCTCTCCCGATGTGTTATTGATTCATGCAGGGGGGAATGATGTTGGGTTGGTTGGATAAAGAGGGATGTAGACAAGTTGAGGGATCTGGTTCCAGGTGTGGTGGTGGTGTGGTCCGATATGGTTCCGAGGGAGTCAAGTCCTGAACTGTGGTGGATAATGGCCAGGTTAAATTGATGGGTAGATGGACTAGAAAGGGGGTATGGCATGGCTAGGTTTATTGTGTATTAGTCAGTGTTACATTTGGTTGGTAGGTTCAAGCTCATCGGTGGCTCCGAACCTGAGGGTGGGAGTGTCTCGGTACACCCCTACAATTTAATCAGTTGGTAATGGGGCCGTTTGGTTGGCCATATTATATGTTTTATTTGGTATTTATATTGTCATATATTGTTATCTTGCGCGGTCATTGCCAGGGGTAATTTATTTATTGTATTGGGGGAGGTTGGTTTTAAGTATATTATATTTGTTGGCAATGACCCTATTTTGTTATATTTTATAATAATTTAATAAAGCTGTGAACTAATAATTTTCCAACAGTAAAACCTGTGTGTCTGTTTTAATGGGGTTCAGGGTAAGTGTTAGAGACTATGTCGAAGGATCCGACTGTGAATTTGTCAGGTTTCCTAAGGGTACTTGCCACGCATACGTAGTAAACATGGTTGGTCAGTGATGCAGGCAAGGAAAGAATGTGATTTACATCACAAAGGCGTCGGATTAGTGATTTTCATAGAGAACGATTAGTGTGATTTTATTGGTTGACAGTCCAGCTGAAGGAAAGGAATCCAGCACACACAAAAGGGGGAAAAGACGATTCTGCAGAAGAAGAGCAGAAAAACTTCCAAAATGAAGATTAAAAAAGAAACATAGAAACATAGACTGTGATGGCAGATAAGAACCATTCGGCCCATCTAGTCTGCCCAATTTTCTAAATACTTTCATTAGTCCCTGGCCTTAACGTATATTTAGAATAGCTTTATGCCTATCCCACGCATGCTTAAACTTCTTTACTATGTTAACCTCTACCACTTCCGCTGGAAGTCTATTCCATGCATCCACCACCCTCTCAGTAAAGTAATATTTCCTGGTATTATTTTTAAACTTTTGCCCCTCTAATTTAAGACTATGTCCTCTTGTTGTGGTAGTTTTTCTTCTTTTAAATATAGTCTCCTCCTTTACTGTGTTGATTCCCTTTATGTACTTAAATGTTTCTATCATATCACCCCTGTCTCGTCTTTCCTCCAAGCTATACATGTTCATTTCCTTTAACCTTTCCTTGTAAGTTTTATCCTGCAATCCATGAACCAGTTTAGTAGCCCTTCTCTGAACTCTCTCTAAATTGGTCTCCAGTACTGAGTACAATACTCCAAGTGAGGTCTCACCAGTGTTCTGTACAATGGCATCAGCACTTCCCTCTTTCTACTGCTAATACCTCTCCCTATACAACCAAACATTCTGCTATCTTTTCCTGCTGCTCTATTACATTGTCTGCCTATCTTTAAGTTATCAGAAATAATCACCCCTAAATCCCTTTCCTCAGATGTTGAGGTTAGGACTCTATCAAATATTCTGTACTCTGCCCTTGTGTTTTTATGTCCAAGATGCATTATCCTCCACTTATCCACATTAAATGTCAGTTACCACAACTCTGACCATTTTTCTAGTTTACCTAAATAATTTGCCATTTGGTTTATCCCTCCTGGAACATCAACCCTGTAACATATCTTAGTATCATCAGCAAAAAAACATACCTTACCATCAAGACCTTCTGCAATATCACTAATAAAAACATTAAAGAGAACGGGTCCAAGTACAGATCCCTGAGGTACCCCACTGGTGACAAGTCCATGCTTCGAATATACTCCATTGACTACAACCCTCTGTTGCCTGTCACTCAGCCACTGCCTTACCCATTCAACAATATTGGAATCCAAACTCAAAGATTGCAGTTTATTGAAAAGCCTTCTAGGTGCAACAGTGTCAAAAGCCTTACTGAAATCTAGGTAAGCAATGTCTACTGCACCACCCTGATCTATTATTTTAGATACCGAATCAAAAAAAATCAATAATATTAGTTTGGCACGATCTCTTTGAAGTAAACCCATGTTGTCTTTGATCTTGAAATCCATGGGATTTTAGATGTTAAACAATCCTACCATGGTTTCCATTACTTTCCCCACTACTGAAGTAAGGTTTACTGGCCTATAGTTGCCCGACTCCTCCCTACTACCTTTCTTGTGAATGGGCACAACATTCGCTAACTTCTGGGACTACTCCTGTTAACAATGATTGGTTAAATAAATCTGTTAATGATTTTGCTAGTACACCACTAAGCTCTTTTAAATACTTTGGGTGTATTCCATCAAGTCCCATTGACTTATTTGTCTTTACTTTTGACATTTGAAATAAAATCTCTTCCTCTGTAAACTCACATGTAACAAATGACTCTACTCATGGTAGAGGTTAACACAGTAAAGGAGTTTAAGCATGCATGGGATAGGCATAAGGCTATCCTAACTATAAGATAAGGCTAGGGACTAATGAAAGTTTTTAGAAAATTGGGAAGACTAGATGGGCCGAATGGTTCTTATCTGCCGTCACATTCTATGTTTCTATGTTTCTATTTGTCCCTTTTCCTAACTGAGGCCCTTTTCCTTCATTTTCATATGTAAATACTGAACAAAAATATTCATTGAGGCAGTCAGCTAGACCTTTATCCTCTTCTACATACCTTCCTTCTTTTGTTTTTAATCTAACTAATCTGTGTTTTACTTTCCTTTTTGTTACCCCCCCCCCCACTCCTCGTTATCCGTGTTTTGACTGTCAAAAAGTTGACAATTCTTAGTCTCCAGGTGGGGGATGACTACCTTGATGGGCACAGCACCTATATAACTGTTAGCTAGACCCTACTTACCTGCCAACATAGGGAGCTCTAACTTTGCCGTTGTATTTGTACTTGTACTTTGTTATATTACTAATTTAATAAAAAATCCATACTGCATGCATGGACGCGTTTGTACAATGTGCAGCCATTGTGGGCCTGATTGTATCATGTTGATCTACTTTTGATGTGTATTGCTTTACTCACACGCAGTATGTCAAAAATGATAAATACATTTATAATACAAATAAATTAAAAAAATACAGTGATATTAAAAAAAAGCAAAAAACTAAACAAAAATGTTTTTCTTTTTCGGTTTCTAGGCTAGGTTACCTATGTGCTGAGAACATTTAAATGTAATACTACACAATTCGTTAGCAGACCACTAGGATGCCATACCTTTACACAGTCTATTGTTTAGATGACATTGACTATAAGCGCAACTCCACTGTATCACTACAATCTGCAATACAGCTTTAACCAGCTAAACGACTCTTGAAAATAATAAGCATTTTAATATTCAGGCTTTAAAAAGTGCAGTGCAATGTACTATTGCTATAGTTTTGCATAAAAGTGGGAAGCCAGCTGTTCTGAACATGTCCAGACACAGGAAATGGTTTCCATGGCAACAAGACCACATTAACACTGTGTAACTCAGCTCCTTCACATGGTGCAAGGAACTCTTTGTTGTTATATTCTGTCAATTACTTTCCTACACAAGGAAACTGTGTTCATTTTATTTTAGATATATATCTCATACAGCACCCTTACACACTGGACTTTTCATGAATTATATCTGTATAACTGCTATAAATGAGCACATTAATTGTATAATAAAGTAAAACATCAGGATCATGTAGAAACAGACTGGACTAGAATTGGAAGTGAAAATGTTAGTGAATAGGTTTACTGGTGGAGAGAAGAGAATAATTTGGGAAGGTAAGAGAGAGTCTTGAATAACGGAAGCCGGGAAGGTGTTTGTAAATGGGTATGCTTTCAAGAATTTGTTAAAAGTTTTGAGGAAGATGCATGGTGGAGTTTGTTCCAGTACCAGGAGGCTAGGAAAAAGAGGAACCTGGAAGGAGAATGTACATAACACCCTCCCCCAACATTGGCATCTCATGAAGGGTGAAACCAGTGGGCAAGGTAAAAGAGGGCAGACCAATTATGTAAATCTTACCAATGGCACTGCCGAAAGAGGTGGGTCTGCATGAAGCTCAACTATTATGGTAGACCATGAAGAAAGCACAGTTTCATTACCATCTACAGAGTCCTAGTGCCCTGAGTATAGTGGGGTGCGTCTAAAGTTCCCTTCCACCAAAAATGAGACACCAGGGAACAAAGATGGGATGGTGGGACAAAATCCTAAAATAGTGCGAGACACAACAGGAAATTTATCAAAGTGCTCTGTTCTAAAGAGTGGTCTAAAATACTAAATGTGGGATGATCACCATGGAAAACAGTGGAACCTGTAGGCACACTGCATTGGTGACTCCTCCCCTTGTGCAGTTTTACACTATCATTTTTAAGCACGTTGGTCAAACCCATATACTGCAGTCCACAGGTTAATATTCTTGTGGACTGGATATCCATATTTGTGTGCTGAGATAGGTGATTTTTAAATAGCCTTTTAAAATGTAAAACTGTATTTTTGTGTGCGCGCTGTTCTTTAATCAATATTTTCCATACATTTTGGTCTCTACATGGCACCATTGCTGAGAGATGTAGGTTCTGGGTGTGCCACCAATTCCCTTTTTTTGAATGCAGATAAGTACAGACAGCCATCATGTTTCAAATTTCTGTCTCAAATATTTTTTTATTTTATATTTTTTTTCGTTTTTTTTTTTTGGTAAACGGGGTAGGAGTTACAGAAAAAAGAAAGGGTGTCTAAAGGTACATTCACAGTTTTACATTGTTGCATTCAGGGTCACAGAGTGTACAGCAGGGTATAGTTATACAATCCATTGTATGGTCTTTCCAGAGTGGGGGTTAGGAGGTATTAACATATTATAAACAGTTAGGTTTGCATACATTATGTCATTAAGCATGCTGATTGGTTGATGTGCAGAACTGTATGTTCCATATGATTGAGGGAATGTGTGTTCGAGTCCTGTGTGGTGTGATAGATATCTCTAGTGTCACCATATGCTGTGTGTGGGGGTGGGCGGAATGGATTGTTTTCACAGTTTTTGTTGTAGGCTCAAGGGTTTCTAAAGTGCGCTAGCTTATCTACGTTTACTTTGTTTGTGTCCTAGTAAAGTGTGTGATTCTTGGGGTGAGGAGCTAGAGTGGCGTATTGTGACCCCGTAGATGCGGTTGGAGTGATCAGAAGGGGCCAGCCCCTCGTGTCGTGATAAATGGGATTGGGGGGGGGCGAGGATGTCGGGAGGAAGTTTAAGGGGCAATGGTGTTGGGGGGGTATGGGAGAGAAGAGAAGGGGGGTGAGTGTGGAAAGAGAGAAAAAAAAGGAGGGCTGGGGGGTGAGGGGGCCAGGAGGTCTGTGTGGGGAGAAGGGGCAATTCCAGAGAGAGCATTAATGGAAATTCGAATAGCCAGGGATCCCAAATCATATTATTTTCTTATTATGGTGCTTTGTTAGTCATGTATTAGTGCGGAAAAAGATTGTCCATCTTTCCGGTATCGTTTATTTTAAGTTTGATTGTGTCCAGGTTTGGTGTGGCCGGGCTACCCCATTTTTCAGCTATTGCCCTCCTCGTAGCTAGGGCTATCTTGGCGATAAGTTTGTTTTGGGCCCGCGGCGTATTCTGCAGGGGTTTAGACAGTAGCCAGATCCACGGGTCTAGTGGAATATCAGAGTGGAAGACTTGGGAGGTCATTTGTAATACCAGGCGCCATATTTGTGCAATGTGTTCACATTTCCACCAGGGATGTATATAGGTTCCCTTGTTTCCGCATCCTTTCCAGCATCTGTCTGAGTCTGCCCTTCCCATTTGCTTTAACCGTAGGGGGGGGTGACATACCATCGCATGAGTGTCTTGTACGACTGTTCCTTATGATTGACTCAGATAGTAACCTTGGCGGTGGCTTCCCAGGTGTCTATCCAATCGTTGGGGTCCCCAATAAGTCCCAGGACCCTCTCCCAGGCCGCCATGTATGATAGGGTGTTGTACTGTAAGTTGTGAGTGATAAGGGTGTATAGCATAGATATTTGACCCTTTTGGGTGGGGTGGTGCACACAGGCCCTTTCAAATGGCATTAGAGGGGTGGTGCCTGCTTTGCTGTTGTTTGGGGTGCTAAGGAAGCTTTTAATTTGAATGTGGCGAAAAAGATCAAAAGTTGTAAGTGGGTTTGGTTGTGGGAGGTCAGGGAAAGGGATTAGTTGTTGGTTGGTGAAGAAATGGTAGAATCTAGTGAGGTTGTTGTCTTCGAAGTGGACGAAGTCTTTAGGATGCATGCCCGGGGCAAATTGCGTGTTCCTTAGGATTGGCGTGAGTGGTGAGGGGTCGGATGTTAGTTTTCATTTCACTGCTATTTTATCCCATATCCTAATGGATGTGAGTATCGCCGGGGATGTCGAGGGGAGTGTGGGTCTTGCTGGCTTCGGTAGCCATATGTATAGGGATGGGAAATCTCTTCCAAAGATGGTGTGGTCTACCCATCTCTTGATGCCGTAGGGAGCATGGAGGTTCTGGATTTGAGCTAGCTGTGCAGGGTGGTAGTAGTGGTTAGAGTTTGGAAGTCCAAGGCCTCCTACCTTAGTAGGGACATACAGTATTTGTCGTTTGATCCTTGCCCGTCTGTTAGCCCATATGAACCTGTCGATGTTCAACTGTAGCTTCTTTAAGTCAGACACGGCTATGGGGACTGGCAGAGCTTGGAAGTGGTATAAGAACCTCGGTAGCATATTCCTTTTTACGGAGGCTAGATGTCCCAGCCATAAGATTGGCATAGTGCCCCAGTTCTGTAGATCTTGGAAGGCTTTCTGTAGCATGGGGGTGTAATTGAGGTCATATGTCTGAGTGAGCTCTGCGGAGATGTGCCCAGGTATTTGATTGTGGTGTTCTGGAGGTTAAATGGGCAATGTGCTTGGAGGGTGGTGATCGTGGCCAGATCCACCTGGATTGGCAGTGCTTCGGTCTTATCAATGTTTATTTTGTAACCCAAGACCGCTGCGTATTCACCTGATGTGGATGCCCTTGATGTTTGCGTTAGCCCAGAGGGTTGGGAGTAGAGGTTCTAGAGAAATAGCAAACAAGATCGGGGAGAGGGGGCAGCTTTGTCGGGTTCCGTTATATATTTGAAAGTAGGTGACTGTGCATGCGAGAGGAGTTAGTTTGCTGAGGGGGAAGAGTATAGGGAATGTAGCACTTCCGTAAAGGGGCGAGGGAGTCCGAATTTGCGGAGGGTGGCAAAGAGAAAGGACCAGAGTAGTCTGTCGAACGCTTTCTCAGCGTCGAGTGCTAGCAGTAGGGTGGGGGTCCGTCTGTGGGTTGTGTACCATATTAGGTCGAATGTCCGTCTAGCTTTATTGCCAGCTTGTCTGGAGGGTATAATCCCACCTGGTCTTTGTGAATTCATTTAGGTAACAGGGGGTTAAGTCGTTCAGCCATGAGTTTTGTGAATAGTTTAACATCTGCGTTGAGCAGAGAAATGGGGCGATAGTGGCCGGGTTCCATGTGTGATTTGCAGTGGTGTATCCTGGTTTTGTGCTGCCCTTGGCATGCCAAAACTCAGGAGACCCCCCCCCCCCTTCCCCGCCTTCTAAATACACACACACACACACGCATACACTAGCTAACAGACATACACACTCACTAACAGACACATACAGTCACTAGCAGACACACACATTCACTAACAGACACGCATACACTCTCACTAACAGATACACACAAACTAACAGACACAAACATAGTAACACTCTCCCTAACAGACACTCCCTGACATACACTCACTAACAGACACACACACACTAACAGAAACACACACTAACAGACACACTCACAGACACACACACACTAACAGACACACACATACACTAACAGACACACACACACACTAACACACACCCACACTAACAGACACACACACACACACACACACACTCACTAACACACACCCACACTAACAGACACACACACTCACTAACAGACACACACACTCACTCACTAATAGACACACACACAGTCACTCATTAATAGACACACACACTCACTAACAGACACACACACTCACTCACTAATAGACACACATACTCACTAACAGACACACACTCACTCACTAACAGACACACACTAACTCACTAATAGACACACACACACACACACACACATTAACACACTCACTTTTTCTTTTAAAAATTCAATCACCCCAGCCTCCTTACAATTGGGAATGCTGGGAGGGTTCTCCCTTTCCCTGGGGCTGCCGGCCGGGTGGGCAGCGCTGGCGAGGGAGTGATACCAGGAGCCGGAATATGACGTCATATTCCGGCTCCCGGTATCACTCTGTGGCACGCGAGGGAGCTGAGCACAGAGCTCAGGAGAAAGTGCTCCCTCGCCAGCGCCGCCCGACCGACCGACCAACCGACCGACCGGATTGTCAGTTAGCCACAAGGCTAACAAGACATTTGCCCTGGGCATTTGGGTGCGGCTTTTTTTGTCGCCCCCTGGAAAATGCCGCCCAAGGCAAATGCCTTGTTTGCCTCGCGGCTAATACGTCCCTGATGATTTGTCCGGTTTGGGTAGGAGGAAAATATTTCCCTGTAGCATGTCAGGTGATCATGCTTCTCCATCTAGTATGGAGTTAAATAGCAGAGAGGTTTTATAGTAAAGTCCTGAGAACCCGTCTGGTCCGGGGCATTTATTGGGTTTAAGGGTCTTGAGTGTGTTGGCCAGTTCCTCGGGCGTCACCGGCAGGATCAGTTTATAAGTTTCGACAGAGGTCAAGGAGGGCAGATTAACCAAAGCGAGGTATTCTTCGATTTGCGTTGTGAGGTGGTTGAGATTTTGGCAAAAATTGTGGGCTGTGGTCGTATAGGGAAGAGAAGAAGCCTTGGTATAGGGAAGAGAAGAAGCCTTGGAACACTTCCGGCATATTTCGTGGTGTCTCTTGTATTTATCTGTCTGGTGATTTTATTTTGTCTATAAGTTTGTTAGCGGTTTGGCATTTAAGCCTTCGGGCCAGGAGGGTATCAGCTTTATTTGATTTTTGATAGTAGAGTTGTCTGGTCCATTGTAGGGCGTACTCTGCCATGAATTCTCTTAAAGTTTTTTGGCATTGTGATATGCATGTGTTTATGTCTGCGAAGGGGTTTTGTTTGGTTTCCAAAGTGGGTATTTCTGTCAGTGTGTGATCGAGGACCATTTTTTAAAATTTCTTGTGGTGTGAGGCGAGGCTGATTATGTTGCCCCGGAGGACAGATTTGTGCCTGGGGTGGAGACTGAGCCTTGATCAAGGAGAAGTATTCAGTGATCGTTCAGGAGATAGAGTCCCGTATCTGCGGGTTATGTAATAGGGTCGGATTGAGGCACCATGACCATTGTCGAGCTGTGTGTGGCAGCGTGATTGTGAGTGTTATGTCTGCGTGGTCCGACCATGTGATGGAGCCTATGGTGGTTGCTTTGATGATGGGTATTAGGGAGGGAGATATGAGGAATAGGTCGATATGGGAGTGAGATTGGTGCGGATGCGAGAAGAGGGTGTAGTCGCGGGAGGTCGGGTGTTGTGATCTCCAGGTGTCTATCATATGCGTCCAAGTTGTGAAGTTCTGTAAGCGTTTGTCCGCTTTGGGTGTTTTGGGTTGATTTCCGGTCTGTGTCTTGGGTCGTGTCAGTCAATCATTGGGGCTTATAATCTCCTCCTGTGATTAGGTGGTGGGAGGAGAACAGCGACAGGTGTGTCTGTATGGTATTCCAAATGGTGCTGGACAGTGTGTTAGGTACGTCAAGTGACGTGATAGCGTACTTATGGGAGCCTATGCGTCCCGCTATCATTATATAGCGGCCCTAAGGGGCCGTGACTGTGCGTTCAATGGAAAGGGGACAGGATTTGTGTAGTAATATTGCTACCCCATTTTGTTTCCCTGTGGGGGAGTTGGCTAGGAAACATTGGTTGAAATGGCTGTAACTGATCACCTGGCACCCCGACTGAGTACCTCCGTTGAGGGATGCTCCAACAATCTACCGCAGCTTGGTTGGGGTCTCACCGTCTCCTATCCATCCTGGACCTACGACAAGGTTCCAAATTCCAGTGGGTGAACCTCTCCTCCAAGAGAGCGAAGCAGGAACAAACTCTTAAAAGAGCTTAGTGATTATTCAAGGGAGTATGAAGAGCATAGCAATCCATTGTAGCAGATTCCCCCAATAAGAGACAGGACTCTAGATTGAGGGTGAAGTAGAACTGGTTTAATGAGCACAAAGGCATTTCTTATATACAGTTTTCTAATGTACACAAACCCTGCCCTCTGCCTGTGATACAATTACCAAACACAATGGACTAACTCAATTGCCACAGGCAGAAAATATCCAGTTTTACCCAAAGTCCAAAAACGCCCCAAAACAACAACATATGCCCACAAATACATCCCTGGAGAGCCCTGATCTGGGTGAACAACATATCCAAAAATCACCCAGATCAGAGCAGGGGTTCAAATGTTTTATGGAAGTCACATTTGATGGACCGCAATCTAGTTCCACAGATTTAGGCTGTGCGGCCGGTCTATTTTCTCCTCTATCCTGGAGATAATTGGCTTAAGTGGCTATTGTAAACCAATTATCTCCAGGTACAGGAAATATCTTTAAGTCCAAAAACTGTTACAAAAACCACATAAAAATATATAACTCATATAATACAATGTTAACCTACATGTCCAACATATCCCCAGATAGCTTGGATCTGAGCGCTCAATATGTCCAATGTTAAAAGTGCCCTATAGTACAAGGAAGGTTGAGGTCAGAAAATAGCAAGGGCTGATGGGAGATTGAGGAGGGACAAAGCAGCCAGTTTAAACTGGTCTGGCAGTGTCCCGGAGACAATGCTGTAGAAACAATAGGTCAGGAAAAAGGGGGAGGGGAAGAGGCACATTTTCCCATGAATTTAAAGTGGCAGACAAAGTGTTTTAAAATCTAATAAGCCCAAATAGACTTTTTAGCATGTCTTTTTTCAGGGCCCATAGTCTTGGGGCAGGAGGCTGGCAAATAATCCCCCCCAAAAACTCATGGCAAACTCCCTAAAAAAGGGGAGTTTGTCACAATGACGACTTAGGAGAGGGAGCGGTCTAGCGTGGGTGAAGTGTGTTTCTTGTAAGAGGATTATTTGTGCCTGGGTTCTGTTTATCCACTGTAGGAATTGATGGCGTTTGTTGGGGTTGTTGAGGCCTTTGCAATTAATGGATACACAAGAGAGAGAGGACGTCATGGTGGGAATTTTAGAGTCCGTAGTCCTTTCTTTTACTGTAGGGTAGCAAAGTTGGGTGGACTGAGGAGAGAGAGGAATTGAAAGAAAGAGAGAGAAAAAAAAGGATGGAGTTAGTTGGTTGAGTAAATGGCTGAAAAGGGTGGTTTGACGGGGAGTGAGAGTAGGGCACAGAGTGAGGGGAGGTGGATACAGGGAGGGGGGGGTTGTAGGGTGAGAAGTGGGTGAGAGGGAGAGCTTGGTCTTATGTTAAGGTTGCAAGGTCTGTTGGGGGTGGAGTGGTGCCGGTCTGTGGTGTGACGCGGGTCGAGACCGGAGGGAACGTGTGTTCCTGTGAATGGAGTGTAGGGGGTGATGGGAGAGTTGTGTGTGGGTTAGATATCCATCCCTGATCTATCCGTCCCTGATCTAACCCTCCCCCCTGAGCCTGCGGGTGTACAGGGCAACTGTTGGCAGTATAAGGAAGGAGCTTGCCAGTGTGTTGCAGGTGGTTCCTCGTGAGCGTCTCGGGGCATGCTGTATGAAGTGTTGGAAGCAGCATGTGTGCGGTGTAGGTGCCACAGTGTGAGTAGTGGCCATGGGTGGTGGAGGCGTGGGGGGCTCACAGCTGCATACGTACATACTAGCCAAGATTAAAGGACCACTATAGTGCCATTAAAACATACTCGTTTTCCTGGCACTATAGTGCCCTGAGGGTGCCCCCACCCTCAGGGTCCCCTTCCCGCCGGGCTCTAGGGGAGGAAGGGGTTAAACTTACCTATTTTTCCAGCGCCGGGCGGGGAACTCTGCTCCTCCTCTCCTCCTCCATAGCGACGTCATCGGCTTAATGCGCATGCGCGGCAGGAGCCGCTCGCACGTTTAGCCAGTCTCATAGGAAAGCATTCTCAATGCTTTCCTATGGACGCTGGCGTCTTCTCACTGTGAAAATCACAGTGAGAAGCGCGGAAGCGCCTCTAGCGGCTGTCAATGAGACAGCCACTAGAGGCTGGATTAACCCTAAAGTAAACATAGCAGTTTCTCATTAACATTAACTTTTAACATTAACTTTAGCAACCAGCGAATTTTGGCACGGGGATCTGTACCTCGGGTTGTCGAGGTCACTATCGGGGTCGGAGCTGTCTACTCCAGGGGGTCATGTACTTTATATTAGGCCATTGCTTATTTAAAGGAAGGCTTCTCCGGGTGAGGTGGGGATGCCCATAAGATTTGCCACTGTTTTGGGTTTACTAGACGCCCAAAGACGGCGTGCGTGTAAGGATTGCCATGCATAGGGTGTAGGATTAACGCCCGTCACCGGGCTGCTTAGGTGGCCCTGGGTTGGGTGCAGTATGGTGCCCTCGTGCATGCTAGGCATACGGTGAGGCTGGGGATTAACTAGGCAGGGAATTACGCTGGTTAGCGAATTTAACAAACAATTAGCCAGCGTATGTCAACGTCTTACATAAATTCCAACCTAATCTGATGTCAGGACGAGGACAGCTGGACGGAGGTGTGCTCAGGTCGTCCCCTGAGTAAGTCCTTTCTCCTGCATGGTCAGGCATCTCTTTTGGGGTTGGCAAGGTGGCAGAGGTTTTTCTCTGGCCCTAGCATTCGGTGGTCTCCGGGGTCCAGCAGGATCGGGCCGAGGCAATTGAGTGAGGGAGATCCCGATGTGTGTTGCGAAGTCTGCCATATGAGAGGTTCTGTGAAGAGTGTAGGTTTAATTGTCCTTTTGGCTAAACGTGCGAGTTTAAAGGGATGGCCCCACGTGTACTTCCAGCCCTGTTGTGGCAGTGCTATCGTGAGGGGTTTAAGTTCCCTGCGTTTTCTCAGGGTAGATGGTGACAAGTCCTGAAAAAAGTGGAGTGGATAGCCTTGGTAGGTAGGTTGCCGGTCTCTCGCAGCCGACATGAGTTGACAGGGAATAGGAGCAGCTTGACGATAACGTCCCGTGGAGTGGAGGAGTTGGGTAAATGTGGGCGCAGTGCCCGGTGTGCTCGTTCGATCATTAGATCATGTGCCGAGGATTCAGGCAGGAGTGAGTGAAAGATCTCTTGGACGCTGGTGAGTATAGCGTCTGATGGGAGAGATTCAGGTAGGCCCCGGATGCGAATATTGTGTCTGCGCGACCTATTATTGAGATCTTCCAGGCCGTCTTCCAACTGCAAAATTCTGTCTTGCACGGCATAGATTTTTTGGTCGTGGGCCTGTACCTCATGTGTGAGACTTGAAATTTTGGTTTCGGTCACGCTGATTCGGGAGGTGAGGGCCTCAAGTTCTTCCCTTAGCCCGGCCATTTGTTTTTCCAGCTCGTTTTAATGTCTTAATGTTTTTAATTTCTCTGGAGGTCTTACGGAGAAGTCTCCAGGGGTCGCCCATGGTGAGGGGAGCATTGGGGTCTGTGGGGCCCTCGCTATCCTCGTTATCCCCGCTATCGGACTCAGCTTCAGGTAGGCCCTGGGACAAAGATGGCCGCCCCTGGTATTTGGCGTGGAATATTGTAGCCACTGATGACAGAGTGTCTCTTCGCTTTTTGCTGCCCATGACACCGCTTGATGTGGGTAGTCTGCTCTGCTGAGATTCCGTATTTTTGTAGTCGTGTGTGTACACTTTGGGCTGATGGATGCTGATGGTATGCTCAAGGGAGAGGGAGCTCAGGGTTTACACGTCTGTCTCAATTGGTGGTCAGGCTCCTCCCCCAAATTTCTGTCTCAATTTCATATTTTTGGAGAATCTGTTTAAATTATTTAATATCACCACGTGGTGGTATGTGGTTAATAATATATGGTAAAAACTTAGCGTGCCATATGCTTGTGAACTACATTTCCCTTGATCTTCAGCTAAAGAGGAGGTTTGTCAGGCTGAGGGAAGCATAAAACATAAACATTCCTCTGCTCATGGAAATTCATCAAAGTTCGAACTGTAGCAAATCTGCCAAATACATCATTACATTCATGCACCCAGGTAATCCCTAAATCCTGGACTGGTAGGGGGTCCTTGAAGACTGGGTAGAGAACCCCTGCTCTAGTGTGTAGCACTTTTGGATCCTTAGGGGGATCCACAGCCCTCTTTCTTTAAGCAGTATAGATTAAATTTGGAGTCAGACAAGTTTCATATCTGAAAGTAGGATACCACAAAATGTCCAGGTATTCCAAATGTATTAAGTAAATAAACAAGTTAAAGCAAATTCCATACAATAAAATAAAAATGAAATAAGGTAAAATATTCCCAATGTTTTATAGTCCAAAACGAGTTTCGCCATATTATGACTTTCTCAGTTGATAGATAACAAGCTTCTTGTGTCACAATCCTTATATACCTTGTATTAATTTATAAATTGCTGGCATTTGGGCGTCTTTTGGAGCGTCATGTTGAGTCTCTACGGTTATGCACGTTGCGTTCGCATCCTTATGTTACTACCCTTTTCTTCATAGAATGCATCGTGTTCCACTGCTTGTGTCATTTCCATCTCCTCCGTAGAGCGCACCCTGCGTTCCATCGGCTGATTTTGTTATGTTCATTTTGATAAGTGCAGTGGAGCATACCTGATGTTGTATGTGGAACGCACATTTAAAGTTCCCTCCGAAGTCCATATTGCCATAAAAAAAAAAAAAATACAGGAAATAAATAAATAAATAAATAAATAAAATCATATAAATATACATTTTTATGCATAAATATAATAGCACCAAATTAAACTCTTAAAAAATCTATTGTCTATCACCCATGAAAATGGGGGATGGGAAAGGAAAACTCATATATAGTTTACTTGTTTTTTGTATCAATAAGGAGATAGTTGAGATACTTTTAACTTAAAGAAATGGCACAATTCAAAATCTTGATTGAGGCCATGGAGAAAAAGAGTATTAAATTGAAAATAAATTTCATTTCTTCAGTGTCTTTTTACCAATTTCAGCACACAAAATAAGAGATCATGAAGATCTCCACATCTCTCTTAATATTCCTATTATGTTCCGAGAACCTGGTGTGGAGACATCTAATAGTTCTCCCACCATACAATAAATCACAAGGACATTTTAAAATATAAATTAAGTTTTTCAAGAAACATGTGAGCTGATATATTTAGTATCCACTATGGGTGCCCCTTTGGAGGTGACCACAGATAATCTTAATTTGAGGAGTCTCTTGAAGCAGTTTATACTGCAAGTAAGTATTGCAAGTTAGCATGTAAATCTCATTTTACATTCATTGTGAAGCTGCATTCAGGGCCGGATTAACATAGGGGCTGATGGAGCTGCAGCTCCAGGCCCAGGCCCAGGCCCATGGAATAGGCCCATTGATTTTTTTTTTCCCACACACTACTCTTAGGGATTCCACCTGGCTTTTATTTTATTGGCACAGCCAGTATTTGAGGCTGCCTGGCTGGTGCCAATATTGCAGTGATACTGGCAATACAAATACTGGTATTTTTCTCAGTATAAAAGAGATTACTCTGCAATACCAGCACTGGCCAGTAGGGGTCACTGTGTATGGAGAGAGGCATGAATAGGAAGTTCCAGCATATCCCTCCCCTGCCTATCTATACTCACTAATCTGCAGGGGTGCAGCTACAGAGAGTCCAGACAGCAACGCCCACCCTGCAGAGACAGCCTACAGCTCAGGGAAGTAAGGGATGGGGAAAGGCTGCAAGAAGACATGGGGACACTGAGACACTAAGGGGCACTGGGAGACATTATGGCAGACACTGAGACACTAAGGGACATTGGGAGACATTATGGCAGACACTGAGACACTAAGGGACATTGGGAAACATTATGGCAGACAATGAGACACTAAGGGACATTGAGAGACATTATGGCAGACACTGAGACACTAAGGGACACTGGGAGACATTATGGCAGACACTGAGACACTAAGGGACATTGGGAGACATTATGTCACAGACACATGGGGACACAACCCGAAAAGGCCCCACAAGCTCATCTTTGATGATACCAGCCCAAACCAGTACTCCACCTCCACCTTGCTGGCGTCTGAGTCGGACTGGAGCTCTCTGCCCTTTACCAATCCAGCCACGGGCCCATCCATCTGGCCCATCAAGACTCACTCTCATTTCATCAGTCCATAAAACCTTAGAAAAATCAGTCTTGAGATATTTCTTGGCCCAGTCTTGACGTTTCAGCTTGTGTGTCTTGTTCAGTGGTGGTCGTCTTTCAGCCTTTCTTACCTTGGCCATGTCTCTGAGTATTGCACACCTTGTGCTTTTGGGCACTCCAGTGATGTTGCAGCTCTGAAATATGGCCAAACTGGTGGCAAGTGGCATCGTGGCAGCTGCACGCTTGACTTTTCAGTTCATGGGCAGTTATTTTGCGCCTTGGTTTTTCCACACGCTTCTTGCGACCCTGTTGACTATTTTGAATGAAACGCTTGATTGTTCGATGATCACGCTTCAGAAGTTTTGCAATTTTAAGAGTGCTGCATCCCTCTGCAAGATATCTCACTATTTTTGACTTTTCTGAGCCTGTCAAGTCCTTCTTTTGACCTATTTTGCCAAAGGAAAGGAAGTTGCCTAATAATTATGCACACCTGATATAGGGTGTTGATGTCATTAGACCACACCCCTTCTCATTACAGAGATGCACATCACCTAATATGCTTAATTGGTAGTAGGCTTTCGAGCCTATACAGCTTGGAGTAAGACAACATGCATAAAGAGGATGATGTGGTCAAAATTCTCATTTGCCTAATAATTCTGCACTCCCTGTATATATACATACACATACATACACACACATATATATGTGTGTGTGAGCGAGGGTGCTGTCTGTCTGAGGGTGCTGTGTGTGAGTGAGGGTGCTGTGTGCCTGAGTGCGCTGTGTGTGTCTGGGGGTGCTGTGTGTGTCTGGGGGTGCTGTGTGTGTCTGGGTGCTGTGTGTGTCTCGGTGCTGTGTGTCTGTGGGTGCTGTGTGTCTGTGGGTGCTGTGTGTGTCTGGGGGTGATGTGTGTGTCTGGGGGTGATGTGTGTGTCTGGGGGTACTGTGTGTGTCTGGGGGTGATGTGTGTGTCTGGGGGTACTGTGTGTGTCTGGGGGTGCTGTGTGTGTCTGGGGGTGATGTGTGTGTGTGAGTGTGATTTTTTAATTTAAATTAATTATTTAATTTTTTTATTAATAATAATAATTAAAAAAAAAGTTATATCCCCCCCCCTCCCTTCTTACCTTTAGCCTGGGAGGAGGGGGGGGAACCGTTTTGCCTGGGACGGGGGGGAGCCGTTCTGCCATGGGAGAGCCATGCTGCCTGATCCCTGGTGGTCCTAGTGGTGAGCGTGAACTCTAGCCTGTAGGCTAGAGTTCACTCTCGCGAGATCCCGCGAGAGGACCGGCGGAGCTGCTGGATAGAGCTCTGCCGGTCCTCTCCTCCCTCCCTCACACCCCAGCAAGCGGCCGCCTGGAAGTGTCTCTGGGCCGGTAAAGGGAGATCTTAGATCTCCCCACCGGCCCATGGAGGCACACAGCAGGGCCGGCGCTCGGGTAGCGCTGGCCCTGCAGGGGCCGGCCGGGGAGATCCTGTGATCTCCCTGCCGGCCTCGGCCATCGCGGCCCACCGGGCATTTGCCCGGTATGCCCGATGGCCAGTCCGGGCCTGGCCTCGCCATCGCGGCCCACCGGGCATTTGCCCGGTATGCCCGATGGCCAGTCCGGGCCTGGTCACTGGTGTCTCCGTGTCCCTAGGTCTCCCTGTGTCCCCAGGTCTTCCCGTCTTCCTAGTGACATGGGGATCCTGGGATACATGGGGACACAGGGAGACATGGGGCATTGAGACACTGTGATACATAGGATCACTGGGAGACCTGGGGACACAACACTAGGGGACACTGGGAGACATGGGGCACTGAGACACTGATACATAGGAACACTGAGACCTGGAGTAATCGACACATGGGGGCACTGGGAGACATGGGGCCACTGAGAGGAATCCATCTATATAGCAGAATCAAACTAAGTAGTTTTTTGGTGATTTTACAGCATTTTCTCTTATGTCACTCCTTGTGATTTACATCATGTGATGTCACCCATACATATTTAATTATGCAAATTAGCAAGGCCGGTATGTTTTTCCAAGAAAGGTGGCAACCCTAACTACTTTTCACATACTCTTACTTAAGTATGGAAACTTAAGAGGGATGTATGGGAACAAAACTGGTGTGGACTGGCTGACAATGAATATAGTTAAAGGGACACTAGAGTCACCAGAAGAACTACAGCTTATTGAATTTGTTCTGGTGAGTAGAATCATTACCGTCAGGCTTTTTGCTGTAAACACTGTCTTTTCAGAGAAAATGCAATGTTTACATTACAGCCTAGTGATAACTTCACTGGCCACTCCTTAGATGGGTGTTAGAGATCCTTCCTGGGTCATGGCTGCCTAAAATGCATCCAAACATTCAGTGTCTTCTCCCTCTGCATGCAGACACTGAACTTTCCTCATAGAGATTCATTGATTCAATTCTGATTGGCCAGGGCTGTGTTTGAATCATGCTGGCTCTGCCCCTGAAATGCCTCTTTGTCAGTCTCAGCCAATCCTATGGGGAAGCACTGTGATTGGATTAGGCCATCACTTCTAATGATGTCAGCAGACTGCTTGTTTTTCTGAGTCTAACAGCATGCAGAGTTACAGCTTCAAGCTTGAATACAGTAAGATTTCGCTATATTTATGGAGGCATGAGGGGCCCAGGGGGGCTAGATGGTGGTGTTAACACTATAGGGTCATGAATTCATGTTTGTGTTCCTGACCCTATAGTGATCCTTTAAGGTAATGCTGACTTTGGCACACCCTTTTACCCCGCCCATTGACTTCCTGCTTGACTAGACACTACTATTAGGGGTTATGGATTTACTTAAAAGATGAAAACATAAATTAGAGAGAGATTAGCCTAGGGTATGTGTTTTCTTACAGCTGCTGTTTCCTTTCTCTCCAGCACCATCTCCATCAGATACATGACGCTTGGGAGTGTTTTACTGTTTTTGGTCGATATGACTCTGTAATTAGGCCCGTCATAATTGTCAGCACCAGGCCCACTGGGCTCTTAATCTGGCCCTGGCTGCATTCTTAGTGAGCTGTCCAGGAGGTGGGAGGGTCTGGGAGGGAGGGTCTGCTGCTGATTGGCTGGAATGTGTCTGCTGACTGTGAGGTACAGGGTCAAAGTTTACGGCATATGTTCGCCATCTGCGGCGAACCGTTCAGCGAACCGTTCGGGACATCAATAACGTGCATATGTGCATACATCAAAAGACAACACTACATGCAAACACCCCTGCAATCAAACACAATCATGACATACAAACATACCCCTGCATTCAAAAGCATACATACAAATGTACACCTGGATTTAAAAGTCATCACCTGCATTCAAACACAAAACTGATACATAGAAGTATCAACATTTTTTATAAAAACACTTCAAAATCTCGAAATAATCTTCAAAATAAGTTAAGATAGGTTCTACATTGACCTGCTTTAAATATTTAACACTGATGAAATTATAGTAAGGAAATTCCTTATAAACTAAAGTTAGAATGTGTGTTTAGACTATGAATTTTACAATTATATAGGAATTTAATATCTAATTAAGTGCCTACAAATTAAAGAATACTGAAACTTTGAAAATCTTATTAATAAACATTATACAAATTAACTAATTTCTTGCAAGTAAGGATACCCCTGATCCCAGAATTATGCCTTCTCTTCATGGGCCCAAAAAAAAACCCTGCCTAAAGTCGAACGCTGTAGCGGAGCTCCCTGTACCCCTGGGTACCTCCGCCAAAGGACCACTTCCTAGCTGGAACAGGGTACAAACCGCAGCACTTCGGCCCACCGTCGCCGTGGCTGGACTGGGGCCCTGGAACCGCTCCTTCCTGGAGCCGAATGGGAAATTAGCTCTAGTCCTTACAAAGACTTTCCCCGTTGAATCTCCTGTAAGCTGGAACAGCAGACACAGGAGCAAGCCCTTTTCCCTTGAAGCTCCTGCAAGCTGGAACAGCAGACACAGGAGCAAATCTTCTTTCCCTCCAATAACAGGATGACACACAGTTTTGGAGTGTAAGCAGGAACAGAATGAACTGAGGCTTTATTACTTCTTATATACACATTTTCCCACAAGGTTACCACCCACGTGGACCTTGTGGTACACAGGACACAAATTTACAACAGCCAATCAACACACTACAGTACAGTTAAACACTCCCATTCATTCCAGTAAAATCCTCCCCTCTGCTTGGGAGATAATTGGGCTAATTACTGTATCAGCTCAATTATCTCCAAATGAAAAATATACTTTTTACACTATTTCTATAACTCCAAAACTATACATCACATTCGCAACATCATAAAATATTCTTACATATTCTGAACCAGCATAATTAGAGAACCAACATACTCAAAAATCATGCAAATCCGTTCAGCCGTTCGGGAGTTAGCTGGAAGTCACATTTGACCGACTGCATGCACATTTTCATGCCCAAAACAGTTCCATAGATTAAGGCTGTGCGGTCGGTCTATTTCCCATAGTTGAAATGCAAATATCCAATGTTAATGTGGCATTCAAACAGTCCAACGCACTTCGAGTTCCGTTGAAGTGTTTAAGTTCCAGCAAAGGTAAAACTTCAGCCACAAACGCAAACTCCTATTTCAAGTTTTAATCGATGCCAATACATTTTTGAAAAGCTTGAGCAAGCATTTCTCTGGGTTGTCATGTAAGCCCATACTGCCGTCTGTAACGACAGACACTAATGCAAAATTCCAATACTGTATCAGGAGACTGTCTCCTGGGACAGTTGTGTAACACGAGAATGCTTAAATAACCCAGAGTTATATCAACGCCTTGTTTGAGGGGTATAAACATTGACATGACTGTCGATGCATGTTAATGCTCGCTATGTTACACTGTGTTAATTATATCCAAATGTGGCCAATGTTATTATTATTTCTAATGCAACACCGGGTTTCAGTTTTCTGTTTCCCCCCCCCCCCCTATCTTTTTTCTATACCCCACATACCTTGTGAAAACAATACAAATTGTCAAATTGAAAAAAGTAAATGAAAATAAACTAATTTCTAAAACCACACAAGTATTAAAATGCCTTACAGACACAGATAAACCCCAATTTGATAAGCAAATGGGAAAGATATTTAAATAAACTTTTCCCATAAGATGAATGGGGGGGATTTCTTTATACAAGTTAGGAAAATTACCCATAGCCTTAGTCTACATGAAATCTTTTTTTAAATCACTCATAGGTGGTATCTTATTCCGCACAGATTTAAGAAATGTAAACATAATTATTCAGATATGTGTTGGAGATGTTCAGGAATGGTGGGAACACTGTATCACTTGTGGTGGGGATGTGGCGGTTTAGCAGAGATTAAGAAAAATATTGACTACATTTTCAAGGCTCTCTGCATACAAGAAGAACTGTCTCCTCAATCATTTCTTTTCCATTTAGATTTCCCTAGCTGTAGTTTTGAACATAAAGCATTATTAACACATATACTTATGGCATCAAAACTTACAAACCCAGAAACTGGAAGATACCTTCTATACCTAATTGGTCAGATATAACCGGTCAGATAAAATACCAGGGAATTATGGAAAAAGGGTTCTATATAATTGTAGATTATGCTAACGTAGTGTACAGATAATCTTAATTTTAATAATGACAGGAGGCGAGTATTTTGCATAAACTTTCTTTACTTTATGCCTCCAGCAGCACAAGTCAATCAATCAAAAGAAAATCTTAACCAATCAGAGTCCAGCACATCCTGTATATAAGTCTCTGACAGGCGTCTCATTTCCTCTTTCTTTGACGTAACTGTGTATGGAGAAACTTCAGTGAATACAACGAAAACTTTAACGGTAGAACACTGGCAACTTGTGTTGTAAAACTTGAAAGAATCCTGTTAAGCCGACTTCTGCATTATGACGTGATGTTATGCTGAAAGAAACAGAAACAAGTGAAAGGTGGTGGAAATCAACTGTTGTCCACATATCGTTATACTCATAATCTTTAGGGTTAATCAATATATACCTTGTTTAGTACACATTGATGAAAACATAACAATGTCCAGATCATGTAACAAAATCATAACTTGTAATTCATCTAATGGCTATCTGATGTCATGTAATCTAAGCGTCCTATAGATCAGTTTTACCTATATCATATACTATGTGTAGCATGAGCTAACTAAATATAAGTAGAGAAGAGAAAAGGCTCTAAGAGTATAGGGAGGGACAGAAGAGAAGGGAGGGAAAATACTCGCCTCCTGTCATTATTAAAATTAAGATTATCTGTACACTACATTAGCATATTCTACAATTTTATCACATGACAGGAGGCTTCCTATTTTGCATTTTTAACGCTGAGGTAAAAACGATAAGGACACGTGTGATGATTGGCGAAAATAGAAAACCCTGAAGGTATTTTCTCTGGTCCAATCCGCTGTACGTAAAATGTCCGTCAAGTAGGCTCCCGCCGAGAAGGCCCTAGATGCCACCGCTCCTCGAACCAAATGGGCCCCAAAACAAGTTTCTATTCCGGCTAGAGATAATAACCATCGTACCCATCTGGCCAACGTGGTAGTGGTAACTGGTTTGTATGGTATGGCATATGATATTAATAGTTGTCCCGTTTCGGAAGAGCGACGAGGTGCTGTAACCTCCACATAACGGAGTAAAGTGTTGACGACACAGAGGCGAGGAACCGTCGGAAAAAAACGGGTAGGACACGGACTTGGAGTCCGTCTTAGTCCTGCGGGATACTGAAAACGTACCACCGACTGGGGTTATAGAAAACGTCGAATGCCCGAACATCCGAAACACGATGGAAGGAGACTAGACATAGTAGCAGTGTGAGTTTGGCTGCTAGTTGTCGTAGTGATAGGGCCGTATTATCCGGCCAGTCCCGGATGAAACGGATAACCAAATCCACATACCATAACCGGTTGTATTGAGGAGCCGGCGGTCTGGATAATTTGATGCCCCGTAGTAGTCAACACACTAAGGCCTCCTGGCCTACTGGGGTACCGTTAACAGGAACATGAGCCGTTGAGATAGCGGAGCGTGTAACATTAATCGATCGGTATGATCTTCCTGTAGAGAACAGGTTGGATAGAAAATTTAGTATGGCCGGGACAGGTGCTGTAAAGGGATCGAGACCCCTTTCCATACACCAGTGATCCCATGTATTCCATGCTGACATGTAGCTACGCCTTGTACCTGGTGCCCATGAATCCCATAGCAGGTCTTTAGTCGTTTGCGATAGGCCTGGGACTGCCCAAGTTCCCCTGAAAGAGTCCAAACTACTAATTCCAGGCGTTCTTGAAGAATTAGTGGATGAGGTTCCCCTTTCGGGTTCGTGAGAAGCAGGGGGAACGTTGGTAGGACTAGTGGGTGATCCTGTGACAATGCCAGTAAGTCTGGGAACCATGCCTGACTTCTCCATAATGGTGTTATCAGTATCAACGATGTCTTGGACATGCGTAGTTTGTGAAGCACCCTTGCCAGCATCGAAAACAGTGGGAATGCATGTGCTCCGACCGGGGGCCATTGTTGTAGGAATGCATCTACTGCTTCGCTCTGCGGGTCCGGTAGCCAGCTGTAGTATCTCGGTAGTTGGGTATTTGTTCGTGAGGCAAAGAGGTCTATGTGTAGTGGTCCTCTGATTGCTCTCACCATATTGAAAATTGCTGTGTCCAGGTGACAGTCGCTGTTGTCCCACCAATGTCGGGAGAACCAATCCGCTGTGAGGTTGTTGAGTCCCGGTAGGTATTCTGCCCTGATAGTTATGTTGCGGGGGAGACAAAAGCGGTAAATGTCCTTCGTGGCCTCTGTCAGGGCTCGTGACCTGGCTCCACCCAAGTGGTTTACATACTGGACTGCGGATATATTGTCCATGCGTAGGAGTATGCAGCAATTGGACATGTTCTTAGCCAGACTGCGGATTGCGAAAGAGCCTGCTATCAGCTCTAGGCAACTGATGTAGTAATTTCTCTTCTTCTGACCAAGGTCCCCCTGTGGATGCATGTGCGCAATGGGCTCCCCAGCCCCAAAGGCTGGCGTCTGATTCCAGAATGAAGTCCGGGTTCGGTCCGAATATGGCTCTGCCGTTCCAGGCTTCCATGTGGAAGAGCCACCAACGAAGTTCCGTCCGTACTTCTGCGGTTATCCTGATTCTTTGGTCGTATGAGTGTCCTAGTCTCAGGTGGTGAGCTTTCAGTCTTTGCATGGCCCGGTAGTGGAGGGGTCCTGGGAATATTGCTTGTATAGAGGACGATAGTAACCTGACTATCCTGGCCAGGAGTCGTAGTGGGATCGTGTCCTTCCGCAGAAACCGTCGTATCTCCTTTCGAATGTTCGCGATTTTCGATATGGGAAGACGTAGGGTGCATGTTATCTCGAATCCTAGAAACTGAACGGTTCTTGATGGAGAGAGTGATGACTTTTCTCTGTTCACAATGAAGCCTAAGGGTTCCAGAAAGTGCACTATAAATCTCGTCTGAGTTCGAAGTCTGGATGCATTTTCGCAGAATATCAGTATGTCGTCCAGGTATATCAGGCAGCGGATACCTTTTGTCCTTAGGTGTGCCATGTCTGGCTTCAGCAGTTTCGTGAAGCACCAAGGGGCTGAACTGAGGCCGAATGGAAGGCATGTGAATTGGCACGTGCGCTCACTCCAGCGGAAGCGGTGGAAGGGTCGGCTGGTATGGGCTATTGGGACCGACAGGTAAGCATCTTTTAAGTCTAGTCGAGTGAACCAGTCGTATTCCAGTAGTAGGTTTCTGAGGAGGTGTATGCCTTCCATTTTGAAATGTCTGTAGGTTACGAATGTGTTTAGTTGTCGCAAGTTGATGACGGGTCGATAGTCTCCCGTCTTCTTTTGGACTACGAATATGTTGCTGATAAAACCTGTATCGTTCAGAGCGAATTCGACTGCTCCCTTGATGAATAGCTTTTGGATTTCGTCATCGATGAGTTTCATATGCACCGTCGACGCCCGTATCGGGGATGGGCGACGTGTTTGTACTGGTGTGTCCGTAAAGTCGATCTCGTAACCCATAATCGTTTGGAGGATCCAGGCGTCTGAGGATATCTTTGCCCAGTTCTGTGAAAAAAGAGACACGCCAGCCGTTATATGTGATTGGAAATACATTAGGTGTGGAGTGCGCACCTGCATTGAAGGGCCCGCGGCCGCGGGTATGAGCTCCTCTGGGACGGAAGGATCCTCTAGAGAAAGGTGGTCTTGAGGATGGGAAGAAAGCGTGCGTCGCTTGATTCCTGGGGCCTGCGGGCCAGAAGCGGCTGGTGGCTCGGCCCCTCTGGCGACCAGCCCTGCCGAAAACCCCTCTATGTGGTGTGGGGTTGCGGAAAACTTCGAAGTTTGTGCTTTACTTAAAGTAGTGAACAAATTCACGTGTTTCTTTAATTCGCTGATGAACGAATCTCCAAAGAGTTGGCCATTTGCCAGAGGTCCCAATTCCTTCTTGCCGAGCTCTAGGAGTTTGGAGTCCATCTTTAGCAACGCAGCCTTGCGTCTCTCCGCACATATGGCGGCGTTTGTGTTGCCCAACATGCAGATAGCTCGTTGTGCCCATTCCCGGATGTCGTGGGCATCTAGGGTATTGCCTCTTGTGAGGGCCATATCCGCGAAATATAAGATTTTGGCTAATGGACCCAGCATGTCCAGTAGTTTGTCTTGGGAGATCTTTAGGCCCTTCTCAATGCCTTTACGTGGGTCACGGCTGGCACGTGACATGAATAGGACCACGGTGGTATCGAATTCTGGGGTGTGTGCAATTTTGTCTGGTAGTATGGGTCTTGGGCATTCGGCCCTTAGTCTTGCATGCACCTCTTTCTCCATTGGTTTTCTCAGTCAGAAGTGGATGAATTGGGCCAGGTGTTCTGGCAGACCCCATTCTGACGACCTTGGGTAGCGGATTGTACGGGGGGTCGAACATAGGCTTGCCTTGGGGGTCTAGGTCGAACATAGGCTTGCCTCTGGTCTGTCTGCCTGTATGCGAGACTTCCTTTGTCCGCAATGGGTGTCTCGGTCTTCGACCAGGTCAGACCCTGAGCTATCCCGTGGCATGTCCTGCCAGTCGTCTTCCTCCGAAGGAGAGTCCTCTGTGCTCCACTCGTCCATAACCTCCAGTGAGGGTGGAGGATTATGGTCCTCATCTTCGGAGGACGTCATTTGAGGGGTTGAAGGACCTTGGCATTCAATCTGGCGGCTCCTCTTTAATGGGGCCTTGCCCTTCACTTTCTGGGGGCCTGGGCTAGTGCCCTTCCAGTGCCGTTTAGATGTGGCAATCTCCCCTGTAGATTTATCTGTGTCTTTCGTCTCAGGGTCCCCATTTGGGTTCTGAACCAGTAATTTGGCTATAGCCTTCTCCATTGAGGCTGCCACGGCTGTATTAATCATCGACTGGAAGTCGGGTGGGGTTGGCTGTGATGATTCGCTCATTTTGTGGCAGTAGGTCTCTCTGTCTGTGGAAGACAGGATAGGTTTAGGTACCGAAGTACGTGAGTAATAATAACAGTAATAGTAATACTGTGGCCTTCCACTTACGACTGGGGTTCACCCAGTGTATTCAATAGACACAATCGGTTGGTTGATAGGTCTCTCTTTGTATAGTACAGATATATATATATCTACGGGCTAGGGAGGGGGTCACCCTCTGTGAGACCGGGATGAGCGGTCATAAATAGGGACAGAGTCCGTCTAGGCTGCGTAGCCTTATGATGATATGGGGGTCACCCAATTAGTATAGCCCAGTGGAGTCCTAGCGCAGTAGGCTCTGCCCCCTTTGTGAATAGGAGGTACTTACGGGTCACCCCAGTCGTAGTGTGGAGGGTGCTTGTATCTTGCATGTACAATTATATCCTGGGGGGGTCACCCCTGTATTGTTTATGCCACTGGTGCAAGGGTAATACACGTCTGGGGGGTCACCCCTCCAATAGCAGTAACGTTAATGAGTGTGGGGGGTCACCCCATTCAGAGGGGTCACCTCTGGTAAAGTACTCCCTGGGAGGGATGTTAATGTGCCAATAGATAAGGAGTGTAATCCCTAGTGGCAAGTAAAACTGGTGTATATGCAATCATGCACTGTTTGTTACTGACAGTCCCTCACTAGAGCAGGTTACAATGAACATATTGTACAGTAATCCATTCCTGGCAATTAAAAGCCCTGTTGATAGGGTTATTTGTTAGTGTTACCAAACTGAGCTGCAGTTTGTGATTAATGAGACTGGTGAGTAACATTAGACCGTCACGTTCTGAATCACGGTCTGACAGGAGGCAAATATGGCCGACTTGGATCTTGCGGTCCGCGAGATCCAAGATGGCCGCCGTTCAAGCGCAAATCTGTGCGGCTCACGATCGCGGCCCGCCGGCTTTTAAACCAGTGTCCACAAGCTCCCACCACCCGCTCAGCTCCCCCCGAGGGTGAAACGACCCCTAGTTGATGATCGCGATCGCGAAAAGAAAAGGGGGGCAGAGAGACGAGAAAACTGTCAGAGGTAGCAAATAAAGTGGAGAGTTGCGAGCAGACAGGGAGAGCAGGGGAGGACAGTAAAAATTGTTGTCAGAAATGCAATTACACACTGTAAGTTTTCAATAAGTTGATGTTAATTGTGATAAAGTATGATTAGAGAAAAATTACTCTGACCTGTGCCTTGGCTGGAGCAGCAAAGAAAGAGGAAATGAGATGCCTGTCAGAGACTTATAGACAGGATGTGCTGGACTCTGATTGGTTAAGATTTTCTTTTGATTGATTGACTTGTGCTGCTGGAGGCATAAAGTAAAGAAAGTTTATGCAAAATAGGAAGCCTCCTGTCATGTGATAAAATTGCAGGTAAGATCTTTCTCTATAGAGCTATAAACTGGAATACAGTTTATCCATCAAATAGTATCATGAATAACAAAAAAGAACAACGGACGATCCCGCAACCCAGCAAAACATAAACACAGTCTAATGGGCATGGATTCTCTGATCAGGGTGCAATTTAGACTGTAAGGGCACTTGGTAATGAGCTATCCAGGGACATATAATGGGTTAGGGCGCTGTCCAGGGAAAGTCGAGTCTGGAGGATAGTTTGTACATATAGCCTCTAGGACTGGGAAGGCACCGTACGGAGTGTATCTTGTTAGCTGGGGATGCTGCAATCAAGTTCCCAGACACGGCGGCATTTGGGTGGGACTATGCATGGAGGATCCCCCGGTGTGGGAATCAACATTTATGTGTATAAATGCCTGTGTTGTGTGCAATAAAGCTGCATTCTTCTCTCCACAGAGGCCATAGTGAAGCTTTGGCGACTGGGTCTGAAGCGCTCCAGGGTTCCTGATAGCAGCTAGAAGGAAAACTTAGCGGAGGTACTCAGTCATACGATGTGTTAGCTGCTACTCCTTAATTATTGGCTTGTCTACCCTTTACTCTGTCTCCTACCATCAACCTCGGCTACTATTCTGGCCATTCTATTCAATAAATCTAGCCACTTTAAGTACCGGTAATATGGACTGTTATATTCCTTTGTTGTGTTCTGGTGAAGCAGCAGAGCAACCAATCAGATAGTTTCCATAGAACTAACTAAGCTCTGTGCAAGAGTGGGAAAGAAAAAATGACAGCTGGAAATCTCAAGAGATCCATTATTCCAAACAAGATGGCAAATGCAAATCTTGAGAGTAGTGAGACACCAATAACCATCCTAAGGCCAACGGAGCAAGACTGAGGAAGGCAAAATAAATATAAAAGGTACAGCACACCAACAGCTAATGATTAGGGAAAAACACAAAAGATAGAGGCAATACTCTAAATAAAATGGAATTTACACCCATACAATGGTTGGAGTGCAACCTTGTGTTATCTGATATGGAGCAACAAAGAAAGAGGTTTGTGCTTCTTGTTATGTGACCTCAGGGCCGCCATCAGGGGGTGACAACCATGACAGTTATCACGGGCCCGGCGGTTCTGGGGGGGCCCGGACTGCACAGGTAATCCTCTGCATGCCCGGGCCCCCAGCCCTTCAATCTTTATATATATATATAGCAAGTACCTCTGCGGGCCCAGGATATACTTACCTTCCCCTCCAGCACTCTCGCGAGCCACAGCTGTAAAGCGTTGCCGCGGGTTGTCATGAAAACACATTCACCACACACATACATCATCAAACAGACAAACTGCATCCACTACACAACCACACACATCATCCACCACATAAACACACAAACTGCATCCACTACACAACCAAACACATCATCCACCACATAAACACACACACTGCATCCACTATACAACCATACACATCATCCACTACACAACCACACACATCATCCACCACATAAACACACACACTGCATCCACTACACAACCACACACATCATCCACCACATAAACACACACACTGCATCCACTACACAACCATACACATCATCCACCATATAAACACACAAACTGCATCCACTACACAACTATACACATCATCCACTACACAACCACACACATCATCCACCATATAAACACACACACTGCATCCACTACACACATCATCCACTACGCACACACACATACAGCATCCACTACACAGACACACACTCTGCATTCACTATACACACACACTACACATACACTCTGCATTCACTATATACACACTACTTCCACTACACAAACACACACTCTGTATTTACTATACACACAAACACTACATCCACTACACAAACACACACTCTGTATTTACTATACACACACACACTACATCCACTACACAAACACGCAATCTGCATTCATTATTCACATACTACATCCAGTACAGAAACACACACTCTGAATTCACTATACACACAATACATCCTCTATACACACACACACACACACACACACACACTCTGTCCACTACACAAACATACAATCTGAATCCACTATAAACAGCCTATCCACTTTACTTTGTATCCACTACACACATTCTATAGCCACTATACACACACAAACAAATTCAGTGCACACACACTTCATCCTTGTGGGTGGACTTAAAGGGACACTATAGTCACCTGAACAACTTTAGCTTAATGAAGCAGTTTTGGTGTATATAACATGCCCCTGCAGCTTCACTGCTCAATTCTCTGTCATTTAGGAGTTAAATCCCTTTGTTTATGAACCCTAGTCACACCTCCCTGCATGTGACTTGCACAGCCTTCCATAAACACTTCCTGTAAAGAGAGCACTATTTAGGCTTTCTTTATTGCAAGTTCTGTTTTAATTAAGATTTTCTTATCCCCTGCTATGTTAATAACTTGCTAGACCCTGCAAGAGCCGCCTGTATGTGATTAAAGTTCAATTTAGAGATTGAGATACAATTACTTAAGGTAAATTACATCTGTTTAAAAGTGAAACCAGTTTTTTTTCATGCAGGCTCTGTCAGTCATAGCCAGAGGAGGTGTGGCTAGGGCTGCATAAACAGAAACAAAGTGATTTAACCCCTTAAGGACTGGACTGTTTTTGCGATGTTGTACATTTGCGACCAGGCATATTTTTACACTTTTGTGGTGTTTGTGTTTGGCTGTAATTTTCTGCTTTCTCATTTACTGTTCCCATACAAATTATATATTGTTTTTTTCAGGACAAAAGGGGCTTTCTTTACATACCATTATTTATATAATCTCATGTATTTTAATTTAAAAAAAATACAAAAATCTGATGAAAAATTGAAAAAATACATGTTTTTTGACTTTTACTTGAAAAATCTTTTACTCATCTACAAAAGCGAATGAAAAAAACTGCTAAATAGATTCAAAATTTTGTCCTGAGTTTAAAAATACCTAGTGTTTACGTGCTTTTTTGCTTTTTTTTGCATGTTATAGGGCTATAGGTACAAGTAGGATATTGCGGTTTCAAAACATACATTTTAAAATTTATCAATAGTGACATTGTAACACTATTATCTGTCATAAATCTCTGAATAACACCCACATGTACATATTTTTTTTAAAGTAGACAACCCAGGGTATTCAATATGGGGTATGTCCAGTCTTTTTTAGTAGCCACTTAGTCGAAAACACTGGCCAAAGTAAGCATTCATATTTGTTTGTGTGTGAAAAAAGTAAAAAAACTAAATTGAACGCTAATTTTGGCCAGTGTTTGTGACCAAGTGGTTACTAAAAAAGACTGGACATTCCCCATTTGCAATACCTTGGGTTGTCTTCTTTTGCAAATGGTATGCCATCATGGGGGTAATTCTCATTCCTGGGCTACCATACGCTCTCAAAGGCAACGTAACCAACTTGGCCATTTTCAATGTAAAAATATTTGACCCATATATTTGACCTTGTAACTTTCAAAAATGCTATAAAACCTGTACATGGGGGGTACTGTTTTACTCGGGAGACATCGCTGAACACAAATATTAGTGTTTAAAAACTGGAAAACGTATCACAACAATTATATCATCAGTAAAAGTGCTGTTTGTGTGTGAAAAATGCAAAAAAAGTAACTTTCACTGACAATATCATCGCTGTGATATGTTTTACTGTTTTGAATCACTAATATTTGTGTTCAGCGAAGTCTCCCGAGTAAAACAGTACCCCCCATGTACAGGTTTTAGGGTGTCGTAGAACGTTACAGGGTAAAATACAGTGCTAGCAAATTAAATTCTCTGAAATTTCGGCCTGGGTTGGCAGGCAGGTCCCTCAAATTGCAATCTATAAAATTACTGAATTATGTAAAAATATTACATAAATACGCACGTAGAATTTAAATATATATGCATATTTATATATTTTAAGTCTACGTGTATATTTATATAATTATTTATGTAATTTTGTATATGGACGTATGTATATTTCTTATTATTTTTATTTATTTTTATATTCATAGATATATATACAAATTCATTCTAAGTGTATTTTGATATAAATATATATATATTAATTTTAAAATACAGTTAGAATAAAATTTCATATAGCTATATAATTTTTTTAAAATTTTTTATTATTATTTAAAAAAAATTTATTTAATTTAAATTACTTATTATTTATATTTTATAATAATATATATATACAATATATATAGTTATTATATATATTATATATATACGTGTGTAATTTAATTATAAGTGTATTTTTATATTAATATAAGTACATATTAATATAAAAATACACTTAGTATGACATTATATATATATGATATATAGACATATATTATATAGATATAATATATGTCTATATATCATATATACACATATATAATTATTATTATTTTTTTTTATTAACATTAACTTTATTTTTATTTTTGATTTTACACATGCAGGGAGACTGCCTGTCAGCACAGACAGTCCCCCTGCAGGCAGCACTATGGACACCTATTGTGACCATGTGATCGCTGTGTTAGCGATCACATGGCCACAGGGGTCCTAAATCAGTGTGGGGAGACTGTCTGGGCTGCAGGCAGTCTCCCCACAACCGGAGCCACGCTGATCGCCGCCGGGGGAACGACGGCGATCAGGTAAGTAGCTCTGACCGTTAGGACGGTTCAGGACCGTCATCGGTCGGCAAGCCAAAAATGCCGATGACGGTCCTGAACCGTCCTCGGTCCTTAAGGGGTTAACTCCTAAATGACAGTGAATTGAGCAGTGAAATTGCAGGGGAATGATCTAAACACTAAAACTGCTTTATTTAGCTAAGGTAATTTAGGTGACTATAGTGTTCCTTTAAGATGGGCCCTATGGGTGGCCTTGGGGGCGGGTCATGTGGGCAGACTTGAGGCAGGTCATGTGGACTGACTTGGGGGCCGGGTCCCGGGGGGCCCAGACCATGGGCTGTGTCAGGGGCCCCGACATTTCTGGTGGCAGCCCTGTGTGACCTTATTTAACCTATTCGTTTTAATAGGCTACCTGTTACTAAGTTGTGTTTGCTGTTATGCAAAGAATGTCTAAGCAAAATATAAAGCCTCATGTCATGTAATAAAATGTGACATTTACTTTTATATCCTCAGCAAACCCCACTTTACTGAATAAGACTGCTAGTGTTTTCTGTAAATACAGAATCCTTTTCATGCAGAACCCACAAGATATAGAAAACACACTACTCTCTATGAAAGCTTATGATGTTTCTAATGCACATCATGTGAAGAAAAGATGCAGGATACAGTGGAACTGCCATATAGCATAGTGCTGCATGGTAAGAACTTTTGGTCAGAGAGAAAATTATGTGGTCTCAGTTGAATTTTAACTCAATTGTACATTGATAGATCGAACCTAAAACATTATCACATTACACTGTTGTGTTCCAGTGAACAAGATATAAAGCAACCACAACCTCAATTTCAAATTCACAGATTCACACAAAAATAACTAAAAATAATTTTAAAAAATAAATGTTGGCCAACTTGGCACACACAGGCAAGATATTTTAGTAGGGTAGTGAACAAATGTGGACAAACTTGTGAAATATAGTACCAATTCAGCTATGTCCATACCGCGGTTGCAGGGGTCGTAGCTGCGACCGGGCCCGTCACTCCAGGCCCGGCTTCCCCGTGGACCCCGCGACCAGGTATCAGCTTCCACGTGTTGCGGCCCCATCGTTTTGCCGCACAGGCGAACCGCCGGGGCCGCATGTTAAGGGGTCCATCGGGTGGCCCATGCTGTCAGGGCCACCCTATGGAGATGGATTGTCAGGGGGCCTGGTCAGTGCTGGGCACTTTAGCAGCGCGACCGGGCCCCCTGTGATTACATCACTGCTGGGAGGAAGTGACTCCCCGGTCACTCCTCCCAGCATACAGAGAGCACGCGCAGGTGGTGTTGCAGTGTAAGCATGCAGAAGCCAAACACAGAAATATTGGACACAGGTCTTCAGGAAGTAACAGGCCTTTATTCACATTACCGATCGGGTCTCAGATGAACTCCTGTTCCAACATTCTGAGAGACATATACTTGTGGCTTGGGACTTTTGTTAACTGCATATCTCCTCCCATACAGTATAACCCCTCCTATATTCCTCAGACCAATCAATGAGCAGAATATAGACTTGTACATCTAGTCAAACCACATGGCTCATCCAAGACAAAGGAAATAAGTGCAATTTCAGTTCCTGCATTCCTGCACATGCTCAGTACACTGATGACAGTATCCTAGCTACATGTAGCTAACCAACTGACACAACATACACATATGCCACATGGAGATTTTGGCCTACTAAATTTTAACCATGCTGGAATCCCATCACATTCCCCCCTTTGATGCCTCTGATATAACATTATTCCAGATGCATCACCAATCACAGTTTTACCTACATCTCTCAAGTAGCCATTGAACCAGAGTAGACCTTGTAAGCATCTTAAAAACTCCTTCAACATTCTTCATCCTGAATATATTCTCTTCGGGCTAGGGGATCATATCTTCCAGACAGCCATTACATGGGCAGCTGTCTTTCTCTCTATAGTACTCTCTATAATACTATGTAGGGACCTTACCACTAGTGGAATTAGACAGGGCAGGAGGAGGCACAAAAAAAATATAATAAATTCTACTCCTCCTACTAATGTCTTAATTCCTCCAAGCTGCTCATACCAACTTCCAAACCAACTACTTAGGTTATACCCATTCCAGACCTGAGTAGGTACATGCTCAAATTTAACCATGTGGCTTGTAAGTTCAGCCACTGCCTGCCCTTCATCATCTATGTGCAGACAACAGTTACTTAGATTAAACTTTCCGCATACACCTCCTTCTACTGCTAGTAAGTAATCAAGGGCTAGCCTATTCTGGTATATGGCTGATCACATCTTGGTATTTTGCTTAGCTAGAAGATTAAGCACTTGAGCTGTCTCATTAGTAATAATCTCAACTACCGCCTGTAGTCTAATAATGCGGTTGAGCATATATAATCGGAGTTCTATATCCATAAGTGCCATCTTCTGCCCAAGTAGTAGGTCCATAATAATTAATAATACGTTGAGGGGGCCACTCATCTTCCCAGTTACCTATATTCAAGGATGCTCTCTCCCTTTTATGATTTACATCGTAAACCTTAACTCCCAAGGTCTCTCCTGTTTCGATTGGCAACAAGAAGAAGGATGGCTTTGGCATACCTAATACACATGCCCCTTCCCAATCTTGTGGTAACTCCGAATAAGTTTTCTTACCACAGATCCAGTATAAATTTGCTGGGGCTTTCCAACTAGATGTAGCCGATAAGTCAAACCATACCTCCTTTAAATGAGTGTAATTGGCAAACGGATTAGTAGGTTCCGAGACATTTGAAGCTGACCACCAAGTAGTATTTTTAGTATTAACATTATAGGCTTTTTGTCCCAAGCAAGTTAGCTCACCTACAGACGTGTTATACATTGTCCCTTTCCTGGCTATACAAACATGACCTATAATGGAGGTTTTTAACCACCATTCCAATTTACTTCTAGTACTTACTTGATGATCAGACTGGAAAGGTATCTGTTGTTCATATGTCTCAGAGCCAGGGTACCATATTTCCTTTGCCTCCCATGGCCACTGGTCTCCCATATTAGTACCTCCACACACATAGCAATTAGTTACATTAAGACTACCTGCAATACCCTCAGCCAAATCAATAAATAGGTTGTTAACATTATGGGGAATTTTATCCTCAGTACTCATCTCCTCATAGAAGGAATGAGAAACCTGATGAGTTTGAGTTGCCACTGTCTCAGTTTCAAGACCTACATATATTATTGTTCCTGAATCTACTCCTGTGCCATATATTTGAAACCCAAACAGACCTCCAAACCTGTCAATAAAGTACTGCAGATTGGAAATGGTCATGTGAACGGGGTTACACACATAGTTTTACAGTATGGTGTGGTAGGCAACCTTTGGATAATCATATCTTGATCCACTGTTTTTCCCAGGTTGCCCAACCTACACATGACAAATAGGGGCAGAAGTTAGTCTCTATTTGGGCAATCAGGATCAGTAGATCTTATACTGGGACATAAGTATTTATCATTAAACCCATAAGTTCGTTCCCATTTAAGATTACCACATACATTCCAAAGTCTTCCACTACCCGAAATCGCCTTACATGCATCAAATAGTAGAATACCCGCGGAATGTATGGTGCTTATCACAGTCCTATTTATTAATGTCCCCTGGGAGTTACTATTCCGAATTACCAACCAAATTGTACGGGGTTGGAAATGGGGATCAAAACATTTAGACTCTCCTGATATTGGCTTGCACACACTATAATCAATATCCAAATATCTACATTTAGATACAGATCCCTTACATTCATACTGTGAGTGCCAGATGAGAGTTTGGGATATTTGGTTACCTGTTTTAGTAGTCTTAATGCAACTATCGCAATTCGGTATGTCTGTACTCCTACCTTCCTGAAAAATCATAAAAATACTAAGACACAATAAAACACATTATTCCTGAAATCCTCATTTTTCTTCGACCGTGCGATGGCCTCTCAGCTTCCCGATTGTGAGGGCTGCAAGGATGTTGTTCTTCTGATCCTCACTTTCCTTCACAGAGATCCCTTCAAGATACTCTGGCTATGACACGTAGGCAGGTGGTCAGGCTTTATTATGGCCGTCAAAACACCTACTTGATGATCTTTGTAGACTTTTAACTAGAATGTCTCGATATCCCCTCGTCACTCCGACTAAGTTGCACGCTTCAACCGGGTCCTGCAAGGATTCTCAGGATCTGGAGTAGTTTGCCAAGAGTCTGCTGCTGGTTTAACCTTAGAATGATGAATCCAAGGAGTCACTTCCGCCACCTTTACAGCTGTTGGGGTAGATAAAAGAACAACATACAAAGGCTAACAGGATACACCCCGAGCTTTAACTCAATATGTATTGGTGGGATATTACGAGCAAGTCCTGGAGGATTATTTTCTTCCCATACTCCTGGAATGTCAAATAAGGATTCATCACTCTTAGGGTTAACACTTGTCACTATGGAATAGAAGCGTCATTCTTCTTCCCTTGGCACCGATATCACCATTATGCCTGGTAATCCCTTAAACTTCAGAGATGTTAATCCATTAGGTAAAAGGTTATCTGAGCTTAAAGCTTCGATAATAGATCTCGTCCTAAAAGTTGAATCGGACACTCTGGCATATATAGGAACTAATGCTTCACCACATGGCCTCCCAGAATACAAGTGCGACTCTTAAGAACCGGTCTAGCTGCACTTCTCCCAGTAGCTCCTATCACAGTTATAGTCTTCCCCGAAGGCGGAGCCACCATCTTAGTCACCACAGAATGTTCAGCACCTGTGTCGATCATGAAAGAACTTCTCTTTCCCCCTATTGCTACATCGACCATAGGCTCGCTCGACCAAGTGGGATGGAGCCCAGTCGGTATCAATAGTCTTCCATGATAGTGTCAGCCAGACCCACAAAATCTCTATCCTCTCTTTCTCTAGGTCTCTGCGTGGGTGGATAGTATCTGTCTCCTTGAACACTTCCTCTACTATTCCCATCATTCCCTCTAAAACTTCCTCTTCCTCTATAACTACCACTATAACCTCCTCGTACCCTTCTCTCTCCTTGTCTATCACCTTCATACTGCTCTCTCTGTGGACACTCACTCTTCCAATGTCCCTCCTTTCTACAATACGCACATTAATTCCTACTTAAAGTCCCTTGCTCAGCCTATTCTCGTCTCCTCTATTCACTTCCCTGTCTTTCTACACTTAAGATAGCTACCGCTAGCATATCTGCCTTTTTCCTCATTTTACGTTCTTCCTCCATCTCCCTATTCATATATACTGTATTTGCAATCTCCATTAGCTGTATTATGGACATCCCTACAAATCCCTCTAATTTCTGTAATTTCCTTTTACTATCACCTTGGGCCTGGCTGACAAATGCTGAGTCTATCATTCGGAAGTTTTCAGGGGCCTCTGGATTAAAGGGAGTATACAACCTATTTGACTCAAGCAGTGTCTAATATGGGACTTCGGCAAGGCTGCCCAATAATAGGTTCCAGTCTAGGAGTAGTAAGATAATTTTATTAGTCAGCATTTGGTGGATGAAAAAACGTTTTTTGTTTAAAGTGTTAAACCAAAAACCTACCAGTAGGTGTCACCAGAGGGTAATTGTATCAAAATAATCTTTATGGGTCTAATAAGAAAACTCAACTTTTAATATATTTATACATAAAATAAAACCTTATAGCAATAAATATATTAAAATAGGGTAAGCAATCCTACATCTATCTGTTATAAACAATGTATTATCAATGTAACTCCCGAAGATGGCCAGTAGGTGGCTTAGAGTGCCTCCCTAAAGTCAAATGAAACAAATAGACTTTAATTAATTATGTCCTATTTTATTATTACTTATTTTAATCAATGTCCACCCTGCTAGCTAGGCTTGATTAAATCTTTAGTTCTAAGGTAAATTAAACATTTCAGTTTGTAGTTTAGTAAAAGGGGACATTTTGGACAAAGCTGGGAGGGGCCCATCCAGTAACTAAAAAAACCAATATACCATTTGATACCATTGATCATTGATTAGGGGGAGGGGTAGTACAGAAATACAAGAGTTTGAAACACAGGAACAGATAGGTATGTGGGTAGGCGGGGACAGTAGAGCAGGGGGAGTGCAAATACTGATTATACCAGCCAGAAATGGGCGTGGCTAATCTGGCTCTGGAGGATGTTTGGGGGGTTGGTAATCAGATGCCAGGGGGGGAGGGGATGTCCAAAGCAGTTGTAATTAAGTCCTTAGTTCTGACCACCATGTGGCTACATTGTTTCCCATATGACACAGTTTAATTCACCAAGGCAACAATCAGTTTCCAACAGTCAATTTATAGAAACTGATCATAGAATTCCAGCCTACTAGTTACAGCCACATGTACACCCTGCACTAAATTTAAGTGAAGACTGCTACATGGAGGCCATGCGGCCACCAGGACAAGCTACTCCCTACTTTTTTTTTTTTTTTTTAAACATACAAGACAACAGCCTAGTGAATCAGATTATTTCAACAGAACGTCTGATTCAAAAAGCTGTACAAATATACACACAGTTTCAACAGTCACACCAATCTCCTTATCACCAGCAACACATTGCGCAGTCACTAGGCCCAAACACACACACAGGATCCTCACATGCTCAACAATATCACGACGTCGCACACACGAAATTAAATCAAAAACCCACCAAAGACTATACACTTATCAATGTAACTATTATTCAAACCATACAACTATCCACGCTATTAATCCATATAAACTAACCGATCACATAACATTTCAACAAATTCATCTCTACAATTATCCGTACTATAAATCAACTCTTGACTAACCAACTATATCACATTCTAGTAACCTCATCTTTACAGTCAGTGGTTATGGTACAGTTAGTAAGTGGTTATAATACAGTTTTAAAGTCACAGATCAGTTAGTAACAGTTATGGTATTATACAAATAACATAAAACAGCAATTGTTAGTAATTTTTACACAATGTCAGTGGTTATGGTACATGTCAGTAGTTATGGTACCGTGCGCTATTTTACAGTTATACACACAATTTACACTCCCACTAGACAGCAGAGCTCTAACTTTCTAGTAGGACATACAAGTTAACCAATTCACCAACTACAATATATTTAACAACATTTACAATAATCCCAACTATTCTAACTGGCCAGCACCTCGAGAGCTTTCGATCTATTTATACACCAGAGATTCGATAAGTTCTTCGCTGCCCAGACACCACGTATAGCGAACTAGAGGGCAGAATTTACACAGTACCCAGCTAGTCTATTAAACTATCAATAAGCTAGTGGCTGGATTTACAACAGAGCACACTTAGTTAAGATAGGGTGAAATCTAGCAAACTATAATATACAACAGAGTATGCTAGTCTCCCGGTCCCCCCGACCTAGCGAACAAAATTTACACCCTAGATACGCTAGTCAAGACAGGACACCGGTGTCCGACATGAGCTATTTACACCAGAACTCAGTCTGACCCAAACCACCTATATTAGACGGGCTGACTACAGAGCGTCTAATTTCCAGATAAGTGTTGCGCTTTCACTTCTTCCTTCTATTGAAGGGGCCAATACCAATAACCGGTTCCAAATATAAAACCCCTTGTGGGTCTACCGCTCTAACGGTATCAATCTCACCTGTTAATTACTGGACCTGGGTTCACTCATAGACGGAACAATCCGGGACTCACTGCGCAGAAGCCGATGATCTCCTGGACAAAAGGCCAGTGGCGCCGAGACGAAAGGAGGTCCACGCAGTAGAAGTCCAGGATTGTAGCGTAGAAGGTTTGGTAAAAGTTTACCGTCTCAAATCTCTGTGCCAGCTTCCGTGCGATGAGGTTCCCGGCCCAATTGCACCAGAAATGTTGCAGTGTAAGCATGCAGAAGCCAAACACAGAAATATTGGACACAGGTCTTCAGGAAGTAACAGGCCTTTATTCACATTACCGATCGGGTCTCAGATGAACTCCTGTTCCAACATTCTGAGAGACATATACTTGTGGCTTGGGACTTTTGTTAACTGCATATCTCCTCCCATACAGTATAACCCCTCCTATATTCCTCAGACCAATCAATGAGCAGAATATAGACTTGTACATCTAGTCAAACCACATGGCTCATCCAAGACAAAGGAAATAAGTGCAATTTCAGTTCCTGCACATGCTCAGTACACTGATGACAGTATCCTAGCTACATGTAGCTAACCAACTGACACAACATACACATATGCCACATGGAGATTTTGGCCTACTAAATTTTAACCATGCTGGAATCCCATCACAGTGGAAGCAGGAAGGAGGAGGGAGTCAGAGTGGGAACTCTGACTCCCATCAGGCTGAGCCACCACTGTACCCCAGGGAAAGCCACAAAAGGTAGGAAACATTTTGTGTATATGTGTGTCTTTGTATGTGTGTATGTGTGTGTGTGTCTGTCTGTATGTGTGTGTGTGTATCTGTATGTGTGTGTCTCTGTATGTGTGTATGTATGTATGTGTCTGTGTCTCTGTATGTGTGTGTGTGTGTGTGTATCTGTAAGTATGTGTGTGTGTGTCTCTGTATGTGTGTGTGTCTCTGTATGTGTGTGTGTGTCTCTGTTTTGTGTGTGTCTGTCAATGTCTGTGTGTGTCTCTGTATGTGTGTGTGTGTCACTGTGTGTGTGTCTGTCTGTGTCTCTGTATGTATGTATGTGTCTGAATGTGTGTGTCTCTGGGTGTATGTGTCTGCATGTGTGTATGGATGTTTCTGTGTGTGTGTGTGTGTGTGTATGTATGTATGTATGTGTCTGTCAGGGGGGTTTGTCTGTCTGTGTGTATGTGTTTGGGTCTGTATGTATGTGTCGGGGGGGGGGGCCATGGACAAGGGTGGAGAGAGTCAGGGTAGAGGGGGGTGAGGGGGGTGAGGGGGCCCCACGGATCAGTTTCCCACCTGGGCCCCATGGATTGTGTGTACGCCACTGTACCAATTATATATCTGTGTATGGGCAGTTTTTGACCCCAATGTATGCATTATTGAAACATTTTTAAAATTGTATCAAATATTTTCTAGCCTTGTTGATTTACTTGCCTGTATGGTTTTGATCTGATGTTAATTTAAAAAAAGAAAAAAAAGAATGCAATCTTTAAAAAAAAAAAAAAAATGTTTTAATGGATTTTATAACATTCCATATTAAGAGTTTGACTGCATTTATAGTCATTTTTGTGATGAAAGCAAAACAGATGAAAAGGGAGAAGCAAAACACATAACATTAACCCCTTCAGGACCAGCCTGTTTTGGCCATGTTGTACATTAAGGACCAGGGCTCTTGTAACACTTTTGTGGTGTTTGTGTTTTGCTGTAATTTTCCTCTCTCTCATTTACTGTCCCCATACAAGTTATATATTGTTTTTTTCAGGACCAAAAGGGCTTTCTTTACATACCATTATTTGTATCATGTCATATAATTTACTTTAAAAAGAATAATAAAATATGGTGAAAAATTGAAAAAAAACAAAACATGTTTTCTTTTACTTTTGCTTGAAAAATCTTTTACTTACATACAAAAGCTAGTGAAATAAACTGCTAAATAGATTCAAAATTTTGTCCTGTGTTTAAAAACACCCAGTGTTTACGTGCTTTTTTGCTTTTTTTTTGCAAGTTATTGGGCTACAAGTACAAATAGGAAATTGCTGTTTCAAAATATATATTTTTAAAATGTATTAATAGGGACATTGTAACACTATTATCTGTCATAAATCTCTGAATCACACCCCACATGTACATATTTTTTTAAAGTAGACAACCCAGGGTATTCAATATGGGGTATGTGCAGTCTTTTTTAGTAGCCACTTAGTCACAAATACTGGCTAAAGTTAGCGTTCATATTTGTTTGTGTGTGAAAAAAGTAAAAAACTAAATTGAATGCTAATTTTAGCCAGTGTTTGTGACTAAGTGGCTACTAACAAAGACTGGACATACCCCATTTGCAATATATTGGGTTGTCTTTTTTTGCAAATGGTATGCCATCATGGGATAATTCTCATTCCTTGGCTACTATGCGCTCTCAAAAGCAACGTAACCAACCAGGCAATTTTCAATGTAAAAATATTTGACCCTGTAACTTTCAAAAACGCTATAAAACCTGTACATGGGGGGTACTGTTATACTCGGGAGACTTTGCTGAACACAAATATTACTGTTTCAAAACAGTAAAACATATCACAGCAATTATATCATCAGTAAAAGTGCTGTTTGCGTGTGAAAAATGCAAAAAAAGTCACTTTCACTGACAATATCATCGCTGTGATATGTTTTACTGTTTTGAATCACTAATATTTGTGTTCAGCAAAGTCTCCCGAGTAAAACAGTAACCCCCATGTACAGGTTTTAGGCTGTCATAGAAAGTTACAGGGTTAAATACAGTACTAGCAAATTAAATTCTCTGGACTTTTAGCCTTTGTTGTCAGGCAGGTCCCACAAATTGCAATCAATAAAATTACTTAATTATGTAAAAATATTACATAAATACGCACTTAGAATTTAAATATATATGCATATTTATATATTTGAAGACTGCATGTATATTTATATAATTATTTATATAACTTTATATATGGACATAGAAACATAGAAACATAGAAACATAGAATGTGACGGCAGATAAGAACCATTCGGCCCATCTAGTCTGCCCAATTTTCTAAATACTTTCATTAGTCCCTGGCCTTATCTTATAGTTAGGATAGCCTTATGCCTATCCCACGCATGCTTAAACTCCTTTACTGTGTTAACCTCTACCACTTCAGCTGGAAGGCTATTCCATGCATCCACTACCCTCTCAGTAAAGTAATACTTCCTGATATTATTTTTAAACCTTTGTCCCTCTAATTTAAGACTATGTCCTCTTGTTGTGGTAGTTTTTCTTCTTTTAAATATAGTCTCCTCCTTTACTGTGTTGATTCCCTTTATATATTTAAATGTTTTGACATGTATATTTCGTATTATTTTTATTTATATATACATAGATATATATATACAATTTCATTCTATATATTTAAATGTTTTGACATATGTATATTTCGTATTATTTTTATTTATAAATACATAGATATATATATACAATTTCATTCTAAGTGTATTTTTATATAAATATATATATATTAATACCAAAATACAGTTAGAATAAAATTTCATATAGATATATATTTTTTATTATTATTTTTGCGTTTTTTAATTTATTTTAATTTACTTATTTGTATTTTATAATAATATATATATATATATATATATATAATATATATAGTGTGGCGAAAGCTGCCTCGCCACTGGACATTGGAGAGGCCTGGCTGCCCGCCTCCTACCTGCTGACTATGGCCCCTTGTGAATTTGTACTTTTGAATGCAATATTTGGGCATGTGGTATTTTATATTGCTGCTACTGGCCCTTTAAGGGCCATCCATGGACATATTATGACTGTTAGGAACAATGCCCTTTAAGACTGTGTAGCAGATTGCATTCAGGCTGTATTTAATATTATGTGTTCGGTAAACGGTGTTATGTGTATGCAGCATTTGTCTGATTGTTCGGTAGAATCACTCCATTCATTATATTGGGTGAAACTACTGAACAACCAGACCCCCCAAACGGGTAATTGGCAATCTATGTAATGTGTTCTTTGTCCTCTGGGTGGCCGCCATTCGGGAAACGAATGCGTGGCGGCGGCCATCTTAAACTCCCGAACAGCGGTGTTTTGCCGTCGAGTGTCTGGAACTAAAATCGGACACTCGACTAGGCAAACACCGCTGAGACCTCCAGACTTCCATGAATTCGTGTGGAAACTACCGAATGACCCGCCGTTCGGTAGAAAGAACCCCACGAACAAGGGAATTCGTTTAAACCCTCCCCAGGCTCTATAACCCAGGCAATTCGTGTGTTTCATTCCCTTTTCTGTGACCAACTGCAGCGCCAAAATACATGGAACTATTTTCGGATACTTTTGCTATGCAGTCGTCAAAACTTTAACCCTCCATAACTCCCGAACCCCTGGTCCGATCTGGGTGATTTTTGGATATGTGTCTCACCCGGATCAGGGCTACCAGGGGATGTAACATTTAAAGGGGTAACCCTATGTTTAGGGGTACATCCAGTATCCCAGGGAATTTGTGTCTGGACTAATGGGATTATGTGTCACACTAAGGGGAGGAGATGTGTGGGAGGTAACTGGTACATTATTGGCTGGGGTACTAATTGTTGTGGATCCCTCCCTTGCATGGGAGAATGTCTTAAAAGGAGGTTGTATGAATAAATCTTGAGTTCCTGCTTAACCCTCAAAGTGAAGTGTCGTCTCATTATTGGGGGAGGATTTACTGTATGCTGTTAGAGACTGATTGCCAGGATTGTAAGCCGCTTGGGGGCTTTTCCTGTTCGTCTGCTAGCAGCTATTCGTGTGTCTCCAGTTCGGGAGTCTCGAGTATTCCCTTGGTTGCAGTTCGGGAGTTGGTGAATTCGTGGGTTTGCAGTTCAGGAGATTGGTGCTTGCAGTAGCTGTCGGTGCAGCTGAAAAAGGGGAATATCGCCTAAACGGTTTTTAACCTCTTTTGGGCAAAACGGTCCGTTACATATAGTTATTATATATATATTATATATATATACTTGTGTAATTTAATTATAAGTGTATTTTTATATTAATATATGTGTATATATTAATATAAAAATACACTTAGTATTATATTATATATATGATAATATACCGGTATATCTATATATCATATATTTTTTTCCATTTTACACATGCAGGGAGACTGCCTGTCAGCACAGACAGTGCCCTACAGGCAGACACTTAGACAGCTATTGTGGCCATGTGACCTCTCTGTTGAGCGATCACATGGCCCCCGGGGTCCTAATTCTGTCTGGGCTGCAGGCTGTCTCCCCACACCAGGAGCAGCGCCGATCGCTGAACGAGGCGATCTGGTAAGTACATCTTACCGTTATGACGGTTCAGGACCTTCAACGATCCTCAAGGGGATTTTTCCGATGACGATCCCGAACCGTCCACGGTCGCGAAGGGGTTAAGTATGTCTATCTAATATATTTGTCATAATTTTGACTCTGTATGCCACCACAATGGATTTGAAATGAAACAACTGAGATGTAATTGAAGTGAGGACTTTCAGCTTTAATTCATGGAGTTGAACAAAAATACCATATGAAACATTTAGGAATTGCAACCATTTTTATACACAGTCCCCTTATTTCAAGGGCTCATATGTAATTGGACAAATTAACACAATCATAAATAAAATTTAAATGTGTAATACTTTGTCAAGAATCCTTTGCAGGCAATAAATGCTTGAAGTCTAGAATGCAAAGACATCACCAAAATCTTTTATAATTCTTTGCCAGGCCTTTACTGCAGCTGTCTTCACGCTTAATCAGGTTTAGATCAGGGGATTGACTCGACCATTGCAGAATATCCCACTTCTTTGCCTCAAAAACTCCCAGGTTGCTTTCATAATATGTTTTGGGTCCAATCAGCTTTGCTGAATTCTGCTCAATATGAGCAGTCAATATATCCATATGCATTTCAGAATTCATCCAGCTACTTCTGTCTTTTGTCACATCATCAAGAAAAACTATAAAGAATTCTATGATAATCCACCACTGTTGTTTTGTGTAGACATCTAGGCTTTTTTTGTGTTGCAGAACTCACCAGTGCTTTTTTTCTCAGAATGCACTAAACTGTTTTATTTATTTTTTTCTTTTTCAATTTGATCACTCAGTCATATGAAATTCAAGGAGCCTCATATTACTATTTATCAATAAAATAATAATAAAAGGTTAAACATCACTAAAGTTGAGCGGACACTTGGATGTTCGGGTTCGGTGGGTTTGGCCGAACTTCGAAAAAAAGTCTGGGTTCGGGATCGAACTTGACCCCGAATTTGAACCCGAACCCGATGGTCAATGGGCACTCGAACTTTTGGGCACTAAAATGCCTCTAAAAAAGTCCTGGAAAGGGCTAGAGGGCTGCAAAAGGAAGGAAAATGGGGGTAAGAGTAGGACAAGTGCCCTGCAAACAAATGTGGATAGGGAAATCACTTAAAATAACTTAACATAACATAAAATAAGCAGCCGCTTAGTAGAGAACTCCCTAATTTCCACGGTATTAGGGAGCTATCTACTAAAAGGCTGAAAGACCTAAATTGGTATTTCAGCCACATGTACTAATACTAAGTAAAAATTACTTAGTATTAGTAAATTCAGCCCCTACTCGCTATACCACCAGTGGCTGCTCACTGTAAAAAAAAAAATAAACTAATGGGTGTAAAATGACACAGAGCACTCTGATTGGTTAGCTTGAAATCCACCAATCAGAGTGCTCTGTGTAATTTTACACAGCGTGGGAAAGTTCTTTGGAATTTTCCCAAGCTGTGTAATTTGACTCACTCTGATTGGTGGATTGAAAGTAACCAATCAGAGAGTTATGAGTCAAATTACACAGCGTGGGAAAATTTCAAAGAACTTTCCCATGCTGTGTAAAATGACACAGCGCACTCTGATTGGCTGGATTTTAAGCTAACCAATCAGAGTGCTCTGTGTCATTTTACACCCATTAGTTTATTTTTTTTTTACAGTGAGCAGCCACTGGTGGTATAGCGAGTAGGGGCTGAATTTACTAATACTAAGTAATTTTTACTTAGTATTAGTACATGTGGCTGAAATACCAATTTAGGTCTTTCAGCCTTTTAGTAGATAGCTCCCTAATACCGTGGAAATTAGGGAGTTCTCTACTAAGCGGCTGCTTATTTTATGTTATGTTAAGTTATTTTAAGTGATTTCCCTATCCACATTTGTTTGCAGGGCACTTGTCCTACTCTTACCCCCATTTTCCTTCCTTTTGCAGCCCTCTAGCCCTTTCCAGGACTTTTTTAGAGGCATTTTAGTGCCCAAAAGTTCGAGTGCCCATTGACCATCGGGTTCGGGTTCAAATTCGGGGTCAAGTTCGATCCCGAACCCAGACTTTTTTTCGAAGTTCGGCCAAACCCACCGAACCCGAACATCCAAGTGTCCGCTCAACTTTAGTGATGTTTAACCTTTTATTATTATTATGTAGAGACTTACCTGTCAGTCTCTTCATTTACCTGTCAGAGCACTCTGATTGGATGGCTTAAACCCACCAATCAGAGTGCTCTGAGCCTAATTGCAGGGGGGGCAAGGCTTTATAAGCCTTCCCCCACCCTGCAGAGCTCAGTCTGCGCGGAGCCCTCCATGGGTGAAAATTGATTTTTATTTTTTGCGCTCGTTTTCTTTTTGTTGTTTTTTTTAAAGTGCGTTGGTTATGATGGATTTTTATTTGACCTTTTTGGGGGCTGAAAAAAGAAGAGTTTAGAAGAAAGAAGACATCAAATGGTAAGGTTTTTTTTACAGGTATTTAGATAAGGTTCCCCCTCATTATTTTTAGGATGAGGGGGGTAGGTAGGGGTTATTTTGTGGATGGAGGGGGGTGACGGGGAGGGGGGTTACATTTTTATTTAGGGCCCCCTCCCACCGCCCAGGGGTGGGGGCCAGGGGGAGGACAATAGGTCCCCCCTTATTCTAAATTTAGGGCCCCCATCCACCACTCAGGGGTGGGGGCCGGGGGGAGGACAATAGGTCCCCTCCTTATTCTAAATTTAGGGGCCCCACCCACCGCTCAGGGGTGGGGGCCGGGGGGAGGACAATAGGTCCCCTCCTTATTCTAAATTTAGGGGCCCCACCCACCGCTCAGGGGTGGGGGCCGGGTGGGGAGGACAGTAGGTCCCCCTTCATTGTTATGTAGTGCCCCCACCCGCCGTGCAGGGACGGGGGCCTGGGGTGAGGACAATAGGTCCCTCCCCTTATTGATATTTAGGGCCCCCCCTCATTGTTATGTAGGGCCCCACCCGTCACGCAGGGATAGGGGGGCGGGGGGAGGACAGTAGGTCCCCCCCTTATTCTAAATTTAGGGCCCCCACCCACCGCTCAGGGGTGGGGGCCAGGGGGAGGACAATAGGTCCCCCCTTATTATAAATTTAGGGCCCCCACCCACCGCTCAGGGGTGGGGGCTGGGGGGGAGGACAATAGGTCCTCCCTCATTGTTATGTAGTGCCCCCACCCGCCGTGCAGTAGGTCCCTCCCCTTATTGCTATTTAGGGCCGCCGCTCAGAAATTCTAAATTAAACAGAATTTGGAATAAAGGAAGTATAAACATTATATCTCACTTTACAGGAAGTGTTTAGGAAGGTGTGACTATGGCAGCATAAACAATGTGATTTAACTTGTTGATGGCAGAGAATTGAGCAGTGAGATTGCAGGGTCATAATCTATACACCAAAATGTCTTCATTAAGCTAAAGTTGTATTGGAGACTATAGTGTCCCTTTAAAGAATGTAGGTCACTTATAGTAAAGGCCCTGGGGAGTCAGCACAGCTAAACGGACAAGGGCACATGTATGAGTGTGGGGATGGTGCTAGTGATTGGCTGTATGTGTTTAGGGGAGTGTTTATGTGTTTGTAGTGGGGCAGGGATCATCTTACCTCAGTGCCTGTTTGAATTCTGGCCAGCAAACAACTTCCCTCCCACCCACCCTAATTTAAGTTTTTTGTTTCATCACAGCTAGTCCTTGCCAACAGGGTTGGGGAGCAGATGGAATGTCAGGAGATGGACAAGGTGGGTCTTAACCTCCCCTGCTCTGTAAGGTAAACTTTCAAGTTACCGAATTGGACGTGCCCACCGAGCTAAGAGCCGGCTGGTGGTTAGAGCATTTAAGATGATGGGAATTTGGTTTGGACGAGGGGGGAGGCGAGACACCAGTGGGTAAAGTTTTTGTGCATAGGCACTTGGTTAAGTTCGTTGGCAAGGACGGTTATTTAAGTTGAAGGATGTAGGGCAATACGTTTTATATGTTAATTATGGTATGTATATATATTTATGTGTTTATTTATATTTAAATTAAAGGAAAAGAATAAAGTTCGGATATGTCCTACAGTTGTAAGTTTTAATAAATGCTGTGGCCTGTTTCATCCAATATGCATTGTCTGTCGTTATTGGGGGGATAAGTGGATAGTCTCTTTCTTTTAGTCGCACCACATTCCCCGCTACGTACATACATGTGGGATGGTAGTCACCATCACTGGGGTTGGAAGACAGACATTATATGTGGTTCCCCAGATTCCTTTTGTGTTTTGATCACCATGTGCCCATTATTGGTGCAGGGTATGTTGAATGTATTGCTTGTCTGTGCCTATCCCCCTCCCCCTTTCTCCTGCCCCCAGCAGGGCGTTGTCCCAGGAACACTGCCAGACCAGTTTAAAATAGCTGCTTTGTCCCTCCTCAATCTCTCATCAGTCCTTGCTATTGTCTGACCCCATCCTTCCTTGTACTATAATGCTTTATGCACCATTCTATGTAAATTAGGCTGCTGGGGACTTAAAATATGTGTGCTATGTGTATTAAAGAGTTGCTGTTTTAACCTTCACCAATTGTCGTCTGGTGTTTGGTCCAAGGTGGAAAAGGCCCTCAGAAACATAGAAACATAGAATGTGACCGCAGATAAGAACCATTCGGCTCATCTAGTCTGCCCAATTTTTTAAATACTTTCATTAGTCCCTGGCCTTATCTTATAGCAGGTATTAGCTGCGAGGCAAACTAGGCATTTGCCTTGGGTGGCATTTTTCAGGGGGCGGCAAAAAACGCCGCCCCCAAATGCCCAGGGCAAATGCCGAGTTAGCCTTGCGGCTAACTGACATGCTGGGCGCTGGGCGGCGCTGGCTGATGGTCGGGCGGGCAGCACTGGCGAGGGAGCACTTCCTCTGAGCGCTCTGCTCAGCTCCCATGAGCGCCGCAGAGTGAGGCTGGGAGCCGGAATATGACGTCTTCAACCCGGCTCCCAGCCTGACTCTGCGGCGCACGAGGGAGCTGAGCAGTCAGCTCAGAGGAAGTGCTCCCTCACCAGCCGCCCGCCCAGCAGCCCGACCGGCAGCCACTGGACCACCAGGGAGAAAGATGAACACCCCCCAGCACTCCCAAAGGTAAGGAGGCTGGGGGGGATTAAATTTAAAAAAGTGTTAATGTGAGTGATTGTGTGTGTCTGACTGTGTGTGTGATTGTGTGTGTGTGTGTGTGTGTCTGACTGTGTGTGTGTGTGTGTGTGTCTGACTGTGTGTGTGTGTGTGTCTGACTGTGTGTGTTTGTGTCTGACTGTTTGTGTGTATTTAGAAGGTGGGGCGGGGGGGAAGGGTTAGGTGGGGGTAGCGCGGGGGGAGGGCGGGGTTGCCTAGGGCAGCACAAAACCAGGATACACCACTGCCCCTAAATCCCTTTCCTCAGATGTTGAGGTTAGGACTCTATCAAATATTCTGTACTGTGCCCTTGACTTTTTACGTCCAAAATGCATTATCTTGCACTAAATGTCAGTTGCCACAACTCTGACCATTTTTCTAGTTTACCTAAATCATTTGCCATTTGGCTTATCCCACCTGGAACATCAACACTGTTACATATTAGTATCATCAGCAAAAAGACAAATCTTACCATTAAGACCTTCTGCAATGTCACTAATAAAAACATTAAATAGTATGGGTCCAAGTACAGATCCCCAATGACATCTCTAGGATTTATTTTTAGGGGGGGGCACATGGTGGGACAGGGACAAAATTAGGGGGGCACATTTAACCACGCCCTCACCACAGTTTGACCCAGCCCCTGCCGCATGTTAAGCCCCGCCCCGACACAGTGTTTTTTTTTATAATGCCTGGTGGAGAATTCATTATTTTCCACCAGGGATTATTAAAAAAAACAAACACATTTCCCTTGATACAGTGCCATAGTTGCCAACATTTGAAAATAATTTCCAAGGACATTTTGCAGCACCGTTATCAGTTACTACCTTGAAAGTTTACCACACCCACTACTGCAAAGTGCTCCCTGTATAGTGCTCTACTTTGTATAATACAGGTCTGTTTGTGTATAATATCCCGGGACAGTCAGTGCTCCCTGTATAGTGCTGCTCTCTGTATAATACAAGTCTGTTTGTGTATAATATCCCAAGACAGAGAGCAGCACTATAGAGGGAACACTGACTGTGCCAGGATATTATTCATACAGACCTGTATTTACAGAGAGCAGTACTATACAGGAAGCACTGACTGTCCTCAGGGCCAGATTAAGAGCCCAGTGGGCCTGGTGCTGACAATTATGACGGGCCTAATTACAGAGTCATATCGACCAAAAACAGTAAAACACTCCCAAGCGTCATGTATCTGATGGAGATGGTGCTGGAGAGAAAGAAAACAGCAGCTGTAAGAAAACACATACCCTAAGCTAATCTCTCTCTAATTTATGTTTTCATCTTTTAAGTAAATCCATAACCCCTAACAGCAGTGTCCAGTCAAGCAGGAAGTCAATGGGCGGGGTAAAAGGGTGTGCCAAAGTCAGCATTACCTTAAAGGATCACTATAGGGTCAGGAACACAAACATGAATTCATGACCCTATAGTGTTAACACCACCATCTAGCCCCCCTGGGCCCCTCATGCCTCCATAAATATAGCGAAATCTTACTGTATTCAAGCCTGAAGCTGTAATTCTGCATGCTGTTAGACTCAGAAAAACAAGCAGTCTGCTGACATCATTAGAAGTGATGGCCTAATCCAATCACAGTGCTTCCCCATAGGATTGGCTGAGACTGACAAAGAGGCAGATCAAGGCCTACTCATAAGTCCACTTATATGTTCCACCCACCCATGAGTTCGCTCACAGCGAGTGGAGTGTGTAGGGGATGTGTTATGTGTTATTGTAGAGGATCTAATATGTGTGCTTATGGTATGTAGTGTATAGGGATACCAGTTTGTGTAGGTGATGCAGTGTGTTTGTGTGTAGTGGAAGCAGTGTGTATTTGTGTATAAGGGATGTATTATGTGTTTCTGGTTGTGTGTAAGGCAGTGGTGTACACATGACCCATGGGGCCCCGGTGCGAAAATTGATCCATGGGCCCCCCGCGCTTACTCGGCACGGGTCAGGGCCGCAACACATGGCGGCGGGCACCTGGTTGCAGGGGTTGCAGGGCTGCGACCCCGCGACCGCAGTATGCACACACACTTAAAGGACCACTATAGTGCCAGGAAAACATACTCGTTTTCCTGGCACTATAGTGCCCTGAGGGTGGCCCCACCCTCAGGGACCCCCTCCCGCCAGGCTCTGGGGAGAGGAAGGGGTTAACATCTTACCTTTCTCCAGCGCCGGGCGGGGAGCTTTTCTCCTCCTCTCCTTCTTCCTAGCGACAACATCGGCTGAATGCGCATGCGCGGCAAGAGCCGCGCGCATTCAGCCAGTCTCATAGGAAAGCATTTACAATGCTTTCCTATGGACACTGGCGTCTTCTCACTGTGATTTTCACAGTGAGAAGCACGCAAACGCCTCTAGCGGCTGTCAATGAGACAGCCACTAGAGGCTTTAGAGGCTGGATTAACCCTCAGTGTAAACATAGCAGTTTCTCTGAAACTGCTATGTTTATTAAAAAAAAGGGTTAATCCTAGCTGGACCAGGCACCCAGACCTCTTCATTAAGCTGACATGGTCTGGGTGCCTATAGTGATCCTTTAAAGGACCACTACAGACACCCAGATCACATCAGCTCAATGAAGTGGTCTGGGTGCCAGGTTCCTCTAGTTTTAACCTTGCACCTGAAAACATAGCCGTTTCAGAGAAACGGCTATGTTTCACTGAGGGTTAGTCCAGCCTCTGGTGGCTGTCTCATTGACAGCCGCTAGAGGAGCTTCCGCGATTGCATTTGGCTTGGTATAGCAGTGAGTTCAAACTGCCGAACGGGACTTAGTCTCTGCAGCTGCAAATTCAATGTAGGAGAAGGTACAGGTCAGCGGTGTTCGTTGAAATGTGTAGCCGATTTTAGTTCCATGAATTTGGCTACACATACCGCTGACCTCCTGTGAATGAACAAAGATGGCCACCTCCACGTGTTGGTTTGCACGAACTACGGCCACCCAGCGGTCGGCAATTTACCTACTGCAGGCTCCCAGCCTGGGAGGTAAATTGCCTGCACACTTCCACTTCTGGGTGGTCTGCATGTGTGGTACTTGGTTCAGTAAGCCCCATTTACTGAACCAAGTGGGAGAAAGCCAGGAACAAATTATTTTACAGGTCTGGGGACATAGTCTTAAAGGGGCATTGTTCACCAAAGTCACAATATGTCCCCAGACGGTTCTTAAAGGGCTTACACACCCAATAAAAGTCCATAGGTTTTCAGGGGCACAATCTCCCAGGGGCCATAGTCATGAGGAAGGAGGCTGGCAAATAGTCTTCAACACAACCCAGGGAAGCAGGGCAATTTGTCATTTAAAGGGATAGTTACAAATGGCAGTTTGTAACATGCTTTGCAAGAGGCAGAGGTAGGCTGGGTGAGTGCAGCTCTTGCATTGGCAATTTGTTTGGGGTACAGATTTGATGATGATATTGGTGGGCCCGATGTACTGACTAACCTGCAAGTCAACTCATCTCGGGTCTCCTCCTGTACGGGTCTCCTTCTGAAGGGATAGAAATGTGATGGAAACTACCCTGGGCTATAGACACAGGATTACAGGTTTGCTGTTGGGGTGTGTGGGTGTCACGGTGGCCCCCTGAGAGTGCGGTCATATGGGGATAGGTTTGAGTTTGGGAGGGGGGCCATGGCAGATTTACTGGGCAGTCCCTTTCTCCACTTCCAAGTCCCCTCTTATGTTTTAGTCACTCTGTGCTTATTAAGGGCACAGTGTGACCGGGAAGCCTGGTCTAGCCTGCCCAAACTAGACTTCCATGGTCTGATCGGCCATGAGGACTTCATGCGCCCGACTGGGACAAACTTACAAACTGTGTGGAACTTTGTTGAGGAGGCTGCCAGGATGGATTGACTTCTTGGGACTTGTTACCCGACTAACTCAGGCAAAGACTGTTTGGAGGTCTGGTACCTGGTTAGTCTACCTTTGGGGGGGAAGATATGTGACAGTAGTTACCATCACTGGGGTTGGAAGACAGACACTATGTGTTGGTCCCCAGATTCCTTTTGTGTTTTGGTCACCATGTGTTTTGGCCACCCCCTCCCCCCTTTTCCTGTCCTATTGTTTCCCCAGCAGGGCGTTGTCCCAGGGACACTGCCAGACCAGATTAAACCAGCTGCTTTGTCCCTCCTCAATCTCCTATCAACCCTTGCTATTGTTGACCCCACCCTTCCTTGTACCTTTATGCACAATTGTATGTAAATTAGGCTGTTGGGGGCTTAAAACATGTGTGCTATGTGTATTAAAGAGTTGCTGTTTTAACCTTCACCAATTGTCGTCTGGTGTTTGGTCCAAGGTGGAAAAGGCCCTCAGAAACATAGAAACATAGAATGTGACCGCAGATAAGAACCATTCAGCCCATCTAGTCTGCCCAATTTTTTAAATACTTTCATTAGTCCCTGGCCTTATCTTATAGCAGGTATTAGCTGCGAGGCAAACTAGGCATTTGCCTTGGGTGGCATTTTTCAGGGGGCGGCAAAAAACGCCGCCCCCAAATGCCCAGGGCAAATGCCGAGTTAGCCTTGCGGCTAACTGACATGCTGGGCGCTGGGCGGCGCTGGCTGATGGTCGGGCGGGCAGCACTGGCGAGGGAGCACTTCCTCTGAGCGCTCTGCTCAGCTCCCATGAGCGCCGCAGAGTGAGGCTGGGAGCCGGAATATGACGTCTTCAACCCGGCTCCCAGCCTGACTCTGCGGCGCACGAGGGAGCTGAGCAGTCAGCTCAGAGGAAGTGCTCCCTCACCAGCCGCCCGCCCAGCAGCCGGGCGGCTGGAGTTTTGCCCAGTGTGGAAAAGGCCCTCAGTGATCCTAGTCAAGCCTCGACGCCTGGGTCTGAAGTGCTCCAGGGTCTCTGATAGCTATGAGGAAGCAGGCTTGGCAGAGGTACTGGGTTGAGGTACTGGAGCTCAGTCACATAATGTATCACAGATTGGGTAGCAATGAGCTTAAGCAGCATATCGACTGATACGGGAACGTATTGGTACTATTTTAGATTTACTCTTGAGCTGTTTATAGGAGTTTACTAAGCAGACATAACAAAAGAAAATAGGAACCCAAATTCAGGAAGGACATAGTTACAAGGCGACTACTTTGTTTATCTTGTCTTGTACATAAGTGGATTTGGGACCTAAAATGACCAGGCAGTCTTTTTATACTGACAACAGATGTCTGAACACATTTCCTGTTCAGTATAAACTCAAATAGTTGCCAAACATTATAGTCTCTCATACATTTTAGGTCCAGGACAATAACATTTAGAATATTTTACTCTAGAAACAATATACTATCCCAGCACTATGCCAATATATCCAGTGCTTTCAACAATTTAAAGAGAAGAGCAGTATATTGTATTTAATGTCAATATATCCAGTGCTTTTAACCAATTAAATGGAACAACAGTATATTGTATAGAATGGACTCATATACTTGGGCATACTACAAAAATATGTATTATTTGTCAGTTCTAATCTGTTTGGCCGTGATTTATTCATTCATGATGTATAGCACACCTGATATGAACAAACATTTGGAAATATTTTCACTATATCTAGAAAAAAATTATGCAGGAAATTAGATTATGCCTTCATCTATTTCATTTTTTTTTACATTTTTTCTGTGTAGATTTAAATATTTTCTCTATTAAATCCAACATTTTCAGAACAAACATTAAAACTGAGTAAAGGTAAACAATAATTAGCATCAGGGAAAGTGTTTTTATAGTACAAAACATCAATATACCTACCATGTCATATTTAGTCCACCACCATGTCACCACCAAGTGCCTCACAAATAAACACATTTATTAATTGTCTCTATATTCACCTTATTCACTATGGACTACGGACTGTCGTATATGTCAAACTCAAAACTAACAAACCATTTTGATTAAATATATCTCAAATTCCATATGTTCACAGTTTAATAATGTCAGTATTATTTTATTAACAAATGTGCTTCTTTTGTCATGATCAAACTATGGATAACTTTATTATTTCAAGCACTGTTTTTATAATGCCAAAGAAACAGTTGCGGAGCTTTGTGTTAAGCATTTCTTTCACTTTTTTTTTTTTAGTTCTTTAACATGAAAATAGTAGTTGTTGGACGAGGGATGATTAAAGGACCACTATAGGCACCCAGACCACTTCAGTTCAATTAAGTGGTCTGGGTGCCAGGTCGCCCTAGTTTTAACCCTGCAGCTGTAAACATAGCAGTTTCAGAGAGTTGGAGAAAGTCTCACTGTGCATCTGACTTTCTCCACTATAAATTTATGCTGAGCTCATACAGCTTGGCTCTTTCCTCTGCAAAAGTTAATTACTTCAATACCCTCATAACCAGACTCTCCCGCGAACCCAAACGACTATTTCACACATTTAACTCTTCTTCTCTTCTTTGCCCTGCTGTTCCTCCTCCACCTACTAACTTGACCGCCTCAGACTTTGCAACTCACTTCACTGACAAGATCTCTACAATCAGAGAAGAGATATCTCATCTTTCTTCTTCCTCTTACAATACTTCCCCTAACTTCACTCCCTCTGCTGTTCTATGTTCATTCGCACCCGCTACATTGGAAGAAGTTTCTGCTCTGCTCCAGTCCTCCCGCCCCACCACCTGCTCTCTAGATCCAATTCCCTCGCATCTCATCCGTACTCTGTCTTCTTCTCTTTCTCCACCTCTCACTAAAATCCTCAATCTCTCTCTCTCCTCTTGTATATTTCCATTGCCCTTCAAACATGCAACTGTAACCCCAATTCTAAAGAAGCCCAATCTTGACCCTAACTCCCCATCCAACTATCGTCCTATCTCGCTACTGCCTTTTGCATCCAAGATCCTTGAAAAAATTGTGTATGCAAGATTGACAGACTTCCTCAAGTCCAACTCTCTGCTAGACCCGCTTCAGTCTGGTTTCCGCCCTAAGCACTCTGTGGAAACAGCACTGATCAAAGTATCCAATGATCTACTCGCTGTTGATCATCAACAGCTTCTTCTCATCCTCCGCAATATCGTTCTACAAGATACTGCTCTCTCCTGGTGCTCCTCCTACCTCTCCCAGCGATCTTTCAGTGTTTCTTTCTCTGGCTCTGCTTCTTCTCCCTAACTCCTCTCTGTTGGTGTCCCCCAAGGTTCAGTCCTTGGTCTTCTACTGTTCTCCATCTATACTGTGTCCCTTGGTAAACTCAATAGCTCCTTTGGCTTCCAATATCATTTCTATGCAGATTACACGCAAATCTACCTGTCCTCTCCTGATCTCTCCCCGTCCCTCTTGACTAGTGTCTCTGACTGCCTCTCTGCTGTTTCTAACTGGATGGCTGCCCACTTCCTAAAACTAAACTTGACCAAAACTGAAATTCTGGTCTTTCCTCCTCAAGTGTTGTTACTCCTCTGTCTGTCTCCCTCCAAGTCAACGGTGCTACCATCAGCTCCACCACGCAGGCTCGCTGCCTAGGTGTTCTCTTTGACTCCGACCTCTCCTTCAAGCCTCATGTTCAATCTATCGCCAAATCCTGTCATTTTAATCTAAAAAACATTGCGTGCATCCGCCCCTACTTAACGCCAGATGCAAGGTGTTGGTCCATTCCACTGTCCTTTCTCGCCTTGACTACTGTAATCTGCTTCTCAGTGGTCTTACGTGCTCCCAACTAGCGCCATTACAGTCCATAATGAATGCGGAGACAAGGCTCATCTTCCTGTCCGCCCGCACCTCCCATGCCTCACCCTTCTGTCAATCCCTACACTGGCTTCCTATAAAATATAGAGCTCAATTTAAAATTCTAGTTCTTGCTTTCAAATCGCTACATAATGCTGCTCCCACCTATCTATCCTCCCTTATACACAAGTATGTCCCGTCTAGGCCCTTACAATCTGATGAAGACTTACGTCTATCTTCTGTCCGTACTCCCACCTCTGATGCTCGCCTTCAAGATTTCTTGAGGGCTGCACCGTTCCTGTGGAACTCGCTTCCTCCTCCGTTAGATGCTCACCCAGTCTCCATTCCTTCAAAAAATTGTTAAAAACCCACTTCTTCATAAAAGTGTATCACTTAAACTGTTAATAGCTCCTGACTGATTCCTCTTTTGCAACTGTCATTAGTCTAATACTATCCTTACCTTTTTGTGTCATTTTACCCCACTCCCTCTAGCATGTAAGCTCATTGAGCAGGGCCCTCAACCCCTCTGTTCCTGTGTGTCCAACTTGTTTGGTTACAACTACATGTCTGTTCGTCCACCCATTGTAAAGCGCTGCGGAATTTGACGGCGCTCTATAAATATCATAATAATAATAATAACAATAATAATTGAGGGTTAATCCAGCCTCTTGTGGCTCTCTACCTTAAAGCCACTAGAGGCCACTTCTACTGAGATGTCGCTGACGTCCATATGATAGCATTGAGTAATGCTTTTGTTTGGGCGGTTTGAAGGTGCGCGCGGCTCTGGCTCATTTGGAGCTGACGTCGGTAGGGGGAGGAGAGGTTACCAGCGCCGATGGAGCCCGGCACTGGATTAGGTAAGTGGCTGAAGGGGTATAAACCCCTTCAGCCCATCGGGAGATGGGCCCTGAGGGAAGGGGGGACCTAATAACCCTATAGTGCCAGGAAAACGAGTTTGTTTTCCTGACACTATAGTGCTCCTTTAAGGGCTGATTTTGGATTGACTCATACGTGTACATTCTATTTGATTATAGAAAAGAGAATTCTGTCAGGGTCACAGAAACGCTCATCTCAATTTAGTTTCAGTATGTTATAGTGTTATAAATGGTGCCTTTGATAAAGAGCATGTTTCTCCACTTAAAATAATTTTTTTAAGAATTCAACAATGTTGCTGATTTTGTTAAAGAATGCTCTGTCACCAATTCTTAAAGTATGCTCAATAACGTGATATAAAATTATAATATATATATAACACAATAAGATCCTGCTGCCTTGGTGATTTTAGGTTTCTTCAAGAACTCGACCTGAGCCTAAATTCTTTTTTAATATTAAAAACCACAGCCAGTGGCGGACCTACCGTGGTCGCAGGGGTCGCAGCTGCGGCCGGGCTTGTCACTCCGGGGGCTGCTCATTAAGTGGCCCACTAGGTGGCCCATGCTGTTAGGGGCACCTGATAGCAAAGTATTTTCAGGGACCCGGTCAGTGCTGCGGCATTTTAACAGCGCGATCGGGCCTCCTGTGATGAGGTCAGCACAAGAGGAGGAAGAGGAGGAGAAGGAGAGGAGCGAGTCAGAGTGGGAACTCTGACTCCCATCAGCTTGAGCCAGCCACTGGACCCCAGGGAGGTCTCCCTCCTGCACCAAAAATGTAGGAAACAGGATGATGACTAAACCATTGTGCATGTATATGTGTCTGTTTATGTGTATGTGTTTTTGTAGATATGTGTGTCTGTATGTTAGTGTGTTTGTTTGTATGTGAGTGTGTCTGTTTGTATGTGTGTGTGTCTGTATTTGTGTATCTCTATATGTGTGTGTCAGTATTATGTGTGTGCCTGTGTGTGTGTGTGTCTGTATGTGTATCTGTCGACATGTGTATCTGCATGTGGGTCTGTTTGTGTATCTGTATGTCTGCGTATCTGTATGTCAGTATGTGCCCTATGTATCTGTATGTGTGTCACTGTTTTTATCTGTATGAGTGTCATTCTGTGTATCTGATTTTTTGTCCTTAAGTGTCTGTGTATCTGCATGTGAGTCTATATTTGTATCTGTCTTTATGTGTCTCTGTATATCTGTATGTGTGTCAGTGTGTGTCTGTGTATTATTATTATTATCGCCATTGATATAGCACCAACAGATTCCATAGCGGTTTACAATATTATGAGAGGGGGGGTTTCATTATAAATAGGATAATTAGAAGAAAACTTACAGGAATGATAGGTTGAAGAGGGCCCTGCTCAAACGAGCTTACAGTCTAAAGGAAGTGGGGTATAAAACACATTAGGACAGGAAATAGCAATCAAATAAGGTGGAAGAGAAGCAGAGCTGGAGGAGAGAGTAGAGTGCTGCCCTTTAGGAGAGAGCAATAGACAGGTATGTGAGGTAGAGGTGAGTCTGGGAGGCCATAATCTTTCCTAAAGAGATGGGTTTTAAGGCACTTCTTAAACAATTGAAGCCTAGGAGAGAGTCTGATGGCGATAGGCAGGCTATTCCATAGGAATATAGGAATATATGTTTCTATGTTTCTATGAAGGGAGCCACCCGCGAGAAGTCCTGCAAGCGGGAGTTGGCCGTATGGGTGCGAGCAGCGGGCAGAGCACAGAGACCGAGAAGGGGTATACCTATAAATCTGTGATGAGATATAAGAGGGGCTAGAATTGTTCAGTGCTTTATAGGTATGGGTTAGCACTTTGAATTGACTTCTATAGGATGCAGGAAGCCAATGTAAGGACTGAAAGAGGGGTGAGGTGTGAGAGGACTGACTAGAGGGGAAAATCAGTCTGGTGACAGCATTCATTACATCCTGTAGAGGGGCAATACGGCTTTTGGGAAGACCAATCAGGAGAGGGTTACAATGATCCATGCCGGATATTACTAGAACATAGACAAGCTCCTTGGTAGCATCTGGTGTAAGAAAGGGGCACATGCGAGCTATATTTGTATGTGTGTCAGTGTTTGTATCTGTAAGAGTGTCATTCTGTGTGTCTGTGTATCTGCATGTGTGTCTATGTGTATTTATGTGTCTGTGTATCTGTGTGTTAGTTTGTGTGTCTGAGCATTTGCATGTATGTCAGTGTGTGTATCTGTACATCTATATCTGTATGTGTGTCTGTGTATCAGCATGTGCGTCCGTGTATGTATCTGTATGTGTTATATGGTGTGTATCTGCATGTATGTGAGTGTGTGTTTGTCTGTTTATCTGCATGTGTGTCAGTGCATGCACCTGTGTGTCTGTGTAACTGTCACCCCACTACACACACTGTCAACCCCCTTCACCCTGCCACACTCACAATAACTTCCCCAATCCTGTCACTCACCCATGCCATACTCACCTTCCTTCGCTGTGCCATATTCAACCTATTGCACTGACCTATTCTAGCACTATCACACACCCCCCCCCAATCACTTTGTTACACTCGCCCCCTTTCACACTGCCACATTCACCCAATCACATTAATCCATCCAATTCACTCATACTCATCCCCCCAACCATGCCACACTCTCCCTGTGGGGAGTGAATGAGACACATGGAGGGTCTGGGGTGTGTGAATGTAACAGATGGAGGGGCTGGGGGAGGGGTTGAAACATATGGGGGGGCCCAGTGCAATTTTTACACTGGGGCCTTGTGGTTTCTAGTTACGCCTCTTACCACAATCTACCTGCAACAAAACAAAACCCATACATACCCCCAAACATATTCTATACATAAAGCAGTCATAAACAGTAACATGGAATGTGATACGACAGACCCATGCATGAAAAAGGACATTCATTCTCGGGACAAGAATATAATTTTGCCTCTTTATAAATCACTGGTAAGACCACACATTGAATATGCTGTGCAATTTTGGGCACCTGTTCTAAAGAAGGATATTATGGCACTAGAAAAAGTGCAGAGGCAGGCTACAAAATTAATGAAAGGAATGGAACATATCAGCTATGAAGAAAGGTTAACAAATTTAAACCTATTTAGTTTAGAAAAACGTTGCCTGAGAGGGGATATGATAACATTATACAAATATATTCGGGGCCAATACAATCCATTGTGTGGAAATCTATTCACAAAACGGACTTTACATAGGACACGAGGCCATGCTTTTAGAGTGGAAGAAAGAAGATTTCGTCTAAGGCAAAGGAAAGGTTTTTTTACTGTAAGAACAATAAGGATGTGGAATTCTCTGCCTGAAGAAGTGGTTTTATCAGAGTCCATAAAGATGTTCAAACAGCTACTAGATGCATACTTGCAAAAACAGAATATTCAAGGATATAATCTTTCAATGTAGGGTAATAACTGCTTGGTCCAAGGATAATTCTGACTGCCATTCTGGGGTCAAGAAGGAATTTCTTCCTACTTGTTGCAAAATTGGAAGTGCTTTAAACTGGGTTTTTTGCCTTCTTTTGGATCAACAGCAAAAAACAAATGTGAGGAAGGCTGAACTTGATGGACGCAAGTCTCTTTTCAGCTATGTAACCATGTAACCCATAAAGAAGTGATAAGGTTAACTTGCATTTTCTTTAAACAAAGAAAATGTACATCCATCTATCTATCTATCTATCTAATTATTTATATAATACATAAACAGAGAAAGCTGCTCTGCTTATTTGTAAGCTATATAGGAAGCTAAAACACATAAAAACATATTTAAAAAATCGCGGGGACAGATACATTAGTTAAAGGAAATTAAGGAAGGAAACCGAAATTAAAGTTTAGTGGTAATAGCATAAGATCATATCAAAGAGTCATGTCTTTAATTTCTTTGGAGATGTGGAATGGTCCTCTGTTGTTTTGATATCTTGGGGAAAGACATACCAGAACTATGCATCATGGGAATCAACCTCTTGTTTTTACTTTCTGTAATATTTTGATGATGATATATGCTGTGGTTGACGACTGGAGGTAATGAGAGGGAACATTAAACACATATATCCAGTAGATATTGCAGTTCTCTTTGCTTGAGTGCTCTGTGGATCATGATGGGGAAGCTGACAGATGTACATCGATTGGTTACGACCTAGTATAATGTTTCCAAGATGTGGTAATAATACATGCTGTAGTGTTTTGTTTGCCCTGAAGGGTTACCTCACATGATTTTATGCAAATTATTATTATTTTTTTAAACATTTTTTTTTTATTGATGAGGAACACACAGCATATGGATAGAGTTTAAAAAATGACAATATAGAAAATGAGTAAACAACATAAACAAATAATCAGCAATCAAACACAGGCAGATTTTTTTTATTATAACAATTACTTATTAACATGAAAAAAAAAATAAAAAAATTAAAATACTGAGACGTACTCCCTCTTTCTCTTTCATTCACATTATTGTTGTATTGTTGAGCTGTAGCTTCTGTTATGCTCATTGGAATGCAAACCACATTAAATGACTGATTGCTAGCATTACATTCCTTGCACTCATACAGCAACTGTTGAAATTGTTGGTTCGCTTTCAACATGGCCACCTACTGTCAGTGCCACATACACACACTTTCACAAGTGAACCCTTCATACACTGAGTGTAGTGGGTCTTTTTAAAAATCAAATATGTTTAAAATGTAGTAGTGGTGGTGCTCATGGTCATTCCCTTGTTAACCGTCCAAAACAAAACCAAAATATATTAAAGCGGCACTATCATGCCGAACTTACCTTTCCTCAATCTCTTCCTCTTCTCCCCCTCTCTCAGGATCTGTTATTTTTTTCTTCCTGTCTTCTTTAGTTTTCTTTAAAATCATAAGACAAAGTAGGGACTCTTTGTCTTATGGAGGATTCCTCCGCTTGACCAGCTCTGACCAGCGGAGGAGCAAAGTGTGCTTCATTTCCGCTGGTCAGAGCAATTTTCCCATGATCCTTACCTTCCCTCTGTGTTCCCGCGATGCTTCCTGTCATTTTACATGAAACTGCCGAATTGCGTTCTAACTGAATGAGAACAGTCTGTTCGTTTCTCTTAGAACGCAATTCGGCACTTTATTCGGATCGGAATTTCATTCTAATGAATGAAACTCTGATCCTATTCATTGCTGTGGCTGCATCTTGCAGCCGCTTAGTAGATAACTCCCTAATTCCCACGGTATCAGGGAGTTATCTACTAAAAGGCTGAAAGACCTAAATTGGTCTTTCAGCCAAATTTACTAATACTAAGTAAAGATTACTTAGTATTAGTAAATTAAATGCCCCTACTCGCTATATCGCGAGTAGGGGCATGTGTAGTAAGCAGTGAGCAGCGTATAGCTGCTCACTGTAAAAAAAAAACTAATACCCCCCCCCCCATGCCCGTGGGGGCCCGAAATAAAGATGGGGGGGGACCTACTGTCCCCCCTGGCCCCCACCCCTGAGCGGTGGGTGGGGGCCCTAAATAAAGATATGGGGGGAACTTCTGGCCCCCCCCTGGCTCCCACCCCTGCGCGGTGGGTGGGGGCCCTAATAAAACAATAGGGGGGGGACCTAGTGTCCTCCCCCCCGGCCCCCACCCCTGTGCGGTGGGTGGGGGCCCTAATAAAACAATAAGGGGGGGGACCTACTGTCCTCCCCCCCTGACCCCCACCCCTGAGCAGTGGGTGGGGGCCCTAATAAAACAATAAGGGGGGGGGACCTACTGTCCTCCCCCCCGGCCCCCACCCCTGAGCGGTGGGTGGGGGCCCTAAATAAAGATATGGGGGGGAACTTCTGTCCCCCCCCCTGGCCCCCACCCCTGCGCGGTGGGTGGGGGCCCTTGTAAAACAATAAGGGGGGGGGACCTACTGTCCTTCCCCCCTAGCCCCCACCCCTGCGCGGTGGGTGGGGGCCCTAATAAAACAATAAAAAAAAATAACACCCAATCAGAGTGCTCTGTGTCATTTTACACAGCATGGGAAAGTTCTTTTGAATTTTCCCACGCTGTGTAAAATGACTCAGAGCACTCTGATTGGTTATCCACCAGAGTGTTATGAGTCATTTTACACAGCGTGGGAAAATTCAAACGAAATTTCCCACGCTGTGTAAAATGACTCATAACACTCTGATTGGTTATTCACCAATCAGAGTGTTGAGTCATTTTACACAGCGTGGGAAAATTCAAAAGAAATTTCCCACGCTGTGTAAAATGACTCATAACACTCTGATTGGTTAGTCACCAATCAGAGTGTTATGAGTCATTTTACACAGCTGGGAAAATTCAAAAGAAATTTTCATTACCTAATCAGGAGGTTTTGTGTTATTTGATGATAGCGTGGGAAAATTTTGAATTTTCCCACACTGTGTAAAATGACTCAGAGCACTCTGATTGGCTTAAACCCACCAATCAGAGTGTTCTAAGTTTATTCAGGCAGGGCGGGCAGGCTTTATAAGTCTTGACCTCGCCATGGAGCCTAAAGGTTCGTGGCGGCCCTAAGGGCTAACATGGATTAATTTTTTTGGCGCGACGGGTATAATGGATTTTTATTTGGCCTTTTTGGGGGCTGAAGAAAGAAGATTTTAGAAAAAAGAAGACATCAAATGGTAAGTTTAATTTTTTTTTTTTTACAGGTTATTATTTTATTCCCCCCCTCACTATTTGTAGGGTGAGGGGGGTAGGTAGGGGATAGGTTTTTTTGGGTGGGGGGGGTGGTGACTAGGGGCTTGGGACCCCTAGTCACCTTGATTGGAGGGGGGGGGTGTTTCATTTAGGGCCCCCACCCACCGCTCAGGGGTGGGGGCCGGGGGGGAGGACAGTAGGTCCCCCCCCTTATTGTTTTATTAGGGCCCCCACCCACCGCTCAGGGGTGGGGGCCGGGGGGGAGGACAGTAGGTCCCCCCCCTTATTGTTTTACTGGGGCCCCCACCCACCGCGCAGGGGTGGGGGCCGGGGGGGAGGACAGTAGGTCCCCCCCCTTATTGTTTTATTAGGGCCCCCACCCACCGCGCAGGGGTGGGGGCCGGGGGGGAGGACAGTAGGTCCCCCCCTTATTGTTTTATTAGGGCCCCCACCCACCGCGCAGGGGTGGGGGCCGGGGGGGAGGACAGTAGGTCCCCCCCCTTATTGTTTCATTAGGGCCCCCACCCACCGCTCAGGGATGGGGGCCGGGGGGGAGTACAGTAGGTCCCCCCCATTATTGTTTTATTAGGGCCCCCACCCACCGCGCAGGGGTGGGGGCCAGGGGCGGAGGACAGTAGGTCCCCCCCCCTTATTGTTTTACTGGGGCCCCCACCCACCGCTCAGGGGTGGGGGCCAGGGGGGGAGGACAGTAGGTCCCCCCCCTTATTGTTTTATAAGGGCCCCCACCCACCGCTCAGGGGTGGGTGCCGGGGGGGGAGGACAGTAGGTCCTCCCCCCTCATTATCTTCATGGCCCCCACCCGCCGCTCAGGGTGGGGGAGGGGGGGAGGACAATAGGTCCGCCCCCCTTATTGTAATTTATGTCATTTTTTTCAACAGTGAGCAGCCACAGGCTGCTCACTGTTTAGTAGACATGCCCCTACTCGCGGTATAGCGAGTAGGGGCATTTGGGAGATTTTAATCTCCCTTGTGCTATTATGGGGGTCATATTGACCCCCATAGAGTGAGAAGGGGTACTGGGGGGGCTTATGAAGTGGTGGGGAGCACTGTGGGCTGATGACGTGTCCCACAGGGACTTCATCTACCCACACAAAGATGGCGGCGCCCTGAATCAAGATCGGGGCAGAAAATAAGGACTAAAAAATAGGTAATGTGGGGGCATAGGGGCATTTGGGGGTGACTAGTGGGTCAATTGGATGTAGTGGAGGCGGGAAGGGGGTTAAAAAAAAACCGAGATTCGGCATGACAGTGCCGCTTTAAATTACTCCTGCTGCTGTTCCTGCTTTTTTCAAATGCCTTTCATTGTGGTTTTACCCTACCTGACGGAGTCTTGCGGTGCCTGTTAACTCTCTAGACACAATTGAGAGAAACTGATAGTGGACTGTTTTTTCCCACAGTCTTGTTTTTTGGTCACGTCTTGTTTCTAGGTAACAGAGAATGGGCAAAAAAGGAAAGGAAAAAGACAGTGGACAGTTGACCACCTGCTCACCCTTTCTACCCTGGTAAGAACAGAATTCTAATTAATCCTGTTTTTTCACACTGAAGGGCAGTCAATTACATTACATAATGGATATGTGGGAAAGGCTTGTTCTTGTCAGGACTGAAGAGGTGAGTGGTGAGTGGATGGTCAATTGCCATTTTCCTTTCCTTTTTGAAAAGGAACTTGAAATGACTCCTGCTGACCATTTTTCATTAACACACAATAGCAAAAGGCAAAATATTACAATCTATCATTCTAAAACGTATAACTTCCTATTTGGTTTTAAATTAAATCCGAATATATAAAAAAATAATTACATTTTGACAACTAAGAACTACCATTGCAAAAATGACTGATACTGCATAAATATTAGATCAGGTAACATTGTAGTCATTCTTGCAAGTCAGCACAATAATAGTACCTTTTTCCACTGAAATTTTGCTCCTATTCTGGCCTTTCCAAATATTTTTCGACAAAGAAATTTTGCCAAACCAAATAGCTAACTATAAGAAATTCTGTTGACATGAAAATGTTTTATTTTTTCTCCCAAAGAGTTTGTAAAAAAAATGTAATACATTCTTCTCCTTGCATGTGTCTACTAAGCATTTATCCTCATAGTACAACATTATATATTTGTGCATGATGACCATACAAGTAGCTGTAATTAAAGTAAAAGATGGGGATGAAATTTACAGAATATGCCTCTAATTTGTAACTCTGTCTGAACCCACTATACAATAGGTATTAGCAACCTGTCATTTCTTACCACCAAGTTCTAGATTATTTTATGAATAACTATAATTTTTGGGTTTTAGCAGAATAATTGATCTGACAGTCCTAATTCTGTTATCTGTTTAATGTTATCAGATTGTAAGACTTTTACTATTGGTAAGTCTTGACACAAGGCCACAAACAAACATAAAAGGGACTCTCCGAACATCATAAATACTACAGCATGCTAGGGGTGCTCTGACACCCCCAGTGTAAGTAGCCAAACCATTTTAGAATGACCCTTGTTTAGAACAATAAATCATTCATATCGTTCCTGTAAGTTTTCTTGTAATTGTCCTATTTAAAGTTAAATTCCCCCTCTTATAATATTGTAAAGCGTTATATAAATGGCGATAATAATGATAGTAATAATTCAATATTTAAGATAGTAATTTTTGGAGCGCTCTTTTTAGAAGAGGAAAAAAATAAATGAATAAATAAATAAATAATTCAATATTATTCCTTTAATGTTAATGTCTGTGGGTTGTGTGCCAAACAGTAGGCCACTTGCTGTGTTGATCTTGTTTGGTCTTAGTGCCAGACGGTAAGTAAGTAGTTTATTACATACCTTTCATGTTTTAACTATTTCAGATAAAATGTCAATTAATTGTCTTAGCTGTGAGACATGTCATTGTTTGTCGCTCAGTTTTTTTTAAGTGAAATTGATATTAATAGAAATTTTAAGTTGCTGGAGTAGCAATGGGTGTGCTTTCCTGTGGTTCATTCCTCTTTTTTATTTAATGTATTCAGCCTTTCAGAAAGAGCTCTTTGTTCTCTGATCATCATGTTCAACAGCATGTTGTTATCAATATTTTTCTCTACTCGTTTAGTAGACGTCTGGGTAAATCTATATTGTTTGCTTTAATTATTAATATATGTTATTGTGTAAATGGTTTTATCTGAGTGCTAGGTTACAATAGAGTATAAATAATATTAATAATAAATATGAGTTTCAATACATCATTCACAACCCACCCTTTATTAATAAATCAGTAAGAACTATTTTTTATCAATTAATAACACATTAAATACAGAAGACAGGCTAATGCATTAGGAAAAAACAAAACAAAGAAAAGCAACTATTGCATTTCGTTATAAGGTGTTAATCCTACCTTTGATTTTGCTCCAGTAAAACACTACCATAATCACATTTAAGTGAAATAATACATGACAGGTGCAGTGTCGCTATATGGGCAGGTGAATCTGTACCTAGCAAAACAATCCCCAACCGAATTTTGAATAAGACATTACACTGCTATGTATGGGAAAAAACTTGTCCACAGCTTTTACTGAACATAATATATAATAACAAAAGCCATTGCCCCCCACCTATTGCCATCTTATATTTTGCTGACCCAATAATTAATAGGGCAATGACTACAATCATAAATAAGTAACATACAATAAAATATATATAATAATATATAACACAAACCAATAAAGTGCCAACATTTTAACTTAACAGCCCAGTGGTGAAGGTATATCCGGATTCCAGTACATAGGTTCTGAGCCACCTATGGACTGGAAACATCCCAACACCATAACCAACTGTATTACCCCAATTCTATTTCACCACTCCTTTTTACCTACCCCTTCCTCCTTTTCTAACTCCAAAGTCCCCATAACCCCTTTTTCCTTCCCCTTACCAGCCCTGCTGCTGTGAACAAGCAGGGAAGAAACAAAACAACCCAATTCATAAGGGCAGGAGGTAGGGACAAACCCACATTGGTGAGTACATTAATTTGCCTATTCCTAAAATGGCTGCCCCTATATATATGCCCCCACCCCTTAGTCCCAATCTACCAATCCTGGCACTGCCCCAACTATGCCTGTCTCCTAGCCCTGTCAGGGCCCCTTTCTACTAAACTGCACTCGTTCCAAGGGGCTACAATACATGTAGTAAAATTTTGTGAAAGACTGTTGCACAACAAATACATGACAACATGTAGAATGAAAGAAAGAAACCCGCTCCAGCAGGGGATGATGAAACCCTTTTCAAGGGACTCTTATGTATTCCTCTATTATGGGGTTTTCATAAGATGATAAAGGGTACACCCCACCTCTAGGAGACATAGTACCTGGGAGTAGATCTATAGCACAATCATAAACCATGTGAAGTGGTAGTTTTTCTGCCTCTTTCTTGTCAAATACATCCTTCAGAGATATATATGGGAGAGGTGTTGAAGTAGAGCAGTAGGTACGTTAATGAAATAAACAGGGGTTATCTAAGTAGGACATAGCTGACAGGATGGTGAGGATATTACATTGAATATTATATTAGAGAGGTAGTTTTGTTTGTAACTATAGGGTTGACGGAAGGTCTACTATTTATCAGACTTTCTCCATTATAAATTGATCTTGCCTTTATACAGCACAGCCCTTGTCCTTGCCAAACAGTCATACTTTTCCTCCCTCATAGTTCATACTCCCACAATTGCAGGCGTCTCCTTGATACCTTTAACTTTCTTCTTCGCCCTGCTGTGGCCACCCCTCAAACTATCCTTATAGCCTATAGCTTTGCATGCTACTTTACCAACAAAATTGAACAGCTAATGAAATAATGCTCCCCACCATGCCCCTCTTTTTCTCAAATACACCTAGATCCTACCCTTAAGACTTTCTCCCAGGCTACTGAACAAGAAGTGGCCGTGCTTCTCCTTTCCTCTTGTCCCACCACTTGCCCACTTGATCCTGTCACATCTCACCTTATCTGATCTCTCTCCCTTTGTCTTGTGCCTTCCTTAACACTCATCTTCAACTGCTCTCTCTCTCTTCTGGCATTGTCCCTGGTTCCCCTTAAACATGCTGCAACCTTAAAAAAAATATCTCTTGACCCATCCTCCCTTTCTAACTATCGTCCCACATCCCTGCTCCCTTTTTCCTCAAAGATTTTGGAAAGACTTGTCTTTACTCGTCTGGCTTACGTCCTCAATTCCAACTCTTTCCTTGACCCTCTTCAGTCTGGCTTCTGCCCCTTCCACTCTACTGAGACTGCTTTTATTAAATTACTAATGACCTAATCACAGCTAAATCCAAAGGCCACTACTCCATATTAATTCTTCTTGAACCTCTATGCTGCCTTTGATACTGTTGACCATGTTCTCCTCCTCCAAACTCTTCACTCATCTGGTCTCTGTAACACTGTCCTCTCATGGTTTTCCTCTTATCTCTCCCAACGGTCATTTAGTGTCTCCTTTTCTAATGATACCAAATGATTCCTTTCGTCGTGTTTGGGTTGGAGTCCCCTAAGGAGGTCCCCTTCTTTTTTCTCTTTATACTGCCTCTCTTGGCAACCATCTGCACACCGATGACACTCAAATATATTTCTCCTCAATGAACCTCTCCTTTGCCATCCTGCAACGTGTTACTGCTTGCCTTTCTTCTATTTCTGATTGGATGTCCTCCCGCTTTCTGAAAATCAATCTCTCTAAAACTGAGTTTCTTGTCATTCCTTCTCCTTATCCTAATCCCTTTTGTTTCACTCTTCCTTTAAGTTAGTGGCAACCACATCAGCTCATCCTTGCAAGCCTGCTATCTTGGTGTTATATTTAATTCTGGCCTAACCTTTGAGCCTCACATCCAGACTGATACCAAATCCTGTCAATTCCACTTTAAAAACATTGAACGCAAGATGCTACTAAGAAGCTTGTTCATGCTCTAGTAATCTCTCCCATAGATTATTGTAACCCTCTCCTAAATGATCTTCACATAAGTTGTACTGCTCCGCTACAGTCTGTAATGAATGCTACAGCCAGACTGATTTTACTCTCCTGTCGCTTCTCTCACAACTCAGTCCTTACATTGGCTTCTTGTATCATATAGGAGTCAAATTAAAGTACCAATCCATACCTATAAAGCACTGAATAATTCTAGTCCCTCTTATATCTATTCACTGATCTATAGGTATGCCCCTTCTCTGTCTCTCCGCTTTGCCCATGACCTTCTCCTGTCCGCTACTCGCACCCGTACAGCCAACTCACGCTTGCAGGACATTTCTTGGGTGGCTCCTTTCCTTTAGAATAGCCTGTCTAACACTATCAGACTCTCACTTACGTACTCAATAATAATTGTAAAACACAATTTATTAATAAACAAATAAAAATACCATCTTTTAAAAATAGTTATTTTAAGAAAAAAACCATGCACAAAAGGAAAGAAAGTCCAGACCTTATTTGATAATCTCGGCGTCCCGAGTCAACCAAAAAGCATGCTGAAAAATATCATTTTAAAAGTCCTCTTTGATGTATAAGTGCTGGCTTGTATCGATGGGAGTCAGACCCCTCCAAACGCGTTTCTCCGCTTCGGCGGCTTTCTCAATGGATGCGGTCTGCTTCGTTGTATCCGTTTATATAGCAGTAGCCGGCTTGTGTTTCCCGGCAAAAAAATAGATGCTTACAGAAATGTGCTAACAATGTAAGCCTAATTAGCTACATAAGAGCACAAATGAAAAACATAGTATATTGTAATTCTTGTTACTATAGTAACACCCGCCTAAGCAGGTTCAAATATAACTGCCGTTTTCATTTGGCACAACTAAGTACAAGAGAATAGTATATTATAATTCTTTTAATAGCAACCCTCGCCTAAGCAAGTTCAAATATAACTGCCGTTTGCATTTAGCACGACTAAGCACAAGAGGATAGTAAAATTAATTAAAAAAATTTAAAAAAAAAATTTAAAAAAATTTTACTTAAGCAAAATTTATTATATAAAATAGGATAAATTGTATCTATTAATTCTCATATAGATAATTACTATATTGAAACTAGGATCAATATTTTGACCTTGAAAATTTGTTCTTGAGGCAGTCTTGATGTTTTAAACCTTAATACTTGTACTGCCTCTATAGATTATATATCGTAAAAATTATATTTACTCTATAAAGAGCTAAGACTATTATTCTTAAAGGACCCAAAAAAAAAAAAAAAAAGGGGGGGAGGAGTGAGAGAAGAGGCAATTTATCCCAAGAAATGACAGAGCTCAAACTCAGCATTTAATCCCTTAGGCTGCAACGTATCTAAATTGTAAATCCATTTCATCTCAGTAATGCCCAATTGTTTATTATGGTCTCCGCCTCTCCAATTTTTATTTACTTTGCATATCCCCTTAAAATTCAAAAGACTCATATCCGAATTGTGATACTGCTTAAAATGGGCTGAGACTGAGTGTTGCATATAACCCTTTTTTATATTCAACATGTGTTCTCTTATTCTCACATACAACTGCCTCTTTGTTCTTCCTACGTACTGGAGCCCACATGGGCACTCCAGTACATATATTACGTTACTACTGTGGCAGGTGATATTTTCCTTTATTTTAAAGGATTCTCTCCCTTTCTTGCAGTTGTTGTTAATAACTTCAAATACTCCTTTTGTTTGTTTGCATTTACTTTCTTTGCATGCAATACAGTCTAGGCAATAAAAGAAACCATTCTTCTTTGTTATAATTGGGACATTCCTTCCTTTTAGATGTTTATTTGTTATTTTTCTTCTTAGGTTCGGTGCGCCCCTAAAAATTATTCTGGGTCTTGCTGGTAAAATGTCGGCCAGTATTTTATCTTTTTTCAATAAATGCCAATGTTTAGTAAGTATTCTTTTTAGTTGTTTATTTTCTTTGTTGTAATTCAAGATAATTGCTGGAAAATCTTCTCCTATTCTTTTTATTTGTGATTTATCTCTATTTTTCATGAGATTGATACGATCTAGCTTCTCTACTCTACATAGTGCCTCCTCTATTTCTTTCTGTTGGTAATTTTTCGACAGGAATTTGTTTTTTACTGTTTCCGCTTGTTCCCTATAAACTTCAGAGTCTGTGCAATTGCGTTTCAGACGTCTAAATTCATTATAGGGTACGTTCTTTAACCACGTGGGTAAATGACAGCTCTCTTTAAGAATAAAACTGTTCACATCAACTTCTTTGAAGTGCGTTTTCGTTTTTACTTTCCCAGACTCTATATAGATGGTGAGGTCAAGAAATTCTACCTGTGTTTTACTACAAGTAGTATTCAATTGCACTCCCCAGGTGTTCTTATTTGCATATTCCAGAAACTTCTGTAAATCATTCATCTCACCTTCCCATATAAAGAAAACATCATCGATGTATCTTTTATATCTGTGGATGTTCTTATTCCAAGGATGTTCATTCCAAATGTGATTATCCTCCCAATCCCCCATGAACAAGTTGGCAAAACTAGGGGCAAATTTCGTCCCCATGGCTGTTCCCTTCTTCTGGAGATAAAACTGATCTTCAAATAGAAAATAATTGTTCTTTAGAATAAAAGCAATTCCTTCTATTATAAATGCAGTTTGTATATCTTCCAGTTCCCCATATTTATTTAATGAGTTTCTCACGGAATCACAGCCTTGTTGGTGATCAATAATCGTATATAGGGAGGTCACATCTGTAGATACTAGAATATAATTGTCTTGCCAGGAAAGGGAGTCCAGTTCTTTAATCATCTGTGTCGTATCCTTAAGATGGGACTTAACCCTGGACACATATGGTTGTAAAAATGCATCGATATATTGTGACAAATTTGATGTGATGGAATTTATCCCCGATATTATTGGTCGACCGGGGGGTGCTGTCAAGTTCTTATGAATTTTCGGTAAGAAATAAAAGGTAGGGGTTCTTGGAAAGGGAATAGCAAGAAATCTATATTCGGACTCCTTTAGGATTCCTATGTCTTTAGCTTTACCCAGCATAGTTTCAAGTTCAATCTTTATTGTGTTCAATGGATCAATTGATAATTTCTTGTATGTTTCAGGTTCTCCCAGTAGTCTGGATGCTTCTTTTAAATAATATTCACTCGACATAATAACTATTCCTCCACCTTTATCCGCTGGTTTGATGCAAATCTTTTTATTATTACTTAGATCCTTAATTGCTTCTCTTTCTTTACTTGTTAAGTTATTCCTTGAATGATTGTTCTTTTTCATCTTCCTTATATCATCAGTTACTAATTCCTCATATATTTCCATCCCAGCAGATACTTGATTCAAAGGATAAAATTTGGAAGTTGGTCTCAATTGACTATGTTGGAACCTACTTAGAGGCTCTTCTTTTACTGGAAAATCTGGTATCTGATGAAAATGTTTTTTGATGCTTAATTTTCTTATAAACCTTTTAACATCGATGGTTGCTTCAAATTTATCCAAATGTGCTGTCGGTGCAAATTTTAATCCTTTATTGAGTGCTGTAATGTGGTGGGGTGATAGTTGTATGCCAGCAAGATTAAATATTCCTACTGGGTGCTCTTCTTGGTCTTTTTCTTGCTTATCCCTTGTTCTTCTTCCTCCTCTATTTCTTCTAGGTTTAACTCTTTTCTTTTGGACCTTCTTGGTGTCATCGGATGAAACCATGTGGTTATTTCTCTGGTGTTCCTTCCTAAAAAAACCGCCTCTCTTGTGGTATTATGTACCTCAGCTTGGACCGTTACTGTGTTACCTCCTGTAGGGGTCTCCACATATTCTTCCTCCGATCTTCTTTCAGATGTCTTGTCAATTTCCCTATCTTTATTTCTACTGTGCATTTCATTCCTCCTATTAAAGTTGGTATTGAGTGGCATTTTGTGTTTCCGCTCATCTTGACCTCTTGAAATTCTTAAACCTTCACGTTCTGTATTTTGCTTATGCTTTGTCTCTGCTCTTCTTTGGACTAATGGTATATCTTTCCTCCTCAGCAAATGAGGAGGAAAGATATACCATTAGTCCAAAGAAGAGCAGAGACAAAGCATAAGCAAGATGAGCGGAAACACAAAATGCCACTCAATACCAACTTTAATAGGAGGAATGAAATGCACAGTAGAAATAAAGATAGGGAAATTGACAAGACATCTGAAAGAAGATCGGAGGAAGAATATGTGGAGACCCCTACAGGAGGTAACACAGTAACGGTCCAAGCTGAGGTACATAATACCACAAGAGAGGCGGTTTTTTTAGGAAGGAACACCAGAGAAATAACCACATGGTTTCATCCGATGACACCAAGAAGGTCCAAAAGAAAAGAGTTAAACCTAGAAGAAATAGAGGAGGAAGAAGAACAAGGGATAAGCAAGAAAAAGACCAAGAAGAGCACCCAGTAGGAATATTTAATCTTGCTGGCATACAACTATCACCCCACCACATTACAGCACTCAATAAAGGATTAAAATTTGCACCGACAGCACATTTGGATAAATTTGAAGCAACCATCGATGTTAAAAGGTTTATAAGAAAATTAAGCATCAAAAAACATTTTCATCAGATACCAGATTTTCCAGTAAAAGAAGAGCCTCTAAGTAGGTTCCAACATAGTCAATTGAGACCAACTTCCAAATTTTATCCTTTGAATCAAGTATCTGCTGGGATGGAAATATATGAGGAATTAGTAACTGATGATATAAGGAAGATGAAAAAGAACAATCATTCAAGGAATAACTTAACAAGTAAAGAAAGAGAAGCAATTAAGGATCTAAGTAATAATAAAAAGATTTGCATCAAACCAGCGGATAAAGGTGGAGGAATAGTTATTATGTCGAGTGAATATTATTTAAAAGAAGCATCCAGACTACTGGGAGAACCTGAAACATACAAGAAATTATCAATTGATCCATTGAACACAATAAAGATTGAACTTGAAACTATGCTGGGTAAAGCTAAAGACATAGGAATCCTAAAGGAGTCCGAATATAGATTTCTTGCTATTCCCTTTCCAAGAACCCCTACCTTTTATTTCTTACCGAAAATTCATAAGAACTTGACAGCACCCCCCGGTCGACCAATAATATCGGGGATAAATTCCATCACATCAAATTTGTCACAATATATCGATGCATTTTTACAACCATATGTGTCCAGGGTTAAGTCCCATCTTAAGGATACGACACAGATGATTAAAGAACTGGACTCCCTTTCCTGGCAAGACAATTATATTCTAGTATCTACAGATGTGACCTCCCTATATACGATTATTGATCACCAACAAGGCTGTGATTCCGTGAGAAACTCATTAAATAAATATGGGGAACTGGAAGATATACAAACTGCATTTATAATAGAAGGAATTGCTTTTATTCTAAAGAACAATTATTTTCTATTTGAAGATCAGTTTTATCTCCAGAAGAAGGGAACAGCCATGGGGACGAAATTTGCCCCTAGTTTTGCCAACTTGTTCATGGGGGATTGGGAGGATAATCACATTTGGAATGAACATCCTTGGAATAAGAACATCCACAGATATAAAAGATACATCGATGATGTTTTCTTTATATGGGAAGGTGAGATGAATGATTTACAGAAGTTTCTGGAATATGCAAATAAGAACACCTGGGGAGTGCAATTGAATACTACTTGTAGTAAAACACAGGTAGAATTTCTTGACCTCACCATCTATATAGAGTCTGGGAAAGTAAAAACGAAAACGCACTTCAAAGAAGTTGATGTGAACAGTTTTATTCTTAAAGAGAGCTGTCATTTACCCACGTGGTTAAAGAATGTACCCTATAATGAATTTAGACGTCTGAAACGCAATTGCACAGACTCTGAAGTTTATAGGGAACAAGCGGAAACAGTAAAAAACAAATTCCTGTCGAAAAATTACCAACAGAAAGAAATAGAGGAGGCACTATGTAGAGTAGAGAAGCTAGATCGCATCAATCTCATGAAAAATAGAGATAAATCACAAATAAAAAAGAATAGGAGAAGATTTTCCAGCAATTATCTTGAATTACAACAAAGAAAATAAACAACTAAAAAGAATACTTACTAAACATTGGCATTTATTGAAAAAAGATAAAATACTGGCCGACATTTTACCAGCAAGACCCAGAATAATTTTTAGGGGCGCACCGAACCTAAGAAGAAAAATAACAAATAAACATCTAAAAGGAAGGAATGTCCCAATTATAACAAAGAAGAATGGTTTCTTTTATTGCCTAGACTGTATTGCATGCAAAGAAAGTAAATGCAAACAAACAAAAGGAGTATTTGAAGTTATTAACAACAACTGCAAGAAAGGGAGAGAATCCTTTAAAATAAAGGAAAATATCACCTGCCACAGTAGTAACGTAATATATGTACTGGAGTGCCCATGTGGGCTCCAGTACGTAGGAAGAACAAAGAGGCAGTTGTATGTGAGAATAAGAGAACACATGTTGAATATAAAAAAGGGTTATATGCAACACTCAGTCTCAGCCCATTTTAAGCAGTATCACAATTCGGATATGAGTCTTTTGAATTTTAAGGGGATATGCAAAGTAAATAAAAATTGGAGAGGCGGAGACCATAATAAACAATTGGGCATTACTGAGATGAAATGGATTTACAATTTAGATACGTTGCAGCCTAAGGGATTAAATGCTGAGTTTGAGCTCTGTCATTTCTTGGGATAAATTGCCTCTTCTCTCACTCCTCCCCCCCTTTTTTTTTTTTTTTTTGGGTCCTTTAAGAATAATAGTCTTAGCTCTTTATAGAGTAAATATAATTTTTACGATATATAATCTATAGAGGCAGTACAAGTATTAAGGTTTAAAACATCAAGACTGCCTCAAGAACAAATTTTCAAGGTCAAAATATTGATCCTAGTTTCAATATAGTAATTATCTATATGAGAATTAATAGATACAATTTATCCTATTTTATATAATAAATTTTGCTTAAGTAAAATTTTTTTAAAATTTTTTTTTAAATTTTTTTAATTAATTTTACTATCCTCTTGTGCTTAGTCGTGCTAAATGCAAACGGCAGTTATATTTGAACTTGCTTAGGCGAGGGTTGCTATTAAAAGAATTATAATATACTATTCTCTTGTACTTAGTTGTGCCAAATGAAAACGGCAGTTATATTTGAACCTGCTTAGGCGGGTGTTACTATAGTAACAAGAATTACAATATACTATGTTTTTCATTTGTGCTCTTATGTAGCTAATTAGGCTTACATTGTTAGCACATTTCTGTAAGCATCTATTTTTTTGCCGGGAAACACAAGCCGGCTACTGCTATATAAACGGATACAACGAAGCAGACCGCATCCATTGAGAAAGCCGCCGAAGCGGAGAAACGCGTTTGGAGGGGTCTGACTCCCATCGATACAAGCCAGCACTTATACATCAAAGAGGACTTTTAAAATGATATTTTTCAGCATGCTTTTTGGTTGACTCGGGACGCCGAGATTATCAAATAAGGTCTGGACTTTCTTTCCTTTTGTGCATGGTTTTTTTCTTAAAATAACTATTTTTAAAAGATGGTATTTTTATTTGTTTATTAATAAATTGTGTTTTACAATTATTATTGAGTACGTAAGTGAGAGTCTGATAGTGTTAGACAGGCTATTCTAAAGGAAAGGAGCCACCCAAGAAATGTCCTGCAAGCGTGAGTTGGCTGTACGGGTGCGAGTAGCGGACAGGAGAAGGTCATGGGCAAAGCGGAGAGACAGAGAAGGGGCATACCTATAGATCAGTGAATAGATATAAGAGGGACTAGAATTATTCAGTGCTTTATAGGTATGGATTGGTACTTTAATTTGACTCCTATATGATACAAGAAGCCAATGTAAGGACTGAGTTGTGAGAGAAGCGACAGGAGAGTAAAATCAGTCTGGCTGTAGCATTCATTACAGACTGTAGCGGAGCAGTACAACTTATGTGAAGATCATTTAGGAGAGGGTTACAATAATCTATGGGAGAGATTACTAGAGCATGAACAAGCTTCTTAGTAGCATCTTGCGTTCAATGTTTTTAAAGTGGAATTGACAGGATTTGGTATCAGTCTGGATGTGAGGCTCAAAGGTTAGGCCAGAATTAAATATAACACCAAGATAGCAGGCTTGCAAGGATGAGCTGATGTGGTTGCCACTAACTTAAAGGAAGAGTGAAACAAAAGGGATTAGGATAAGGAGAAGGAATGACAAGAAACTCAGTTTTAGAGAGATTGATTTTCAGAAAGCGGGAGGACATCCAATCAGAAATAGAAGAAAGGCAAGCAGTAACACGTTGCAGGATGGCAAAGGAGAGGTTCATTGAGGAGAAATATATTTGAGTGTCATCGGTGTGCAGATGGTTGCCAAGAGAGGCAGTATAAAGAGAAAAAAGAAGGGGACCTCCTTAGGGGACTCCAACCCAAACACGACGAAAGGAATCATTTGGTATCATTAGAAAAGGAGACACTAAATGACCGTTGGGAGAGATAAGAGGAAAACCATGAGAGGACAGTGTTACAGAGACCAGATGAGTGAAGAGTTTGGAGGAGGAGAACATGGTCAACAGTATCAAAGGCAGCATAGAGGTTCAAGAAGAATTAATATGGAGTAGTGGCCTTTGGATTTAGCTGTGATTAGGTCATTAGTAATTTAATAAAAGCAGTCTCAGTAGAGTGGAAGGGGCAGAAGCCAGACTGAAGAGGGTCAAGGAAAGAGTTGGAATTGAGGACGTAAGCCACACGAGTAAAGACAAGTCTTTCCAAAATCTTTGAGGAAAAAGGGAGCAGGGATGTGGGACGATAGTTAGAAAGGGAGGATGGGTCAAGAGATATTTTTTTTAAGGTTGCAGCATGTTTAAGGGGAACCAGGGACAATGCCAGAAGAGAGAGAGAGCAGTTGAAGATGAGTGTTAAGGAAGGCACAAGACAAAGGGAGAGAGATCAGATAAGGTGAGATGTGACAGGATCAAGTGGGCAAGTGGTGGGACAAGAGGAAAGGAGAAGCACGGCCACTTCTTGTTCAGTAGCCTGGGAGAAAGTCTTAAGGGTAGGATCTAGGTGTATTTGAGAAAAAGAGGGGCATGGTGGGGAGCATTATTTCATTAGCTGTTCAATTTTGTTGGTAAAGTAGCATGCAAAGCTATAGGCTATAAGGATAGTTTGAGGGGTGGCCACAGCAGGGCGAAGAAGAAAGTTAAAGGTATCAAGGAGACGCCTGCAATTGTGGGAGTATGAACTATGAGGGAGGAAAAGTATGACTGTTTGGCAAGGACAAGGGCTGTGCTGTATAAAGGCAAGATCAATTTATAATGGAGAAAGTCTGATAAATAGTAGACCTTCCGTCAACCCTATAGTTACAAACAAAACTACCTCTCTAATATAATATTCAATGTAATATCCTCACCATCCTGTCAGCTATGTCCTACTTAGATAACCCCTGTTTATTTCATTAACGTACCTACTGCTCTACTTCAACACCTCTCCCATATATATCTCTGAAGGATGTATTTGACAAGAAAGAGGCAGAAAAACTACCACTTCACATGGTTTATGATTGTGCTATAGATCTACTCCCAGGTACTATGTCTCCTAGAGGTGGGGTGTACCCTTTATCATCTTATGAAAACCCCATAATAGAGGAATACATAAGAGTCCCTTGAAAAGGGTTTCATCATCCCCTGCTGGAGCGGGTTTCTTTCTTTCATTCTACATGTTGTCATGTATTTGTTGTGCAACAGTCTTTCACAAAATTTTACTACATGTATTGTAGCCCCTTGGAACGAGTGCAGTTTAGTAGAAAGGGGCCCTGACAGGGCTAGGAGACAGGCATAGTTGGGGCAGTGCCAGGATTGGTAGATTGGGACTAAGGGGTGGGGGCATATATATAGGGGCAGCCATTTTAGGAATAGGCAAATTAATGTACTCACCAATGTGGGTTTGTCCCTACCTCCTGCCCTTATGAATTGGGTTGTTTTGTTTCTTCCCTGCTTGTTCACAGCAGCAGGGCTGGTAAGGGGAAGGAAAAAGGGGTTATGGGGACTTTGGAGTTAGAAAAGGAGGAAGGGGTAGGTAAAAAGGAGTGGTGAAATAGAATTGGGGTAATACAGTTGGTTATGGTGTTGGGATGTTTCCAGTCCATAGGTGGCTCAGAACCTATGTACTGGAATCCGGATATACCTTCACCACTGGGCTGTTAAGTTAAAATGTTGGCACTTTATTGGTTTGTGTTATATATTATTATATATATTTTATTGTATGTTACTTATTTATGATTGTAGTCATTGCCCTATTAATTATTGGGTCAGCAAAATATAAGATGGCAATAGGTGGGGGGCAATGGCTTTTGTTATTATATATTATGTTCAGTAAAAGCTGTGGACAAGTTTTTTCCCATACATAGCAGTGTAATGTCTTATTCAAAATTCGGTTGGGGATTGTTTTGCTAGGTACAGATTCACCTGCCCATATAGCGACACTGCACCTGTCATGTATTATTTCACTTAAATGTGATTATGGTAGTGTTTTACTGGAGCAAAATCAAAGGTAGGATTAACACCTTATAACGAAATGCAATAGTTGCTTTTCTTTGTTTTGTTTTTTCCTAATGCATTAGCCTGTCTTCTGTATTTAATGTGTTATTAATTGATAAAAAATAGTTCTTACTGATTTATTAATAAAGGGTGGGTTGTGAATGATGTATTGAAACTCATATTTATTATTAATATTATTTATACTCTATTGTAACCTAGCACTCAGATAAAACCATTTACACAATAACATATATTAATAATTAAAGCAAACAATATAGATTTACCCAGACGTCTACTAAACGAGTAGAGAAAAATATTGATAACAACATGCTGTTGAACATGATGATCAGAGAACAAAGAGCTCTTTCTGAAAGGCTGAATACATTAAATAAAAAAGAGGAATGAACCACAGGAAAGCACACCCATTGCTACTCCAGCAACTTAAAATTTCTATTAATATCAATTTCACTTAAAAAAAACTGAGCGACAAACAATGACATGTCTCACAGCTAAGACAATTAATTGACATTTTATCTGAAATAGTTAAAACATGAAAGGTATGTAATAAACTACTTACTTACCGTCTGGCACTAAGACCAAACAAGATCAACACAGCAAGTGGCCTACTGTTTGGCACACAACCCACAGACATTAACATTAAAGGAATAATATTGAATTATT
>OW240916.1:79728337-79743716 GCA_933207985.1 Pelobates cultripes | reverse complement strand
AAATTGCTTGAACCTTTGGAAATTCATGATAACTTGTTTGTCATGTTATGTCTAAGTATGTCTGCATTATTTTTTGAGAGCAAAATATAATTTTACCAATAATATCAGAGCTATTTTTAGGTAGGGCAAAAGTAACAGTTGTTCAGATCCTAAGCTTTTATTCTAAATTTTGCTTAAATTACATATCAAAACCATTACAGAAAAGTAATTTATCTACAAAATTCATTAGTATGAATGTATCATATAATGCATTATTATGAATTTGTCACAATAATTATCATTATGGTTTTTGCCACAAATTCATTTTAGAATAACATCTTGCTACTTTCTCGTAGATGCAAAATTAAATATACAGAACATAATTTTGTCCAAATATTTCCTACAAGATATAAGCATTCAACAAAATAATATTTTAAGCTTTTAAATTCAGATTTATATTATTTTCCTGATTTAAATGTAGATTTGAAATAATTGCCATTATATCTGAATGTACTGCTAGTGCTATATTTCAGACAATATTCTGACATTTTTGTCAGTGTTTGAACACACCATTCATTTCTAATGTTCTCTTACAATGATTGTCCTGAAAGGAATCACATTCCATTTTACATTGATTTTCTCTACAGATCCCGCATGAAACACTGGGATGAAAATCACGCTATTTAAGATGTTCTTCTTGCTCTGAGAAAGACACTGCAATAAACGTAATGAATGATTAACATACTGGCAGATTTACAATGTATTAGAATGTATGTACTACATTTAGTAATGTACATATAATTTATTATTATATTATTATTATCAGAATATAATTGTATAACTCTCTAACAATGTATGTTCTGCTTGCTTTTGGTGATATACTTTACATAGAACTTTATTCTCACTTACTAAGATGGACAACAAAGGAGCACAGTAGTGATGGTGTGCCTGATTATAGTTTCCCAGTGTCTTCTATATATTAGTGAGAGACAAAGTAGTGGCCGTCTATAGCCTCTATTTCATTCCGGTGGATCACTATTTGATAAGACTATTATTGGTTCAAATCGTTTACATTGTTGCTGTTAAAGGCTTATAGGAAACCGATAAATATTGGTTTAAATAATGTGAAATGTTGAAAATTTTTGAAAATCTATACATAGAGAACCGATAAATATTGGTTTAAATAATATGACATTTTCAAACATTTTGAAAATCTATACATACACTTAGCATTGAAAATATTTGATTTTGCTATTCAGTGGTATTTCTCATGGACATAATCCATAATAAAAGGTCTTGAAAACAGCTGTTGATAAATGTTTTTATTTGTTTATTTTCCTGCTGGTGCACTAAAAATATTATAATACTTCACACTAGATGTCTTCTTTCTTCTTAAACCGTCCCTTTTTCAGTCCCAAAAGAGGCCAAAGAAAATCTATTAAGCCCCAATATGTCTTAAAATAAAAAAAGGACCGGATCACAAAAAACAAGATGTAACACCAAAAAGATAATTTAAGTTGACTCATCAAGGGCTCCACTCAGACTGAGTTTGCATAGAAAAATCAGATGAACAATAAATTTGAGTTCATCCGAAAAACAAAAGCCCAAGTCTACTGTGCTTCCACTTTTACTCCATGTATGTGCAATAATCGCTTGAAGGGATGATGTTTTGTACTATTAATACATTGAATTTTGCAAACATAAACACAAAAAATGTAAACTGAAAAATATATTCACCTGAAATCACATTTCACAAATCTATAGGGAAAATGGTCTCTTTTATGGAGCTCTTTTAACCTAAATGGGACTTGCCTATGATTTGGCATATCATAAAAAGGTTAGGGAGTAAACGGTCAGCCAGTATTAAAGGGCCACTCTTCTATGGGGACCTTGTTGTATATCAAATTTAAAGAACTAGCTTGGGCTTAATATTACCCATCATACATATTTAACCCTGTTCACCATATACTGAATAGTTGGGGCCAGGATAATCAGCTCTTTCAATATGTGATTCCTCTCAGTAGTCCGAGTCTCTACTTAGATTGTGTGATTGGGAAATTTTCTTAAAATTTTTATCTAATGATGCCTCCACATTGTGATTGTATTTCTCAAGAAACTTACTGCACTGCGATAATGAGCTCCTTTGCATTCAATCACTACAGGTACAGGTATAAGATGCAACTCATTCAAATTGGTAAGAAAATGAAAAGTTTAATGCAGATTCCAATATTTAAAAATAAGAAGTGGTTTGTATTCAGTGACTGTACGTATATTTAGATTTGAGCTAGATTTTTTTGTGTTACTAGGCTGCTGGAAAATTTACATGAAACAACTTAAATTGACAAAAGATTCAATTAGAGACTTTAAAGTATTGAAATATCAGAATTTGCACAACCTAGGCAGACACTTAGAGATTTGAATAAAACCTATGAAATGTAATGCTTCACTTAGATTAGATCAAACATTTTAGATTATCTCTGTAAAACCTATCCTAAATAATTTTCTCTATATATCCATTACATGTCCCATTTAGAACTAATTGAGGCATTTTACTGTTATGGATATAGCTATGTTATGGATAGAGCTACTAAACGTTTTTAGTCCCAATTCTGGTATTATCACATAGTACTAAGCTCCTATAATTAGCATTTGCAGTCACTGTATATATTGTTGATACAAAATATATCTGTAATGACAGGAGAGTAGTTCAGTATATTCAGTTCGCATACTCCAGTACTTAGTAATTTATACAAATACTCAAAACACCATAACTATAGCATACTACAAAAAAGCTAATATATATATATATATATATATATATATATATATATATGAATATAAAATAAAAGCATTCATAGTTTTTTGTTTTTATTTTATAGTCATACATATATTATATTTGCTTTTTAGTGTCATATATTGAGGGCATAGAGGAGTCCAAACCATATCTTCTGAATAAATATTACTTATATGCCTTCACATATTTTTCCACTGGTATTTTGAGAGTGTTGTTTTGTTTATTTTGTTAACTATAGCATGCTGTAGTGGTTGTGGTGGCACGAGTGCCCTGTCATAGACCCATATTAATTTGTTAAACCATTTTTGCAAAGTTTGACACTTACCTGGTTCTCCCGGGCACCCGCACCACATCTGGCCTTTGCCGAGGTCTTTAGTTATTATGGTTCATAGAGTACACAACAAATGTTTGTTGGGCCCTATTTTCTTCTTCAACCTTAATCTTCTTCTTCCTCTTTTCAGTGTTTTGACTTCTAATCACAGGCCCTGATTGTCCATCAATATACATCTTATGACTCCAAGTGAAGGCTGACCAATGTTTCTTGTGAATTCTCTGGGAACTTGGGCCAATGTTTGTTTAACAGTTTTTCACACAGTGAAAGAAGTAATTCCAGAATCAAAATGTCAGTTTTTTTATGTCTCTGCATAAAGCAGTATTTATTCCTCTCCCTGATCAATTTCCTCTGCTGGCTTTTCCTTTCTCTGTATAATTTGGAACCTTGGAGTTCCACACATTATAGGTTTTCCAGTCCCTTGCAGTGCTTATTATGAATACATACCACCGGGGGGAAACCTCAGTCAGTGGTCCTACAGTTTATCATGGGGTTCATATTTATCTGATTCTCCTAAATAAAAATATAACCCTTCTCAATCTCCAGACCCAATACAATTTGCACAAAAAATATAAAAGACGGTGAGAGCACTCTAAAGCATGCAATTAAAATTATTACCAGATTGATCTTGAGTTCAACTCTAAAAACAACAAGATAAAAGAAACATAGAGTAGTATTGACAGATTACAAATATTGTTAGTAAAATACTGGAAAAACTCACGTTACTGAGTCACTTAAAAAGCTGACTCAGACTAAAAGCTTGTAATGGAGATGAATATTCCTTTAGACTGGACGTCCTTTGGATGAATTTCTTCTGGATGTTAATGTAATAATTATTCCAGGATACAATTCCAAAGTGAAACTAATTTATTGATTAAAACAAGAGTTTTTAAATCAAACATAAAATAAAATTGTCCATATGTAATTACCACGACGCGTTTCGGCAAAATAGCCTTTCTCAAGTGGTTTGCATTCATCTCCATGATTGTAGCTTTTAAGTTCAAAAGTTTGGCGCCCTTTCTCACTGTTTCCGGTTTTCTTTACTTCCGTTTTCGTCATCAGTAATCGTCCGACGTGTCCCACACGTCATGGCGTCATCTTTCGTCGTCCGACGTGTCCCACACGTCATGACGTCATTCCGGCACCCCGGACCGGAAGTGTTGCGGGCGCCATTTTTAAAAGTCCTTTTAATACTTATTTTGCCAGTTCTTTCTCAAATAACGAGCAATTAAAGCATAAAAAAGTTTTATATATAAAATTTTGGTATAAACCTTCTCCAAATAAAAAAGGGGGAAACATATATATTATTAAACAAGAGGAAATGTCATATACAATATATGTAAGTTAAGATCTAAACAGCTGTGTAATAAAATAAATATTAAAATAACAATAGTTATAATAATTAAAATATATTTATATATAGGAATTGACCTCAAAATCTATATTTAGACCACATGGGGATAAAGTTTGCATGTTAAAAATCCATTTCATTTCGGTTTTGTTCAGGAGATTTTCTATGTCTCCTCCCCTCCAATGTGTTTTGACCCCTTCTATACCCATAAAGTCAAAACCTTGTGTGTTACCCCCATGTACTTCTAAAAAGTGTTTAGACACATTATGAAGAATATATTTTCTTTTAATATTATAAATATGTTCTCTAATTCTTATTTTTAGTGGTCTAGATGTTCTACCTATATATTGGTATCCACATGGACAGGTGATCATATAAATTATATTTTTAGAGTTGCAGGTTAAAAAAGATTTAATATCATACGATTTTTTATTAAAAAAAGAATCAAATTTGGTAACAGTTTTATTTTTATGTTTTCTTAAAGTGCACCCTCTACATGACCCACAATAATAAAAGCCATTGTCTCTTTTAAACATAGTTAAAAGTTGGGGATTTTTTTCTTTCTCTAAAAAACTTGAAGTTAAAACCTGTTTAAAATTCTTTGCTCCTCTAAAAATGACTTTGGGTTTAGTTCCTATATATTGTTGTACATCTTGATCCTGCTCCAAAATGTGCCAGTTCTTCCTAATTATTTTTTGTAATTCATTACTGTTTGAGCTATAATTAAAAATGATAGGTATAGTAAGATCATCGTCCCTTAATTCTTTTGTTTTAGATTTTAAAATATTTTCCCTAGATTCTTGTCCTACTCCTTCTTTTAGTCTTTTTAATTCATCATAATTGTACCCCTTTTCCACTAGTTGATTAATTAAAATCTGAGTTTGTTCATCATATTGTTGAGTTTCTGTACAATTTCGCTTGATCCTTAAAAATTGTCCCTTAGGTATATTCGTTAACCAGGGTTTAAAATGGCAACTTTTTAAATTAATAAAACTATTTACATCTACTAATTTAAAAAAAGTTTTACTTTTAATTTGGTTGTCTTCCACATAAATATTCAAATCTAAAAAATTAACTTGTTGAGTACTAATTTCGTATGTTAGATGAATGTTCCAACTGTTTGAATTAAGAACATTTAAAAAACTTAAAAGGGACTCTTTTGTTCCTCTCCATATAATAAAAATATCATCTATGTATCTTTTGTATAAGACCAGATTTGCCCCAAATTCTGATTTAGAAAAAATCTCCAATTCCTCCCAATGTGCCATAAATAAATTAGCATAGCTTGGGGCAAATCTGGTCCCCATAGCCGTTCCCTTTGTTTGTAAATAAGAGACCAAATTAAATTCCCAGCAAATAGATTTTATTATAAAAGGGATACAAATAATCCTCTCCAACAATTTTTTCTGGTTTGAGAATAATTTTTATTTACAAACAAAGGGAACGGCTATGGGGACCAGATTTGCCCCAAGCTATGCTAATTTATTTATGGCACATTGGGAGGAATTGGAGATTTTTTCTAGATCAGAATTTGGGGCAAATCTGGTCTTATACAAAAGATACATAGATGATATTTTTATTATATGGAGAGGAACAAATGAGTCCCTTTTAAGTTTTTTAAATGGTCTTAATTCAAACAGTTGGAACATTCATCTAACATACGAAATAAGTACTCAACAAGTTAATTTTTTAGATTTGAATATTTATGTGGAAGACAACCAAATTAAAAGTAAAACTTTTTTTAAATTAGTAGATGTAAATAGTTTTATTAATTTGAAAAGTTGCCATTTTAAACCCTGGTTAACAAATATACCTAAGGGACAATTTTTAAGGATCAAGCGAAATTGTACAGAAACTCAACAATATGATGAACAAACTCAGATTTTAATTAATCAACTAGTGGAAAAGGGGTACAATTATGATGAATTAAAAAGATTAAAAGAAGGAGTAGGACAAGAATCTAGGGAAAATATTTTAAAATCTAAAACAAAAGAATTAAGGGACGATGATCTTACTATACCTATCATTTTTAATTATAGCTCAAACAGTAACGAATTACAAAAAATAATTAGGAAGAACTGGCACATTTTGGAGCAGGATCAAGATGTACAACAATATATAGGAACTAAACCCAAAGTCATTTTTAGAGGAGCAAAGAATTTTAAACAGGTTTTAACTTCAAGTTTTTTAGAGAAAGAAAAAAATCCCCAATTTTTAACTATGTTTAAAAGAGACAATGGCTTTTATTATTGTGGGTCATGTAGAGGGTGCACTTTAAGAAAACATAAAAATAAAACTGTTACCAAATTTGATTCTTTTTTTAATAAAAAATCGTATGATATTAAATCTTTTTTAACCTGCAACTCTAAAAATATAATTTATATGATCACCTGTCCATGTGGATACCAATATATAGGTAGAACATCTAGACCACTAAAAATAAGAATTAGAGAACATATTTATAATATTAAAAGAAAATATATTCTTCATAATGTGTCTAAACACTTTTTAGAAGTACATGGGGGTAACACACAAGGTTTTGACTTTATGGGTATAGAAGGGGTCAAAACACATTGGAGGGGAGGAGACATAGAAAATCTCCTGAACAAAACCGAAATGAAATGGATTTTTAACATGCAAACTTTATCCCCATGTGGTCTAAATATAGATTTTGAGGTCAATTCCTATATATAAATATATTTTAATTATTATAACTATTGTTATTTTAATATTTATTTTATTACACAGCTGTTTAGATCTTAACTTACATATATTGTATATGACATTTCCTCTTGTTTAATAATATATATGTTTCCCCCTTTTTTATTTGGAGAAGGTTTATACCAAAATTTTATATATAAAACTTTTTTATGCTTTAATTGCTCGTTATTTGAGAAAGAACTGGCAAAATAAGTATTAAAAGGACTTTTAAAAATGGCGCCCGCAACACTTCCGGTCCGGGGTGCCGGAATGACGTCATGACGTGTGGGACACGTCGGACGACGAAAGATGACGCCATGACGTGTGGGACACGTCGGACGATTACTGATGACGAAAACGGAAGTAAAGAAAACCGGAAACAGTGAGAAAGGGCGCCAAACTTTTGAACTTAAAAGCTACAATCATGGAGATGAATGCAAACCACTTGAGAAAGGCTATTTTGCCGAAACGCGTCGTGGTAATTACATATGGACAATTTTATTTTATGTTTGATTTAAAAACTTTTGTTTTAATCAATAAATTAGTTTCACTTTGGAATTGTATCCTGGAATAATTATTACATTAACATCCAGAAGAAATTCATCCAAAGGACGTCCAGTCTAAAGGAATATTCATCTCCATTACAAGCTTTTAGTCTGAGTCAGCTTTTTAAGTGACTCAGTAACATGTGAGTTTTTCCAGTATTTTACTAACAATATTTGTAATCTGTCAATACTACTCTATGTTTCTTTTATCTTGTTGTTTTTAGAGTTGAACTCAAGATCAATCTGGTAATAATTTTAATTGCATGCTTTAGAGTGCTCTCACCGTCTTTTATATTTTTTGTACACTTTATTTGTGTGGTTGAGTGATTCACACTAGGTGATAGTAGCACCACTTTGTACTGATTTTTCCCAAATTTCTTATATTTATTCCAATACAATTTGCATCTTTGCCTACCTCTCATCTCTAAATATTGACTATTTAGAAAGGTGGGCACCCTAATCTAGCAACCTTGTAAAAGAAAGGACATTAATTCTTAAAGTAATCCTGATTTTTTTAGTGACGTCATTCAATTTAGTAGCAAGAGTTCTTGCTGTGAATTCCCATTGATGTACAGAAGTTAATTAGCATTTAAATTAGGGTTTTAACAAGTTACACGCTTTTTCAGCTTTATTGCTCTTCATACATTTTTGAACTGTTTCCCAATGGAAAGAAAGAAGCTAAAAGAAGTATTAAGGTGTCCATGAAAATTTATGTGCATTATGTAAAGTGCCTTGGTTTGTTTCCATCACCAGTTAAACCCATTTCCAAACTTAAGAAGTAACTTAGGACAAAACCAAATTCCATAATGTAGTATAAATCTGTTTTCCACTCTGAACTCCAGCCGTTCCAATACAGGTATGATGATGTTTAGATAGTTTGGTTAAGGAGGCCATGGAGGAGTTTGGTTTCATTCTATTATTCCTGAGGCCACTCTTGCAATTGTTAATTCTGGAATATGTGAATGTTCTTATTCATAAGAGAACATTATTTGCACCACAAAGCACTTGTAAAGCTGCTTTACAACCATGCAGATTATTATTATTACTAGCATTTATATAGCACCAACCTTTTCCGCAACGCGTATTGACATACAAAAATGAACAAAGAGGTAAAGAAGAAATTCCTGAAACAAGTTTAAAATCTATGAGGAAATGGTAAAGATACACAAGAGAATTAACAGCATGTTGAACGGGAGGAGTAATGAATGGAAAAGATGCCTGTGTGGAAATAAGCTATTAAAAGTGGTGTGTGGAAGGAGAATATGTGAGCTGGGCTACAAAGGCAAGGTATCAGATGAAGACAATTGTATAACCTGGGAGAATGGTAGGATTTCCTAAGAGGTGTGTTTTCAGTGACTTCTTAAAGGAATGGAGGCTATGGGAGAGTATTATGACACGGGGCAGGAAATTCCAATGGAATGGAGCAGCCCTTGAACAATCCTTCAGAAGATTTGGTAGAATTTAAACAAGCAGATGTCAGGCGAAAGACATACACAGAGTAAAGTAAATAATAATTGTTGAGTAAAGAGGAAATGTAGATCAATTATTAGACCTAATGATACCCTTGATATATTGCTATACCATTCCAAATCCCTACTATGATTAACAGTGGGCAAAATATATTTAAATAGAAGGCCCCATTTTGAATTTTCCATAGAAACTTGTATGGATGTATAAAAGTGGGTGAGGGGCTGGTAATTATAGATATTGCACTTTACCATTGCTCAGGATTTCTATACTTATATCAGGATCATATTCTTTGCCCATTGTTTTTGTATACAGGTAGATTCTGAGAAGCCTTCCTGCCATAGCTTTCATATTTATAAAGCTCATGACCTAAAATATGTTTCCAAAAAATTCACAGAAGATACAGCCTCATCCCGACCTTCTGGAAACAAACCTCAGCCCCCTCCACTAACGACCGGATCACCAGAGTGGAAGACATCAGAAGCATAGAGGAACTCATCCTGGCAGCAAGGAGACGGAGCCAAACCTACCAGAAGATTTAGTTTCACTGGATACACTGGCTGGCGACAAAATAACCAATCCAGAAGCGAGACCCACAACGTCCTGTAACGTCGGACCTAGCCCCACATCGGAAGCCATGACACCACATAACGCTGACACGCCTTCAGACACCTCCTCACCCAGAAGGCCAACCGCGGGGGGGGATGCAGCAGGGTTGGAGGAGCAGGGGGGGGAACAAACCCTATAGCCTACCCAACAACCCTTCCCCCCTTTCCTTTCTACTCCCTCCCTTTTCCTCTCAGCCTGCCCCCCTTCTCTTTCTCTCACCCCTCCCTCCTTCCCCTGCCTCTTGCCACAGCTCTCTCTTCTTCCCGTACCCTCTCGCCAACTGAACTGAATCATTAGAGGTTCTTGCAGGACTGAATTATGTATAAAGATTCCGACAATCACATTTACGTTTGCACCAGTTTTAAAATTTTCTTTATTCTGACACATAAAGCTAAAATAACAGTAAAATATAGAGTAAAAAGTAACACTAACATATTTCATCAATTGTTGAAATGTGTTAGTGTTTTACTCTATATTTTATAGTTTTTTTTGTTAAAAAGCCACATTGGTGAAATGCATTAGTGTTACTTTTTATTCTATATTTCATTGTTTTATTAGCTTTATCTGTCAGAATAAAGAATATTTTAATTATTTAAGACAACCTGGACCCTCCTGCTTTTAATTCATTATATACTGGAAGTCACTTTTCATGGTGGGGAATATATCACCAAAGCTATTTGGATTGAGCAAAATCACATTTTGCTTCACACTTGTAAGTGATTTTCTATTTGCAAGAAAATGACAGTGTGCGCTATATTTCTTCTTTCTGTTTTATTGCATACCCCATATTTATCCAGGTATACTACACTAGATTAGTCTATCTGTATGTTTTATATTTTTTTTATACAAACGTCTGTACTTCTGACTGAGACCAAGTAAACCCAAAAGAAACCAGAAGCGGGAATTGTACTAGTGGAGATTTCAAGAATCTGGAAGTATATTCCTTACTTATTCTTCCATTTTACTAGAAATACTGCACTATATATTTTTTAAATTTTTTAATCTCTGTTACATATTTGATCGAGAAATACTGTGAGGAGCAACCCCTCCCTTCCTGTACAAGCAGTTTACATTTATCCTGATGGAGAAGAGACTCTGGAATGGGTGTTCGATCTGTTTACCCTCATCTAATACCACTGGAGTGCTGAAGCTGCACCTGACATAGACAATATCTATTGCAATGTTAATTCTGTGAATATCCCTATGCACAGAGTTGCAGTCATTGGCTATGAGTGATCAGCTGATGCTCTAAGTCAATCAATGAGTAGCAGGATTGGCATCTGGTAGCTTTCCAGAAGTTGGATGTCATAATCATAAACAGCAGTCCTGATGAACGACAGTACAGCAGGAAATGATGCCAACATACACCTACCATTACAATCACCACCAAAGCGGGTTGTAGCGGTTATGATGGTTGAAGTAATCCTTTAAACTAAAAGGAAAACCATGAAAGCTCCTGTTTTACAAAAAACTGTCAGTACAAAAATTTACCAGAAAAATGGTGCACATTTGCACTTGTTTTTAATACTCTGGGGATTATGTATTTGTGACCTCCTCTATCCCCACCCCCCAAAAAAAGAGAAAGAAAAAAAAATGGAGCAAGAAAACAAAGTGAAAGAAGACACACAGAAACAAATATGTTAGCCTTTAAGATAGTCAAAAAGTCAAATTTTTAAGATATCTTTTGATTATGTCATGAATATTCTCATTATGGTAATCGTGCAATGTTGCTTTTTAAGAGTGATAATCTAATTTCAGCAGATATTTGCACATGTTCCAGACATTATCTGGTATCCGAGGCCAGGTATCCATTAGTGATGGTTTATTTCTATATCCTGTTGTGGTCACACATTATTTTACCCTTTTGTAAATAATAGGAAATTAGCATGCTGAAAGTCTGTTGTTGCACATACGCCAAGGGTGAGCTTGCCAAGTAGCATCCAAATGGTGTGGACATCTGTAGAGAATCTTTGCAAGTTTCCTGTTGGAGCAGATTTTCTTGTGCTTATTTTTAAATCTTTGATTGTCAAAAAGTGTTTGTTATTATTTAACCCTTTAGTGACCAGACCGCTTTTCAATTTTCTTACTGTTTGGGACCAGGACTGTTTTTACATTTCTGCGGTGTTTGTGTTTAGCTGTAATTTGTCTCTTACTAATGTACTGTACCCACACATATTATACCGTTTTATTCACCATTAAATGGTCTTTCTAAAGATACCACTACCACTAAAGATACCACTCATGTCATATAATTTACTATAAAAATAACTCTAAAATATGATGAAAAAATTAAAATAAAGCACAGTTTTTCTAACTTTGACCCCCGAAATCTGTTACTAGAGTTGAGCGGACACCTGGATGTTCGGGCTCTCCGAGTTCGGCCTAACTTCATCAAAAAGTTCGAGTTCATGCTCGAACTTGACCCGAACTTGACCCCGAACCCCACTGAAGTCAATGGGGACCCGAACATTTGGGCACTAAAATGGCTCTAAAAAAGTCCTGGAAAGGGCTAGAGGGCTGCAAAATGAAGTAAAATGGGGGTAAGAGTAGGGCAAGCGCCCTGCAAACAAATGTGGATAGGGAAATAACTTAAAATAACATAAAATACATAAAAATTAAAAATAATAATCTTGAACTAGGAGGAGGTGGTGGATGTGGGGTAGGAGGTTGAGGAAGCGGTGACCGTGGCGGTGTAGGTGGAAGCGGTGGTGGAGGCGGAGGAGATAGCCAACACTGTTTTTTATTTGTTTTTTTGTTTTGTTTTTTTAATTGGGGTAGCCCCCAAAATATTGGGACATATAAAAAAAGAAACATTTGTGGCCTGTGGTGCATTTCTTGCAGTCCAATAACGCCATCAGGTTTTTAAAACTGTCCGTCTCCACCAGACGGAATGACAGCATTTCAAAGGCCAGGAGTTTTGAAATGCTGGCATTCAGGGCCAGGGATCGCGGGCGGATAGGGGGGTACTTCCTCTTTATCTCCAGTGTTTGTGAGATGGACAGCTGAACGCTTCCATGGGACAGTGTGGAGATGCTTGGGGACGGTGGCGGACATGGTTGCGTTGCTGCCACATCCTCTGTTTGCGGGGTGGAGGAAGAGGTGGAAGAAGAGGCCGAGGCCGAGACAGCAGCAGAAGAGGAAGCATGAGGAGCCTGAGACCTTTCTTGTTTTTTTAGGTGCTTACTCCACTGCAGCTTGTGCTTTGCATGTAGATGCCTGGTCATGCAGGTTCTGCTCAGGTTTAGAACATTTATGCCTCACTTCAGGCTCTTATTGCACAGCGTGCAAACCACTAGTGTCTTGTCGTCAGCACATTGTCTGAAGAACTGCCACGCCAGGGAACTACTTGGAGCTGGCTTTGGTGTGCTCGGTCCCTGGGTGCGGTGGGCAGTAGCAGGTGTGCTGTCTAGGGGACGGCCGCTCCGCTTTTGCACCCTGCTCCGGGAGGAGGAGGTGGATGTGGAGTAGGAGGTTGAGGAGGCGGTGACCATGGCGGTGTAGGTGGAAGTGGTGGTGGAGGAGGTAGCCAACACTGTTTCTTGTTTTTCTTTTTTTTTTTATTGAGGTAGCCCCCAAAATATTTGGACATATAAAAAAGGAAACATTTGCGGTCTGCGGTGCATTTCTTGCAGTCCAATAACGCCATCAGGTTTTTAAAACTGTCCGTCTCCACCAGACGGAATGACAGCATTTCAAAGGCCAGGAATTTTGAAATGCTGGCATTCAGGGCCAGGGATCACGGGTGGGTAGGGGGGTACTTCCTTTTTCTCTCCAGTGTTTGGGAGATGGACAGCTGAACACTTCCATGGGACAGTGTGGAGATGCTTGGGGACGGTGGCTGACGTGGTGGCGTTGCTGCCACATCCTCTGTTTGCGAGGTGGAGGAAGAGCTGGAAGAAGAGGCTGAGGCAGCAGCAGAAGAGGAAGCAGGAGGAGCCTGGCTGTGGACAGGCGGCTGCGCTTGTCTGTGATAACGCCCCCTGCTGTGCTAAACACACGTTCAGACAATACACTGGCTGCAGGGCAGGCCAGCACCTCCAAGGCATAAACGGCAAGCTCAGGCCATGTGCCCAATCTGGAGACCCAGAAATTGAATGGGGTAGACCCATCAGTCAGTACGTGTAGGCATGTGCACACGTACTGTTCCACCATGTTGCTGAAATGCTGCCTCCTGCTAAGACGTTCCATATCAGCTGGTGGTGCTGGTTGTTGTGGCGTGCTGACAAAGCTTTTCCACATTTCGGCCATGCTAACCCAGCCTTGTGAGGTGCTGATGGTGCCCCAGCTGCGTTGGCGACCTCCTCCTCTGCCTTTGCCTTGTGCTTCCACTGAGCCCCGGTGTCAGTTGGGAATGCCCTAAGCAGCGTGTCTACCAGTGTGCGCTTGTAGTCGCGCATCTTCCGATCACGCTTCAGTGAGGGAATTAAGGACGGCACGTTGTCCTTGTAATGGGGATCCAGCAGGGTGGCCACCCAGTAATCAGCACAAGTTAGAATGTGGGCAACTCGGCAGTCGTTGCGCAGGCACTTTGGTGACTCTAGATAACCTCGGGCCGATTGCACGTCCCCGTGACGGCGACGACGCATTCGGATGTCTGCCCTATCAACTTTCGATGTTACTTTCTGTGCCTACCATGGTGACCACGGGTAACAGGGAATCAGGGTTCAATTCCGGAGAGGGAGCCTGAGAAATGGCTACCACATCCAAGGAACGCAGCAGGCGCGCAAATTACCCACTCCCGACGCGGGGAGGTAGTGACGATAAATAACAATACAGGACTCTTTTGAGTCCCTGTAATTGGAATGAGTACATTTTAAATCCTTTAATGAGGATCTATTGGAGGGCAAGTCTGGTGCAGAGCGACTGACCCGTGCGTGCTGCAGCTGAAACTCCACTATCGCCTGCTGCTGCTCGCACAGTCTCTCCAGCATGTGCAAGGTGGAGTTCCACCTTGTGGGTGTGTCGAATATGAGGTGGTGAGCGGGAAGGCCGAAGTTATGCTGCAGCGCAGACAGGCGAGCAGCAGTAGGGTGAGAACGCCGAAATACATGCATAGAGCTAATACATGCCGACGAGCGCTAGGGGACGGCCGCTCCGCTTTTGCACCCTGCTCCCTCTTATGCTGTGCTGGTGCCTCTGTGCAACCCACGCCTCTTCCTCCAAACTGCACACGTCACTCACATGACCTTCATTCCATGTGGGGTCTAGGACCTCATCATCCTCCACATCATATTCCACCCACTTCTCAACCCTGCCCTCCTTGCCGGTTTGCACACTGCAGAAAGCCACAGCAGTTGGCACCTGTGTTTTTCCAGCATGTAAAGTCTGCAAAGGACATATGGTAATTGTTTTAGATTTGTATCCAGGCAACAGTTTTCCCTATAAACTGACCTCTCAGTTTGACTTGTGAGGGTATTGTCCCAGAATTACTGTTTAAGTACCAGCTATTGATAACTGGTTTAAATATAGCAGCTTGTTATCTGGTAGTTTCTAGTGTAGAAAATATCAATCTGTTTTCTACCACTTAGATCTGTTTAACAAGTGTTGTAGGTGTGAAACAATATTACAAGTGATCAAAGTTCCATTTGCAAAAAAAAATTCTC
>OW240916.1:79671820-79727982 GCA_933207985.1 Pelobates cultripes | reverse complement strand
ATGGGTATTCATATACCAAGGTTTAGACTGCCATCCAGCCTTGGCATATACCTAGTGGAGCGCTTATAGAAAGTTAGTGAGATGGACAATAATACTCAGATCCAATTTATGCAGGTGATAATGTAAAAAAAAAGGAGAAATAAAATATAGTATAAATCTGTAGAGAAGATAATTCTAGATATAAGTGGTGGAGAATTCCAACTCACATTTACTAGAGTCTATAATGGGATAGGCTCAAATTGCAAACGTTTCTGTGCCGTCTGGTGGCACCTAACCCTTTTTAGCTTGTTGGTTTTCCTCAAAAAGAATAGAAACAGGAAAAACTCATTTGGTGTAGTATATACTGTCCCAGTTGTTATATCACTTTAAAAAGCAAATCAGTGCTCACCTTTACCAGAGCCCCTGGTACCTGGCTCTGGGTATAATCGCTTGAGTACCTGTAGAAGCAGAAGTTGAGGTAGTCGAGAAGGGACTTTAAAATATATATTTATTCAAACAAAATAAAACAAATAAAATACAAGTAAAAAACAATGGTATCCTTGAGTGGACTCCTCTCACCGAGACGCGTTTCTCCCAATGCCTTGGGCTTCTTCAATCCGACACACTATGTCTTCAATCGGTATGCTGTATCTCTTGCTTCCTTCTGTTCTTATATATCTTCATTAATGTCCCCATAGGTTCATTTGAATCACCGTCCTACAATAGTTCAGTTTCATCAATTTACTCCTAAATCAGTTCATTCCCTTCACCTGTGTGCCGGGTTCTCATGCGGCGTCATCCATCGCGTCACATCCGGTCCAGATGCGGCCATAACCCTTAAGGGCATTCCAGTCATGTTGGCTATTCCGGAAATGACGCGTTCGTATCCGACGCCACTTCAAACCATCACACATATATACCCATTTGCATGCCGGGAAGTGTAGTCCCATTGAACCAGTACACTTGCGAGGTGATATACTCGCGGTCCATCAAAAAAGGGGAGAAAAAGAAAAAAAGATAAAAGGTAAAAAATAAAACATACCCTTTAGGTACAAATATGAAAAATCACTTGATTCAATGCAAATAATAAAACGAACTGCCCCACTTTTATCCTCATACAATGTTCTTAAAAGGATACATAGTAAAAGGAACAGTAACCTCTTCATGCAAAACAACATTGAGCCTGAATGCAATAGTGACCCTCAGTTCTTCTAATATTAGCAATTCCCAATGTCTTATTTGATGACTAAACTCATTTCTAAAAGCTAAAATGGTATATCAAAAAGCCATTCACTTCGCAATTTTTAATAATATACATGAAAGACGCTTTAAAAAAAAATAATGATCATAAAAAGATACTCATAGAAAGTGACATAATTCAAAATCATTGTTTAATCCTTTTGGGAGTAGAGTCTCTAGATTAAAAATCCAGCGCATCTCGCTGATCTCTTCGATCAGGAAGAGGAGGATTTCATCCAGGAATGGATGGATATGCTAGAAAACATTTCCTTTGGTCTGATGGGACTAATTGTCAGGAGGCGGAGTAGTACCCTTAAGAAAATAGATGGCGAAATGAATACCATCCAGCAATCTTTAAAAGAGAGGATGCTACCTAGTGAATACTCCCTTATGACTTTCAGGCCAATTTGGAAAGAATAGAGAAAGGGGTAGTAGAAATTAGGAAAAGGAAATACCTAAGGGATAAGTGTGATTACACCAATAATCAAGTTAGGATGTATTCTAACAAGTATAAGAAATTTCCCAAAACATTGCAGGGAAATGACAAAACACATGCCTATAGGCAACCACCTATCTACTCTCCACCCAAAAGAAAGTATCAACCTAGACCTATGAGTAGGTCAAGCAGTGAGCAGTTACAGACACAAGGAAATAAGGAGGGATAACCATTCACCCAGGAGAGAAGAGCCCATAAGGCATCCAAGGGAATCTCGGTAAGAGAACCTCGGTCCCCAGGTAGGGTAGTAAGGCAAAAGGAGTGTATACAGACACCCAAGAGAAGACATGGATCCCAAAAAGAAAGTAGAAGGGACAACTTTAGAGTACACCATCAAGAAGTGCAATCCCACTTTGTAACAGGTTCACCCACCTACACAATTCCCCTAAAGAGGAGGTTTTTCGGATTTCGTATGCGAAAGACAGACACAGGGTTCTAGGGGGAGGGGGAAGTCACCCAGGAAGACACAGAGAAGCGTGGAGGAGAAGTTTCTGTCCAGAAGAGAATAAAGGGACAGAAGAAGGTGTAGCAAACCCGCCCCTTTAACGGAGTTTGCCATGTATTCTTGGAGGGGGCTGCTGGCCCGCCTCCTACCCAGTGATTATGGTCCCGGAAAGATGTGGCCCTTTAAGTACAATATTTGGGCATATTGGATTTGTATGGTGCTGCTAGCCCTTTAAGGACCATTTTGGGGCATGACGAAAATTTGGGACAATGCCCCTTTAAATCTGTGTCCCCAGACCTATTTGGCTCAAAGCCCCTTTAAAACTGTGTCCCCAGTGTCCCCAGACTTGTTTGGGACACTGCCCCTTTAAGATGGTGTCCCCAATGTTCCCAGACTTTGGAAATAACTTTTAAATGGCTTTTTCCCTTATGGTTCAGTAATTGGGGCTTACCGAGCCATTCACTGCACAGGCGGACCACCCAGAGCTGGAAGTGTGCAGGCAATTTACCTCCCAGGCTGGGAGCCTGCTGTAGGTAAATTGCCAAACGCTGGGGGGCCGCCGTTCGCGCAAACGAACACGTGGCGGCGGCCATCTTTTTTTATTAAATGCGGTCAGCGGTGTGTGTAGCCAAATTCATGGAACTGAAATTCCTGAGCCTTAACTTCTCCAACAATGATTTTGCAGCCGCAGAAACTAAGTCCCATTTGGCGATGGGGCTTAGTCGTTTTTTTCAGCCTGAAATAGACCGACCGCACAGCCCAAATCTATGGAACTGTTTTGGGCATGAAAATGTGCTTGCGGTCGGTCAAAAAGGGACCCCCAGCTAACTTTTTAACCCCTGGATGGAATTAGCTGAATTTTGGATATGTTTATAATTAAAGTGTGCGGAGTTCAAATATGTAATTTATGTTTGTGGCATGTATATTTTTGAAGTTATTAATATTTTGTAAAAACTGGATTTCTCTGCCTGTGATAATTATATTAACCATTGTGTTCAGTAATAATATCACAGGCAGAGGGGAGGATTTTGTGTGGGAGTGTCTGTGTGTATTGTACGGATTGATTGGTTGTATTTCAAAATCCTGTGTGCAGTACTATGTTTGTGCATTGTGAATAAAAGAGGCTGTATGTGCCAGTACAGTCAGTTTTACTTCACCCTCAATTTGGAGTGCCGTCTCTTATTGAGGGAATCTGCTACAAGGGATTGCTATGCTCTGCATACTCTCTTGCTAAATCACTACTAAGCTCTTGTAAGAGCTTGTTCCTGCCTTGCTCTCTGAAGGAGTCCATGGTGGTTATGGTGTCGGCTGGAGTGCTTGGAGCCCTCAGGAAGCGCTAGGAGCATCCTTCAACGGAGGTAGCCAGTCAGGGTGCCAGGTGATCCGTTACAGAAGGTGCCAGAACAATGTGGCATCTTCATCCTCACATCTAGAACTTTGAACAATGGAGAGGTCAAATTGCTAAGTAGAGGGCTGAAATTTGCCTCTACTAAGAGTTTGAATAAATTCGATACATATATAGACCTTCAGAAAGAGAAAGACAAAGAGAAAGCTTTGTTTAAAGAAATTATTTCAAAAGAATCCCATAACTGAAAGAAGGACAGAACCGACTTCAGAATTTGTACATACAGGCCTGAGAAAACATTCAGTGTTTTTCCCGAGTTCATATGTATCAGAGGGAATGATAACATTTGAAAAGATGGTGATGCGAGATTTGGATAAAATTAAGAAACTGAATCAATATGAGCTGAATCTAAATAAATAGGAGTTGAAAGCCCTGAAGGATTTCAAGAGGGATGAATTGTTAGTTATCAAACCAGCTGATAAGGGGGGTGGGGTAGTAGTCATGGACACGGTGAAGTACGTGAAGGAAGTGAGACTTCTAAGTGACACTGGTACATATAAAACGCTTACGAAAGATCCCACCCTAGAAATAGAAAAGACCTATATGGAGCTTATTGAAAGAGGAAAAGAGGAGGGTATTCTTAATACGAAGGAGTTTAAATATTTAAACGTATCCCATCACAAAATCCCCATTTTCTTCCATCTCCCTAAGATGCATAAAAATAGAGAGAATCCCCCAGGAAGACCTATAGTCTCTGGGATAGGGTCTTTTTCAAGTAGACTATCTCAATATGTCGATCAGTGCCTTCAGCCTTTAATTCAAAAATGCCCAAGCCACCTTAAGGACTCTTTGTCTATTTTAAAGATTTTTGAAGATTTTAATTGGGAGGAGAACTACTATTTGGTGACAGCTGATGTAAGCTCACTATATACAAATATAACGCATGAGAGGGGCTGTGAAGCTGTGAGGTATTTTTTGGGGCACTTTGAAGCATTTCCGGAAGCACAAATGGATTTTATTTTGAAAGGCTTATATATTTTAAGTAATAACTATTTTTGGTTCCAGGAAAAATTTTACGTGCAAGTATGCGGTACGGCGATGGGCACCAGGTATACTGGGAATCTCAGTATATACATGGGAATGATGGCTGGGGATCGAACCTGGTGCTCTATCACTGGTATATAGACGATTTGTTTTTTTATTTGGAGAGGTGATAAGCTGTCCCTTAATAATTTTTTTGCGTGTTTGAACTCGAGTGACTGGGGAATTACACTCACTAGTGAATATAGTAGAACCTTGGTGAATTTTCTTGATTTAACTATTTATGTGGAAGAAATGAAAATAAAAACATGCACTTACTTCAAGCCTGTAGACGTTAATAGCTACATAGGAGAGAGTAGCTGTCATTTGTCCACCTGGCTCCAAAATGTCCCAAAATCTCAATTACTCAGGGGTAAAAGGAATTGCACAGAAGATGAGAAGTTCAAAGAGCAATCATGTAAAGTTTTAAATGATTTTAGAGAAAAAGGGTATGGGGAGGAGATTCTGAGAAAGGCTTATGATGATGTAATGCAAATGGAAAGACTGCCCCTTTTGGAATATAAACAGAGAAATTAAGTCGAAAATAGTTGTAGAAGTTACCATTTTAGAAGAATTGTAAACAAATACTGGCCTATTTTACGAGAAGATGAAATTTTAAGTAACATACTCCCTGAAAAACCTCTGATTGTTTTTAAAGGAGCTCCTAATCTACAGAGAAATGTGACCCATAACCACATAAGACCCAATAAAAGATTGAATGGATTTAATGAGCCAGCAGGATTCTATGGATGTGGTACAGGGAGCAGAAAACGGTACCTCAAGGAGTTCAGCAAACCATCAGATAGGAATGAGAAAAACACAAAATTAAAGATCTTATAACCTGCCATTCGAAAGGGGTTATATACCTCCTTGTGTGTTCTTGTGGTTTAGGGTATGTAGGGAGGACAACAAGACCATTAAAGACCCGCATACAAGAACATGTAAGGAACATCATAAATGGATTCTTAAAACATAGTGTGTCGGATTGAAGAAGCCCAAGGCATTGGGAGAAACGCGTCTCGGTGAGAGGAGTCCACTCAAGGATACCATTGTTTTGTACTTGTATTTTATTTGTTTTATTTTGTTTGAATAAATATATATTTTAAAGTCCCTTCTCGACTACCTCAACTTCTGCTTCTTCAGGTACTCAAGCGATTATACCCAGAGCCAGGTACCAGGGGCTCTGGTAAAGGTGAGCACTGATTTGCTTTTTAAAGTGATATCACAACTGGGACATTATATACTACACCAAATGAGTTTTTTCTGTTTCTATTCTTTTTGAGGAAAACCAACAAGCTAAAAAGGGTCAGGTGCCATCAGACGGCACAGAAACTCAAATCTCCTACAGCTGTTTAGACAGTTTGTTTAACATTTATATTTCTGGCTATTTAGACTGCAGGCTTTTTTCCTGCAATGTTGCAAATGTATTTTGGTAAATCTTTTGCACATATAATTTTTGTGCACTTGATATACTCTTTGTTCTAATTATAGAGTTTATTTACTTTTGTATTTAGAGATCTTCAGTTTGCTACATTTAATGTATCTCCCCCCTTTTGGTCATAGTTATTTGCTATTATTTATGGCAACTCTGCCACATACATGGTGGGATTTGATACTAGTCTATTACCAGCATGTTATTAGGGACTCCTTCCCCCAAATCTCCTACAGCTGTTTAGGCAGTTCATTTAACATTTATATTACTGGCTATTTAGACTGCAGGCTCTTTTCCTGCAATGTTGCAAACGTATTTTGGTAGATCTTTGCACATATATTTTTTATGCACTTGATATACTTTGTTCTAATTAAAGAATCTATTTACTTTTGCATTTAGAGATCTTCAGTTTGCTACATTTAATGTATCTCCCCCCTTTTGGTCATATTTATTTGCTACTATTTATGGCAATTTTGCCACACACATACTTATAGCATTTCTTCTGACCATATTACTATTATTTTTGGACTAGTCGATTCTATCCAATTAGATCCTAATTTTATTACTTGTTTGTTTAGTATCTGTGTGTTTCTCCCCCAAGAGGGATTAATAAAGAGTTTTTCGTTTTTTGCTCTCTGCGCTCCACTTTTATATTTATAATTGCAGAGTAGCTTTTTTCACATAAGGATACAAGGTCTTTTTGGGAGGCAGATTGTTTATAATCTGCAACCCATTAGTCCTATTTTCTCTTTGCACTTCTAGGGGTTAGGCCCCATTGTATCTCTCAACCATCACAACCTTGCGGATGGACTTGTTCCATTCCTAACCAGTGCTGTGTTTCTTTCTTATATCTAGAATTATCTTCTCTACAGATTTACACTATATTTAATTTCTCCCTTTTTTAAAATGTTATTTATCACCTGCATAAATTGGATATGAGTATTATTGTCCACCTCACTAACTTTCTACAAGCGCTCCACTGGGTATATACGAAGGCTGGACGGCAGTTTAAACCTTGGTATATGCAAATCTCTACTCTATATATTTGTCACAGGGGGTGATGGAGACTTCCCCTCGAGTGTGAAGCTGCTGTCGCATATATTGTTTAAAATAATCAAAGCGCACTTTTCACTTTTGTTCCTTTTGTAAGACATGGATATTCATGCCATAGAAATGACAGAGCAAAAAGAGGAGGCGGCATAGTCATTTATGTTGACAATTCTATAAAGTTCACCCCCTTACAAAACTTTAGCTCCCCTGCCACCTGTGATTTCCTTTCTGGCACAATTGAGATCCCGTGCAGTAAATCAATCAATGTTGCAGGAATCTACCGGCCACCTAGCTCCCTTGTGCATTCCCTTTCTGACATAGCCCATCTCCTTAGTGAAACCATAGCTCAAAACCCAAAAAGTGAACTGATGGTCTTTGGAGATTTTAATATTGACTGGCTAAGTCCTAAAAATAACAGTTCTTGCTTGCCGTTTGAGACTTTGCAGCTAATGCAATTAATTTCTTCCCACAACTCGCAATAACATTAAAACCCATAACCATACCCTGCTCGATTAGATTCTCTCCACTTCTCCTGATAGAATCCAGGAGGCAGGTGTTCTCCCTAACAGTTTTAGTGACCACTGCTTAGTGTACTGCATGTGCAAAATAAAGGCTATTAAATCCTCTCCCAAGGTTAAAAGCACCGGGTCCGTCAAACATTTTTTAATCCTTTTCTAAATGGCATCCAGATCCTCCCATGGCACAGATTAAACCTAATCCCAGATCTAGACTGTGCAGTTTAATTCTTTCAGTCCGAACTCCTACAAGTTTGGATTTTGCATGCCCCACTGCGTAAGGTGAGAGTAAAAGGGGCACATATAAATTGGATCACAGCTGACCTTATTCAAATGTACCAGTTTCGGGACTCATTGTGGTCAACGTTTAAGCGTACTGGCTCTATGAACGCTCACTGTGCATATAGACAATGGCGAAATATATGCACTAAACAAACAAAATTGGCCAAGGCCCACTATTTCTCTGAAAATCTGAACAATAACATCTCAAACCCTAGAAACCTTTGGAAAGTCATAAATAACTTCCAAACTCCCCCAATCCACTCCCAACTCTCCAATGTCAAAGTGGACAACCAAATCCTGCAACTTCCCTTAGAAGTAGCAAATGCCTTTAACAATTGTTTTGTCAGATGGCACTAGAAAAAGTGCAGAGGCGGGCTACTAAATTGATAAAAGGGAATTTTTGAAAAAAGGGCATTTTAGCTATGAAGAGAAGCTAACAAATTTAAATCTCTTTAGTTTTGAAAAACTGCCTCTCAGAGGACATCAGAGGACATATGATAGCATTATACAAATATACTCTGGGTCAGTTCAAACCACTGTCTGGAAATCTGTTCATGAATATTACTATACACGAGGTCATGCATCTAGACTGGAAGAAAGGAGATTCAGTCTAAGGCAAAGTCTACACAGATGTTTAAACAGCAACTGAATAAATACTCGCAAAGACATAATGTACAGGGATATAATGAATTTCCAATTAGTGGGGTAATAGCTTCTGGATCAAAGAAGATATCTGACTGCCATTGTGGGGTCAAGAAGGATTTTTCCCCCTAGTTTGTTGCACAATTGGAAGCACTTCAAACTGTTTTATTTCTTCTTTTGGATCAACAGCAAAAACCAAAGTGAAAAAGGCTGAACTTAAAGGGACACTGTAGGCATCCAGACCACTTCAGTTAATTGAAGTAGTCTGGGTGCTGTGACCCTTTTGCACTTAGTGCTGCAATGTAAAACCGGAATCCAAACGGACTTTAGGTCCGTTATCTGACATTGGACGTCCTCACGGACCTCCAGTGTCACCTTTTCCCCGTGGAAAGCATTGAATAATGCTTTCCTATGGGGAGGTCTAATGTGCGAGTGGCCATTGCCGCGCATGCCCATTAGGTATCCCTGGCCGGCTGATGTCGGCAGGGGAGGAGCATGGCGGAACCTGAATCCAGCGCCGATTTCCCTCTGTGCTGGGTCAGGCAAGTTGCTGAAGGGCTCACTGTGGGAGGGAGGAGGAGGATCTATTAAACCTATAGTGTCAGGAAAACAGCTATGTTTTCCTGGCACTATAGGATCTCTTTAATGGACACGTCTTTTTTCAGCTATGTAACTATGTAATTTCACTGTTTTGTTGTTACAGCACTAATTTGTACTATATGCTTTAACTTATTATTAGATTACTCCAAGTACTGCTATAACCATGCAATGATTTACAGAATTTCGCTGTGAAATGCTGCTCACAAAAAGTGTAACCCGTTTGCTGCGGGAGGTGTAACAAGAAGTCCAGGCTATCTCATGCCAGTCCTATTGTATTTCTATGCACATAATGTACCTTCATTCAAGATGCTGTAACTCAGAACAAGTCACGTAGACTGTTATAACCGAGGTTTAATGATGTGCATTAAAACAGTGCTATATGAGAACACTAAGCTCTTTTGTTTTTTAATAATGACACTAGTCATTTTAATGTAACATTTGTAAAGTGAATATTAAAGCTCCAGACAGAGCCTGGGATTGATACCACTGTAGGGCCATCCTGTACACAGCAGTGACAATTATAGTGCTTTGCTCTTTCATTTTACATACCAGCAATATCCGTGTCGAATAAAGTAGAACATAGGTTGATGAATAAAGGGATGGGCCAGGGACATAAATTGTGTCCCTGGTGTCACACTAAGAAAGGAAGCAGATCCGTCTGAAGGATGACAGGTCGCTGAATGCCAATCATGCAGACTGTCCCAATAAGGGTACCAAAAAAACAGGACACCATGAAATTCTGAAATAAGGTACAGTCCAGCCAAAACCAGGACTGTCGTGAGGGTTGAATTCTTCTGCAGGGACTTATTCTAAATCACAAAATGGAAAGCATACAGTTGCAAGAAAAAGTATGTGAACCCTTTGGAATGATATGGATTTCTGCACAAATTGGTCATAAAATGTGATCTGATCATCATCTAAGTCACAACAATAGACAATCACAGTCTGCTTAAACTAATAAAACACAAAAAACACAATAAGTGTTGGCACTCAATTATGCAAGGTGCAGGTATTCGAGGTTTAACCCCACGACAACCTCCTAATCTAAATCCAAAAACAAATATGAATACCGCACTCAAAAAAGATGATTCTTGTGAAATCTAAACTGTATTGAATTGCAAGAATATTTATTATAATAGTAATTCATAGGTTAATCAAGTAAACCTTAGTGAAGTTCATTCCAATCATATATATACATCGATTATTTACATATATACACACAAAAAAACCTCCCTGTGCTGAATTTCATGAACTATATATCTATATACATAGGTTGTGGATCCAAAAAATGCATGAAAATAAAATGTCCAGAAAAATATAGGAAAAAAAGGAAAAAAGGCAGAAAAAAAGCAAAAAAGCAAAAAAGAAAAAAAGAAAAAAGAAAAAAAGAAGAAAAAATGAATGAAAAAATGTATATATTTTCCAGTCCTATTGATAGTCCAAAATATAGTGCACTATATACTTCATATAATTCATAAATTTATAGATGGATCTCACGTGAACTTGATAGTATATTCAGTAAGAGGGTGGTAGATCTTGTAGATGATGTATATTGAATCAAAGTGAAGATGGGTGAAAATGAGTTGTAGCTCAATGAGAAAGTAATCACTCGTCCCTTTTGTAGTATCTGGTCAGTCTAGCAGGTCTTTTCCTGAGTTCGAAATCGTGGGTAGTCCTGTGAATCGGGCTGAAATGGGCTGCGCGCTCGGGACGTTCCTGTCCCTTCAAAGGCCCCTGTTCCTCTCCGTCCTGCCAAAGTATAAGCATATCACTTAAATATCCTCATTAGGCGGCAAAAAAACGCCGCGGCCACTCCTTGCTGTTACTTCCGCCTACTGACGTCAGCGTGCGTCGCTACGTCATACGCATTCAATTAAACTTTATTGTTCACATACATATTGTATAATGACAAAATTAAAGGGAAATCTCACATAGACATAAGTAACTATGTGATACATATGATTAAAAAGGCAATGGAATTGTTTATGCAAACTAAATAGTGCTCGAATCTAAAGCAGTCTTAAACCTGAAAGACAAAATATACTCAAGAGAAAAGAAACAGAAAATAGTAGTTAAATATATTTAAAAACCTAACTAATGTGTGATTATTACATAGCTCACCTGCAACAGATGATCAAGAGAACAGGAATATCTGTAACTATAGATCAGTAGAATAGTCAGCTGAGAAAAAGAAAAAATAATAAAAGATGGATTGTCTATATCTATTGCAACAATAGAAAACAATGTTCAAAAGATTCCAAATAATAAGTAAAAAGAAAAAAGAAAAGAGAAAAAAAAGTACAAAGAACAAACAATAAAAATGAAAAATGATATAGAAAAAATGTGTTAAATGAAAAATGATCCTCATTAAAAAGTTTTTTGTTGTAGCAAAATTTGAGAAAAATGGAAAGAAAATTGAAAAATAAAACTAAAAATACAGAGTATGCAACTCACCTGTCTCGTATTGCCCCACCGTGCCCCTGGGTCCCGTATGTGGGGAACCCTGTGCTGATGGCAGGTAGCGGACCCAAAGCGGTCAAAATGTTGGCAGGGAAGAACATCGGACCAAAACTGGTCAAGGGGAGCCTCTGTAAGGAGCAGAAAATCATAGAGCAGACAATAAATGCAAAAATGAAGAAAAAACTTCTCACAAGAAATGTTTAAGGTCATAATCTTCATTAAGCCCTAATGGTGACAAAGTCTCCAAGGTACTTATCCATTTTGTTTCTCTTTGTAATAAAAGTTTCTGTCTATCCCCTCCTCTGCGTAGAGGTGGAATTCTGTCCAAGACTTGAAACCTTAACTGGTTTACGTTATGACCATATGCTTTAAAATGTCTGGGTACCGGAGCCTCCACTTTATTGTGTTGTAATGCTGCCCTAATGCTCCTTTTGTGCTCCCCTATCCGCTCTTTCACTGGCCTGATGGTCTCCCCCACATACAGGAGTCCACAGGGACACTTGAGAGCATACACAACAAAGTCGGAGTTGCATGTAAAAAACTCTAAACTCTAAACATAAAATTTCTTACCTGATCTGGGATGTACAAAATATTCCCCCTTGATCACACTGTTACAGTGTGAGCAATTTAAACATGGAAAAGTGCCCTTCTTAGGTTCTGAAAAGAATCTAGTTTGTTTCTTCGAACTACCAATATCTGATCTTACTATCATATCCCTCAGGTTCGAGGCCCTCTGGTATGCAAAAAGGGGAGACTGTTGGAATATCGGGGGTAATTGGGTATCCCCCTGAAACAGTTGCCAATGTTTTAATATAACATGCCTCATCTCCTTATTAAGTTGGGTATATGGTGTTACCAACGTAATCCTTTCCACTTTGTCTCTGGCCCCTGCACCTGAAAGGGTTTCTTGTCGAGAGAGATTATCAACCTTCTGTCGTTGATTGTCAACTACATGTGTGGGATAGCCCCGTTCTATGAATTTATTGGCCATAAAATCTAAACCCGTCATAACTTTATCTTCCTGTGATACAATCCTTTTTACCCTTAATAATTGACTAAATGGTAATCCATTCTTTAGATGGATAGGATGGAAACTTGAGTAGGTCAATAAATTGTTACGGTCAGTAGGTTTTATGTACAGGTCACTGTAAAGACAATTTTGTACTCTCTGTACCTGAACGTCTAAAAAAGGGACTGTAGTAGTATCACAGCACATGGTAAATTTAATGTTTTCATCTTGTGTGTTTAGTGACTCAAAAAATTCCTGTAACTGGGCCCTAGTGCCGCTCCAACATATGAACACGTCATCTATGTATCTTTTCCAGACTAGGCATTTGGAAAATGTGTGTATATATGTAAATAATCGATGTATATATATGATTGGAATGAACTTCACTAAGGTTTACTTGATTAACCTATGAATTACTATTATAATAAATATTCTTGCAATTCAATACAGTTTAGATTTCACAAGAATCATCTTTTTTGAGTGCGGTATTCATATTTGTTAATAAAACACAAAGAATGAAATGTTGCCATGTTTTTATTGAACACACCATGTAAACATTCACAGTGCAGGTGGAAAAAGTATGTGAATCCTTGGATTTAATAACTGGTTGAACCTCCTTTGGCAGCAATAACTTTAACCAAACGTTTCCTGTAGTTGCTGATCAGACGTGCACAACGGTCAGGAGTAATTTTCTGACCATTCCTCTTTACAGAACTGTTTCAGTTCAGCAATATTCTTGGGATGTCGGTGTGAATCGCTTTCTTGAGGTCATGCCACAGCATCTCAATCGGGTTGAGGTCAGGACTCTGACTGGGCCACTTCAGAAGGCGTATTTTCTTCTGATTAAGTCATTCTGTTGTTGATTTTCTTCTATGCTTTGGGTCATTGTCCTGTTGCAACACCCATCTTCTGTTGAGCTTAAGTTCTCCTGCAAAATGTCTTGATAAACTTGGGAATTCATTTTTCATTCGATGATCGCAATCCATCCAGGCCCTGACGCAGCAAAGCAGTCCCAAACCATGATGCCCCCACCACCATACTTCACAGTTGGGATGAGGTTTTGATGTTGGTGTGTTGTGCCTTTTTTTCGCCACACATAGTGTTGTGTGTTTCTTCCATACAACTCAACTTTGGTTTCATCTGTCCACAGAATATTTTGCCAGTACTGCTGTGGAACATCCAGGTGCTCTTGTGCAAACTGTAAACGTGCAGCAATGTTTTGTTTGGACAGCAGTGGCTTCCTCTGTGGTATCCTCCCATAAAATCCATTCTTGTTTAGTGTTTTACGTATTGTAGATTCGCTAACAGGGATGTTAGCATTTGCCAGTGACTTTTGTAAGTCTTTAGCTGACACTCTAGGATTCTTCTTCACCTCATTGAGCAGTCTGCGCTGTGCTCTTGCAGTCATCTTTACAGGACGGCCACTCCTAGGGAGAGTACCAGCAGTGCTGAACTTTCTCCATTTATAGACAATTTGTCTTACCGTGGACTGATGAACAGCAAGGCTTTTGGAGATACTTTTATAACCCTTTCCAGCTTTATGCAAGTCAACAATTCTTAATCGAAGGTCTTCTGAGAGCTCTTTTGTGCGAGGCATCATTCACATCAAACAATGCTTCTTGTGAAAAGCAAACCCAGAACTGGTGTGTGTTTTTTATAGGGCAGGGCAGCTGTAACCAGCACCTCCAATCTCATCTCATTGATTGGACTCCAGTTGGCTGACATCTCACTCCAATTAGCTCTTGGAGATGTCATTAGTCTAGGGGTTCACATACTTTTTCCACCTGCACTGTGAATGTTTACATGGTGTGTTCAATAAAAACATGGCAACATTTCATTCTTTGTGTGTTATTAGTTTAAGCAGACTGTGATTGTCTATTGTTGAGACTTAGATGATGATCAGATCACATTTTATGACCAATTTGTGCAGAAATCCATATCATTCCAAAAGGTTCACATACTTTTTCTTGCAACTGTACAACTGGGATCACAATTGTATCTAACCATAACTATAATGCTATATTTTTTGGGGGGAAAAGTCAATTTGCTATTGTTTTGTAGTTTATCTATGATACTAAACAGTTTGCAATTTATATGACATTGAGCTTGTGCCTTGCCTTCCACATATTAATATTATTGAGCGTTACATTTATGGAGGTTATTAATGATAGCAATTACAAGTGCATAGAAGTCATGAGAGTGTATGCAGAGAGACGTTATATTAAGTCAAAGTTCTATGTATTGTTTATGTATATATATATATCACAGAATTCAGTAGAAATGTAAGAAAAATGTCATACTTACTACCCCTGCCAAAGTGAGAATATACAGCTGCCATATAGTTGTCAGACAGTTTAGTGACAGCATCTCTACAGTAAGATATGTAGCTTTCCATTAGCCAGACTGGGCAGATGCCAGACAGTGTCTTTACAGCGTGAACCTCACGGCTCTCTTGTAAGACAGGCTACAGATCACTCACATGTCAGCGGCTTTACTATACAAGCTTATAAGGCTTGCCTTGTTAGTATGCTGTGTAAAACACCCGCCTGGCAAGAGGCTTAAATGAGTACGAGCCAGTTTATAGGAGACTTTAAAAATGGAATAGCTCAATGGAATTTCACTAACAGCTATTCAAATTGCAGAAAATCAGAAGAGGTGGTTTAACTATCCTAAGAAAACTATCACTAGTAAAGAGGAAGCAAATAAACCCATTCCTCTGGGTTACCAGTGTCAAGGCCTTACCATAAACTTACCATAAAGCTGTGTAGACATGGACGGTAGTTTAGATGGCACTTTATGACTAGCTTGACTTTTGCAATGAGTATTATGTGCATGCTGTTCTTGCTGTGTGATGTATGCCCAGGGTCTTATTGATTCTTGCCAGCAAAATATTAATTCTAGGATCCTCTGTTCACTCCTATCTTAACTGAATCCTTCCAGACTGAGAGGGCTGCTTTTGCCTGGTTAGCACATATAATATTTGTGAGGACTGTTTGATGGCTTTTTCACAAGCCTACAAAAAGAGACACCACTATTCACCAGAGAAAAATGAGCGATTAGTGACCTTTGTTAGCCTAAGACCATATGGGCACTGGGACCATGACTATTTTGGCCATATTCACCATTCCTTGTGATGAATAACAAGTTGAGACCAATAACCTGCCTATTGCCCTGTTGGAACTTAATTCTTATCTGCTATATACAGATGCTTTTTCTTTCTGTATTGCCTCACCATTTTTTTTTTACCTTCTAATGTTGCCCTTAGCTGAAGTCAGTAAAACCTATTTGTCCTTTTAACAAGAGATCAGTGGACTGCTCCGGGTAATGTCCTCTACAATTGTCTAGTTGACAGCACCAGTACATCGCATTGATCCATCATGCCTCTGTGAATGAGTTATTAGCTTGACGTTTTTCAACAATATGAGGGCAGCAGTTGGCTTTGTCCTATAATGTAATGAGGTCACTGCTCCTCCAGGTGAATGAACAATGTGTATTGCATTTTAATCATCCTCTTGTTAATCTGTAAGACAGCCTGGCCAGTTAATGAGATCTCTGATCTCCCCACTAGTTGTTTCACCCCTCTCCTACCTGCCACTCCAAGGCCGTTGTAACAAACTCCCCTCTCCAAGTGAGTTTGCCACGCAGGGAAACCTGTAAAATACTACCAAACTTGACCGACCGTTAGCACTAATTTCATGAAACTGTTTTGTGCATAGGACCATGTGCACGGTTGGTCAAAATGATGACTTCCTTGAAAATCCTGAACTGATCTGGGTAATTTTTTTTTTACCAGGGCTATCAGGGGATGTAATATATGTGGGGGTTTATGTATTTTTAGGGTACTTTTGGGGTGTTTTGAAAAAGTATGTTTTTTCTGTGCTTGGAGATAATTGGATTAGAATTAGTACAGTTACTGATCCAATTATCTCCCAGGCAGAGGGGAGGGATTGTATGCTTGTATATGGGAGAGTCATGTATTTAAACACCTTTTGTCATTGGTCTGTGACTTTGTGCTGCAGTCCCCCACAAGGTCTAGGGGGGAGTGCCCCTTGCATGGGGACATGCATATAAGGCCAGTTGTGGTTGCCATTAAAGCATTCCAGCTTACACTTCAAAACTGTGTATCGTTCTGTTATTGGAGGGAAAGAAGATTCACTCCTGTGTCTGCTGTTCCAGTTTGCAGGGGATTCAACGGGGAAAATCCTTGTAAGGACTAGAGCTCCGAGGACTTAGTGTCGTCCAGTGCCTGGGGGTGTCTAGAGCTAATTCACCATTTGGCTCCTGGAAGGAGCGGTTCCAGGGCCCCAGTCAAGCCACGGTGTCTGTGGGCAGAAGTGCTGCGGTTTGTCCCCTGTTCCAGCTAAGAAGCGGTCCTTGGCGGAGATACCCATCCAGGGGTACAGGGAGCTCCGTCACAGCTGTGGCTAGGGTTGCCTTATGGCGAGTCTGGCCCTAAACTTGTTACATCTGCACTACTAGCCTAGACGACACTAAAATAGAACTGGGAAACATTAAATGTGACTGTATCAATTCCACTGGAATGGGGACAGCCTGGTGTCCCTATTCCTTTAATGGGGGTACTTGAAATTTCAGGCAAGATCAGAAATTAGTAGAAGAAATGTGATGAAATTAATCAGAGAAAAGTGAGAGTAAAAAGATTTGTAAATGATGGTTAGAATAGAGAATAAAAGCACTTTGATGATATGCCTGTTAAAACAATAAGATAATGTTTTTTGTGTGTAACCAGTTATTTTGAGAATTTCTTCCCTTTCTCTGCCAGGCTCGATCTTTTATAAAAATAACAATGACATTATCCCCTAGCATCTTGGCATGCAGGGGCATGCTAGGTGTCAAAAAAAAATCAGGAGCTTCAGATCAAGAGCAAATTTTATGGACTCTCCCGCAATGGAGGCTTATCCATAGGGGCACTTAGGGCAGAAACCCATCAGTTTTATGTTGGGAGGGAAATTATTAGCAATAGTTTATGATGGAAAATAAATTGGTTTACCAATGCAATGCTTTGTGAATATTGCCCTAGATATATATATATCTAACACACAAGATCCAGCGCACTCACCTATCCACTAAACAGCAACTTCAATGTTGAAAGATTTTATTTTATTTTTTTTAAAACACCTAAACTAGGAAAAAATAATGGGTGTTTAGTTACATTATATGATCTTGTGTATTGTTTAATTTGGCCCTCAGCAGCTACCCCATTTATGCATGTTCAGGTGAGTGCAGCCAACCCCCCCTTTGTTTCAATAGTGACTTCATTGAGTATTTCCAGCAGCTGTTTACAGAGACAAGGAAAGCAGAAACATGTTAGTGCATAAGTCCATGGCAGGTTTCCAGACCCTATTGTGATTTTCAGCCTAACAATTGGGGGCTTGTGCCAGAATGGATCACTGCAAGATCTTCCAGTGAGTACACAGATCTTGACTTTTTATGTCTTTATCTGTCCTTACTCCTGGGAGGAATTGTAGTTGTTTATTTTGAACCTGTTGGAGTCTGTTATCGAGAGTCACCTTTAGGGTGATGTATGTTATTGATAGTCACCATTAGGGTGATGTCTGTTATTGAGAGTCACATTTAGGGTGATGTCTGTTATTGAGAGTAACCTTTAGAGTGATGTCTGTTATTGAGAGACACCTTCAGGGTGATGTCTGTTATTGAGAGTCACCATTAGGGTGATGTCTGTTATTGAGAGACACCTTCAGGGTGATGTCTGTTATTGAGAGTCACCATTAGGGTGATGTCTGTTATTGAGAGTCACTATTAGGGTGATGTCTGTTTAGGTAACTTAGTTAGGGAGACTCTAGGTGAGTCTATAGATTTTGTATGTATATTTAGTTAGTCAGTAGGGGATTTAGAAATTTAGTACACTTTGTCCCCTGAAATAAGTGAAGAAGTTTCTCTTACGTTTTGTGTATATTTCTTTTTGCTTATATTTCCCGAGACTTCGGGATCCCCTTCTCAGAGCGCCCGGCGTGAAAGTCGCTTTATGATAGACAATTTACATACTTAAAGGCAATCAATGCAGTAGGGAGGAGACTATGTTTAAAAGAAGTAAAACTTCCGCAATAAGAATACATAGTCTTAAATTGGAGGGGCGAAGGTTTCACAATTGTACCCGGATGTATAACGTTAACAGAAGGGTAGCGAATGCATGGACTAGCCTTCCAGCTGAAGTGGTAGAGGTTAACACAGTAGAGGAGTCTAAGTGGGTGTGAGATATGCGTAAGGCTCTCCTACCTATAAGATAAGGCCAGGGACTAATGTCAGTGGTTAGAAAATTGGCCAGACTGGATGGGCCGAATGGTCCTTATCTGCCGTCACATTCTATGTTTATGTTTCTAAGTCTGTGCTCGACTTCCTGCAGATGGTGCTGGATGAGCTCCTGTGGGAGGTAGCTTTGGGGTGGTTTGCGGGGTCAGTTGAGGCCCCATCGCTCCCCAAGTTGCAGGTCCCCCTTGGGCCTGGTGCCCAAGTAGGAGGCAGGGGATTTTCGTCTGATTCATCGTTTGCCCTGCCCTCAAGGGGCTTCAGTGAAAGATGGTGGGCGTCCTAGGCATCCTTCGATGCTGCGGTACGCATGGTCAGGGCAGTGAGCCCTGGGGCTTTGCTAACGAAGGCCGACGTCGGAGCCACGTTTCGCTTGTTGCCAGTTCATATGGATTGTCATCCTCCTGGGTGGTGGGTTTGTGGTCGGTATTATGTGGATACATGCTTCCCGATTTGTTGTTCATGACCTGCTTTTACGTTGAGTGTGTCAGCGGTTTCCTGAAGTGGGTGGTGCGGCGGGAGGCAAGGATTGGCTCGTTGCTGCGTTACCTCGATGGCTTTTGTGTGTGGGCCTTCGCTGACTTGTCAACTCTTGCTCGACTCAGCGGAACTTTAGGATCCTCTTAGAGCACGATAAGACAGTGCGGCCCAGTGACGTGCCTTAGCTCCTTGGGTATCAAAATTGACTCTGTGACCATGGAGTGCTGGCTGCCACGGGATAAGGTTGAGAGGGTGTGGCGATGGCCAGGGGTCTGAGGAGGATGCAGCTGTGCAAGTTGCAGTCCCTGTTAGGGAGGTTGACCTTCCACTGCCGGATCAGGCCCATGGGGCAATTGTCCCGCAGGCGCCTGGTGGTCGCTACTACCAGGACTGTGGCATTTTATCGGCTCTGGAGGTCTGGGTTTCCTTCCTGACCGAGTATATTGGAAGGTCATCTTGGCAGGCACCGGAGGTGTCCAGTTCGGACTTGCCCCTCTATACGGACACGGCTGGCTGGGGCGATTCTGGGATCACGCTAGTGTGCTGACATGGTTGGCGGCTTGACCGGGAATCTTGCCTTCCTGGAGCTTTCACGTTGTGGTGGCATTGGATTTATGGGGTCGGGAGCTACAGGACAGTTGGTTGTTATTCACCGTGCCAACCTCGTGGGTTGTCCAGGCGATTAGCCAGCTCTCGGTCCCCCTTTTCTCTTTTGGTACTTCCCCTGCTCCAGCTCCTGGTGCTACGGTGCCTGTGTCTTAATGTGTCGTATAGGTCCGGTTCCTCTTGGGCCAAGGTACTCCAGGGTATGGGTGGAATGGCAGGTGCAGGAGTCAGAGGTGGGTGTATTTGCAGGTTCGCCTGCTCATTTCAAGGTCTGTTGTGACTGCTGGAGCGTTGGGTTTCGGCAGATATGTCACCCTCCGGGGTGTCCTTGCGCGTGTCCAGTTTAGTTTTCTGGTTAAATCCCAGGGTTGGGTGGAGGTCACCACAGAGTTTCTGGTATGGCATGCGGTGTAGGGCCCGTGCAGGGGTTGATTTCTGTGGATCCAAAGAGGACGGTTTTGGGGGCCTTATGGGCACAATTGTGCCAGGTGCTCCCAGAGGTATGCCTCGCCGTTTCTTCATTTCTTTGGGGCCATGAAGATTGGGGTATTGGTGGGTCCGAACTGGTCAGCCGGTAGGGGAGGATTCTGTTTGCGGATGTCCGGGATGGTCAGGACCCGGTGTCCGTCAAGACTCGTCCAAACAAGACTGACATCCTTTGCAAGGGCAGGTGGGTCCCGCTGGCAGCGGTCCCAGGATTGGACGCCTGTCTGGTCTGGGCGCTCAGGAAGTCCGCAGTACGGCCGTACCTGGCTGGCCCGATCATGGTACACAAGGAGGGGAACTTCCTCTCCCATTTTCAATTTGTTTGGCGGTCATTCTTTCCGCATTGGCGCTGTGACGGCGGTCTCTCAGCTGGGTATGCTGACTGGGGATGTGCGGAGGATAAGAAGGTGGGACTCTAGGAGATTTGTTCCGGTGTGCAGGACGCTGGTTTGCTCCGTTGATTGTTTGTTTTTTCCTTCTCAGGGCGGATGATTGAGCACTCGATGGTGGAGGTTCGTGGTTCAGCGCCGGGGGTACGTGAAGTGGGTCTGGCTCCTCCCGGAAGTGGTCAGGTTCTCTCGCTTGCGGGGGGGTGTCATTGGTTCTGGTCATTCCCCCTGGGGGGGTACTGACCTGGGGACGGTGCCGCTCGGAGACTTGGTGGACATAGGGAAGCGGGACTTGTCCCAGATCCTTATGTCATTTCGGGGTTTTTTTTGCATGGTGTGGTCGGAGGTTGTGACAAGGAACTATAGGCGGCAGGCACACATCTGGAGTGCGTTGGAGCGCTGCCGCGAAGGGTTCAACCGTTGGGTTTTGCGGTTCATTATAGGGGTTTGGGGGATGCCCATTTCATCAGGTTTTGAGAAGGAGGCGGCAGATTTGTTGCGGCCGGATGGGGTTCATTTGACTGAGGACCGTTTTAATCTGGCCATTCTAGAGATGGTGGAACAGGCCATGGTTGGTTTGTTTGGGGTCCCCCGCTGATTTTAGGCTTAAAACAGCGGAGTTGTGGCGGGGGAGGGGTGGTGTCCTTGCCAAATAAGGGATGGTTTGGTAGATTAGATGAAAAAGGGGGATAATGGCCGGGTCTCATCCTCCCCCTGTCTCTTATGGTGAACCTGGAGAAGGTACCAGGTTGGACGTGTCCCCACTGGGTTGTAAGTCGACCAGTGGGGAGCAATATGGTTGGGCCCCACCGAGTTGTTGGGGAGCCCTGACAAGGAAGATATTTTTATTATGCCGAGGGGGGGAGGTGAGAGTCTTGGGGAAGTTAGATTGGAAAGGACGGTTTCTTTGGTTAGTGTATGACTATATGCAAATTGTTTATGTTAATTTATGATATTTATTATTTTGTTATATGTTAAAGGAGTCATGCAGTATTTGGTTGTGTTAATAAATGCTGGTAAGTTATGGTTTTATGGGGGATGAAGGGAATGCTATCCAATGCCCACTACGTACATACATGAAACTATTGCATGTTATCGCTCCTGGAGATTTTTGATGATATATGACTTTGCAAGAAAAAAGCTTGTTACAACTTATGTGAAAGGGGCCACACAAAATGCAGCTGATAAAATTGTGGATCTACATTTCACATTGTAAAGTGACTATCCTGAACATGATTCTTTTATTGGAGACAGACTGGATGGACAAGGCGATAGCTCTCCCTTATAAAGACGTACTATTTGGGGAGTATTGTCCAGCTCAGAGTTATTTTTTTTAGTTATTTTTTTAAAACAAAAAAACAAATTACTTTGCTTTATTCATGTGAAGAAATAGGTTTTCCATATTGAGTGGTGTACTGGCATTTTGCTGTACAATTATTCTTTACATTGCATTGATACCTTTCATCTTTTGTTACATGAGTGGCTGGGATTTAGGTACTAAGCAACATGCCCTCTTAGGTGCTAGAGTGATACATAAAGATTTTATTAATCAGCCACAGACTTATACTGTCATGGTCCTGACACCATTTAACTAAAAAATACAAGATACTCATGCTATAGATATTTTTCTTTCCTTGTGTTCTTGTGCCTGACACCAGATTTCGGTATTTTTTTGAAAAAAAAAAATTTTCTGAAAAAAGAGCATTCTTTCTAGCACCTGTAATTTTTAATTGGGTTTCTAAATCAAAGACTGCCATGTGCATCAGTGAACAGAAGACTAACCAACAAGAATACGTAATGTTATATGAAAAATTATACTTTTGGTTCTGAGACTCCTGTGATTGGTTTCTGTTTCCAGTGATGTAAATACCCCTAGACACATTAAACCTTTGAATGCTTATTGATAATCTATCTGAGTGGTGTTCATTGAGTATTCCCTGCAGCTGTTTACAGAGACAAGGAAAGCAGAAACATGTTTGTGCATAAGTCCATGGCAGTGTAAGGGTTTCCAGACCCTGTTGTGATTTTCAGCCTAACAGTTTAGAAACATTAAGATTCTTTTTCTGGGGGGAGGGTAGCAAGCTAAAAATGTGGTAAACATTGCCTTGATGTACTCCAGCCACGTGTTTAAAAATAAATGTAAAAAAAAAATAAAAAAAAATATATGCCTCTAATTCTATAATATTCTTCAGTTCTACCCCTCCCCCCATTGCTGGCTTGAAAGAAACTAGACATGTAAAAAAATATGGCAGGTTTAAAATGTGTCATGTTTTTTAGCAAGTTTTGCACATACCTAGTTTCCTTTAAGAAATAATTTCAGGGGACTACCGAAAAGTTGCCATCGAGCAGAAGAGCCAGCTGGCAATGAATGGAGGTATGCTATTGGCCTTTCTATTCTAGGGCCATCATTGGTTCACAGCACCAGGAGTTGGGGTTACAGTGCCCACATTAGAGAGAAGTAAATAGCCATCTTGAAAGCAGCATAGACAGAGCATAACAGCAGCAGCTTTTTGCCCCTGTGTTAGTTTATGTTATCTTCTTCAATCCTAAGTAGAGGTCACTAATAAATGTAATAATTTCTACTGCACATTGCATAGTGTAGGCTCAGCTGCCCAAAACCCACCATCTTCTTTAAAGTGTACACTCACTCAGTAGCTGAGCCCGCTCTAGTCCCCCCTCCCCCCTTTTTGCACCGGTGTGGAATATCCCGGTCTCCTTGGGACTATAACCCACTGTTGAGCCTACCTGTAACACTTTAACAATCAGAGCAGATTCTGAACCACCCTCTGACATTCTAAGATGGCATCTGTCTACCTGCCTTACTCACATGGCATGAGTTCACTGCAGAGACGCTGCTGCAACTCTCTCACACTCTCCCTAATGTGGCTTGATGAGATTTTTAATCAATTCTGGCTGAAGCTGCAAGCACGCAATACAGTCTGCAAGCTTAGGCTTCAGCAGGGGTACTGGAACAACAAACGCCCTGAGGCAGTAAGGCCTACTCGGGGCATGACAAACTAGACTTAACCTTTGACACTCCCTGTGACGGAATGTCTGTACTCTGACCGAGTGCCTCCGCCCTATCTGCTTCCTAGCCCCTTGCAGGGACCCTGGAACGATTCCACCCCAGTCGCTGATGCTTGACTGGGGTCTCTCAGGAGTTCTTCCACCCGACCAGGCCGCATCTCTCCTTTCAGGCAGGTATCGTCCCCTCTGCCTATTCCACTGCAGCCCTTCTTCCAGGCAGGGATCATCCACTCTGCCTATGCTGCTTCAGCCTTTCTTCCAGGCAGGTATCCGAAACACTGCCTATAATGTGAAGGCAATTGCGGCTCTCAGGTCTAGCTCTTTTGATTTATCTCAGGGCTAGAGTGATCCTGCAGCCAGCAAACAGGTCTGAAGACCTAAACTCCACACAGGAAAAAATGCCAAAAGGAACTAACATGCTATACTTTATTTTAACTTGGGTCTAGCCCATATGATCATTACACTCAGATTGCTGTAACAAACTTAATAAAATACAAATAACCATAATTATATAAATGCTACTTAAAACTTATCAAAAGGCCTTGAACAGTAGAGCTTTTACGGTACTGCTTTTTTGTGGGTTTCCACTTACTTTAGTCTCCCTTTCGATCAGTTGTATAAACTTAGTTAGTTGTTTGTAAAGTTCTCAATGTTCTTGTACTTTTGTTTATATTTCTATTTGAATTTTTGTAACTCACTGTGTACACGTCATTGACTATTGCACCGGCTCAGACTTGACAGAATGTGTAACAGAATGCCCCAAAGTTAGAATATCGATAAAGTCATCTCTCTGGATCCTCACTAGCTCTCTTGCCCTGTCCCATTGGATGTGTTTTTCTATCATCTCCATCTTGTTCTCTCTGCTACGCATAAGCCAGTCCATATTGTCACCCACTTTTATGTTTATATTTTTAAACCATGGAATGAACTGTAATACACGTCAAAAATATAGCACTAGAAATCTTTCTTGCACAATGCAATAACGTTGTATTGGTATTTAGAGTGTTCCTTTTTAGGTACGTGTTACTTAAATATGTAAGATTTTTGTTTGTTTCCTTGGTCCATTTTAAATTTTCATACAGATAAAAAAAAAGCCTAGCTAAAATAATCATTCCTCGGAATGGACAGCAGGTGGTGATAGAACACAACATAAATGATGTGTTATTGCGTAGGAGCAGTCAAAAAAGCTGTCCTATTGAGCAGAACTATTAAACAGGTGAGATAGTCCATTTCATTTTAGATCAACATACTGGTAGGATGAGCCTAATATGATTTACAAGGAACCATAGGCTTTCACAATGGTTCACGGACTGCCAGTTTAACATTTATGGGGCAGCTTTGTAACAAGTCAAGCATCTATTAGTAATATCTTGTGCTACTCACAGATCACATTCTTTTATCGGATTAATGTAAGTAATGTAAGTAATGAAAATAAAAATCATACCAGCCCCGAAATGATCACATAATATGTTTTTATCTATTTTATTTGTTTAAATGATGTGCATTGCTAAATTCCAAATATGATGTAATTAGATCCAATCTTCTGTATCCTATTTGATCAATCTGTGATGTAGAACATTCTATTGATATGTAAAGACTGATGCAGTGCAAGTAGGCAGAACACGGATTTGAATTCATCCTAGTTTCTAATCTAACATATGTCAAGGGGACTACAGAATTTAGATTCATGGCTTAAGAATCCACAAATATATCAATGGTAAAGTAGAAAAAAGTTACTAAATCTGATGCCTGTTCTCTCTAAACATACATCACACTCAGGGATATTTATTAAAGTGTGAATTGTAAATTTAAAGTCATAGTAGCTGTGATGGAGCTGAGTACCTTGGCCAGTTCAGCTTCCTCGCCGCTACCAAGGGACTCTAGAGCACTTCAGATCCAGTCGCTAAAGCTTGACTGGGGCCTCTGTAGACCTCATCTACAGGACCAGGCTGAAACAACTATAACTGTCTTTCCTTAGGAGACCTTCTCTCCTGTAAAGCAGGTTCAGGGTGTCTCACGGTCAGGCGTCCATTATGTGAGATGAGTCCAGGCAATCCCCAGAGGACCCCAATCAAGCTGGGAAGCAGATTAAATGTCCAGGGCCTCATACCTCTCCCCACAGTGACAATAGCCCCTTGCATGGTCTCTTGGGACACAGTCCATAGTCTGAAGGCAGGAGGCTGGACTCTAAGTCTCTTCAAGAGCCAGTGATATGGTAACCTCCATCACATATCACCAGGCCTCCAATAGGTTTGTGCATGAGCTAGTCAGGTAACCAGTCCCCAAAAGTCCATCCAACCTTGCAGTCTCCAGGAAGAAGTTCCACCACATAGCTTTGCTGCTGGGGAGGGATGCCGACTCTCTTCTCTCCCTGGAGCTACTTCTGCCACGGGGGAGAGCTATATATTTAGTGACTTTCACAACAGCTTAATAAAGTGTCCAAATGACAACAGTGCAATCAATCCAATAATTTGGTAAAAACTTCCCTTTAGATGTAAAAACCCTGAAGCTCTCCACAAATATCAATATATAAACGTAGGGGTACTGCCAAGAACAGAATAGCACAACATAGTGCAAACTATGCAACATAATTAAAATGTATTTGTAACGGCTACCCAGCTGTAGAGGGGTATCTGCCGTTGGAGATGTCCTTTTCTGTGCAAGCTGCTGTGTAGTAATAGAGTCCTTGTTCCCATCCACGATATCCCAGGGTATAATCCGGCAGTACTGAAAAATGAGGCAGAGTAACGGCACCATAAATCCCCTCCAAGAACGAGACGAGGCTACGTTTTGAAGGGTCAAGTAGAACTAACTTTTAATCACAGGGAATCTCTTTTTATGCAATGGTGCCCTCTGAGAGGCTACACCCACATAATTAGTAACACAGCCAATTACACACATGGTTCAACCCCCACGTCTCCTCCCCTCAGATAACATGTAACATAATTAAAACAGACATAAATTTACCCACATTCTGGATGTACCCCAAAAACAGGGGGTACACCTTTAAGTCCAGCACCGCTTAATAGCTACCACTCAGGGGAATAACATATTCAAATTTCAAGTCATTCGGTTGTGGGGTTCGGGAGTTATGGGTCTTTGAAGTTTTGACCGACCGCACAGGATTTTCAGCCGAAAAGAGTTCCACAAGTTTTGGCCTTGCGGTCGGTCCCCGTTCGTGAATAAAAACCCCACGAACCCCTTGCCCTCCACAGTAATCCTGCCGTTCGCCTGAATCCCCATGCATGCTTAAACAAAACTACCGAACGGCCGGTCGTTCGGTAGTTTCAGCACGAACTTACGAGCTCCTGGAGGTCTCAGCGGTGTTCGCCTGTTTGCGTATCCGTTTTTAGTTCCATGCGTTCACAGGCAAACACCGCCGTTCGTGCGTAAGATGGCCGCGAACACGTGTAAAGTCCCGAAATGGCGGCCACCTATTCTCAGACAAAGGGATTCGTCTGAACCATGCGAACGGCTCCACAATCGCTGGGAGGTAAAATAGTAATTAACTGTTCCCCTGGGTGGTCTGATGTTCGGTATTTTGGGTAGCAATAGTTATACGAACACCAGTCATTCGGTTCTGTTTAAACTCCCCAGCAGCACTGTAGATTAAGTTCAGGCAAAACAGTACAGGGTTCTGTTACACTGCTCCCCTTTTGTGGAACACTCCGGCAGACCCGGATTGATCCTTTTCGGGTCGACTTGGGGCTGTCCGGTCTTAGTCAAGGTAAAAGTTCCGTTTGCCTGGACAGTCCGTCTGCATTCCCATTAAACCGGCCAGGGCGATACTGAATGGAGAAGTTGTATGGTTGTAGTGCCAAGCTCCATCTTAGTAATCGTCCATTGTCCCCAGCCACTCGGTTCAGCCAGACTAGGGGGTTATGATCTGTGATCAGCGTGAATTCTTGGCCGTAGAGGTATGGGGTGAGCTTCTTTAGGGCCCAAACCAGGGCTAGACACTCCTTTTCCACTGCCGCGTAACTCACTTCCCGAGGTAATAGTTTCCTACTCAGGTACGCGACAGGGTGTTCCCCTCCATCTTCCCCGACCTGGCTCAGAACTGCCCCCAGTCCGTACATGGACGCATCTGTATGGACAACAAATCTTTTGTTAGGGACGGGGGCAGACAAAACCGGTGCGTTGATCAGGGCTTGCTTCAGGGTTTGGAATGCTGTTTCGCAGGCGGGAGACCACAGGACTACTCTTGGCAAATTTTTCTTTGTCAAATCTGTCAGGGGTTTGGCGATGGTGCTGTAGTCAGGGACAAATTTCCTGTAATATCCTGCTGTCCCTAAGAATGCCAGTACTTGGGTCTTGGTGTGGGGTGTGGGCCAGTTGGCTACAGCCTCTACCTTTGCGGGTTCTGGTCGCTGTTTCCCACACCCTACCCTGTGTCCCAAGTACTGTACTTCGGCCATTCCGAAATTACACTTCTCTGGTTTCAGAGTTAGGCCTGCGGCCCTAATCTGATCCAGCACAGCCTCTACATGTCTCAAATGTTCTTCCCAAGTCTCACTATAGATCGCAATGTCATCCAGGTATGCGCATGCGAATTCCTGGAAGCCATCAAGGAGGCGATCCACTAAGCGCTGAAATGTAGCTGGGGCGTTCTTCATCCCGAATGGCATGACCTTAAATTGGTACAAGCCAAATGGGGTGACAAACGCCGACTTAGGGATAGCGTCCTTGGCCAGGGGGATCTGCCAGTACCCTTTGCACAGATCGATGGTGGTCAGATAGCGTCCCCTGGCAATACGATCTAATAGTTCGTCTACCCGGGGCATGGGGTAGGCGTCTGTCACGGTCCTATCATTGAGGCGTCGATAATCGACACAGAATCTGGTCGTCCCGTCCTTTTTGGGGACTAGGACAACTGGGGAGGCCCAGGGGCTGTCGGACGGTTCTATGACTCTAAGTCTTAGCATCTCCTGAATCTCCTTTCTCATTTCCTCCTTTACAGCCTCAGGGATTCTATAGGGAGTCTGTCTAAGTGGGGTCTGTCCTGGTGTCTCCACATAATGTGTCGCTAAGGGTGTGTAACCTGGCTCCTGAGAGAATGTCAATCCTTTCTCAGCTAGCAATTGTTGGAGTTGCTCCCTTTCTGTGGGAGTTAACCGCTCCCCCAGCTGCACTGTATTAAGCAGAGTTTTAGGCTCGGAGTCTGCTAACAGATCCGGGATGGGGAGACTGTCAGGGTCTTCAGTGGCCGGGATACATATGGCCGCTATATCTTCGGGCCTTTCTTGGTACTCTTTTAACAAATTGACATGAAAGGACTTCTGGACCCTTTCGTCTTGGCTACTGGCAATTACATAGGTGGTGTCACATATCTGGGCCACTACCTTGTAAGGGCCTTGCCAGGAGGTCTGTAGCTTGTTTCCCTTGACCGGTCTAAGTACCAGAACCTTCTGACCTACTTGGAACGTTCTCAGCCGGGCGCCCCGATCGTACCAGTGTTTCTGACGGCCCTGGGCTGCCTGGAGATGTTCTCGGGCCATTCTGGCTAGGTGCCCCATGCGGTCCCGCATCTCCAGTACATAAGGTACGATAGGAACGCCCTCATGCTCCATCTCTCCCTCCCAGTGCTCTCGGATGAGGTCGAGGGGGCCTCGCACTCGCCGTCCATAGAGCAGCTCGAAGGGAGAGAACCCTGTGGATTCCTGGGGCACCTCTCGATATGCAAACAAGAGGTGCGGCAAGAATCGCTCCCAGTCTCTGTATTCCGCTGTAAAGGTCCGCAGCAATTGCTTTAGGGTACCATTAAAGCGCTCACAGAGACCGTTAGTCTGGGGGTGGTACGGGGAACTGAGCAGGGTGTTGACACCACAGACCTTCCACAACTGTTGTGTTAGGTCTGCAGTGAACTGGGTCCCTCGGTCGGATAGGATTTCCTGAGGGAATCCCACTCTGGTGAATATCCCAACTAGGGCACTGGCGACAGTGTCAGCCTGGATATTCGTCAGAGCGACAGCCTCTGGGTAGCGGGTAGCATAGTCCACTACTGGTAGGGGTCCCACTAGATCGACTGCCACCCGGCTAAACGGTTCCTCAATCACGGGCATGGGTGACAGTCGAGCTTTAGGGTGGTCCCCTCTCTTTCCTACTCGTTGGCATGTATCACAGGTACTGCAGTAACGCCGCACGTCCTTTGAGATCCCAGGCCAGAAAAAGGTCTGTGTGATCCTGTAGGCGGTGCGGTTACCCCCTAAGTGTCCTGCCAACGGAATGTCATGTCCAATTCGGAGAAGTTCCAACCGGTACTTTCTGGGTACCACTAGTTGGCGCTTCTGTGAAGGGATACAGCCTCTCCTCCTACCTTGTGTCAACCTGTATAATCTGTCACCTTCCCATATAAAACGTTCCCGCTCATCCCCCCCACTGTCGGCTAATTCCCGATACTTTTGGAGAGTGGGGTCCTGTCTAGTCTCCCTCCCAAACTCCTCTGGGGTGTCCCAAGCTATGGGTCTTTCTACCGTGTTAGGGCTGAGTGTCTGTTTGTGGCTTACCTGGGTCTCCCGGTCTGCTGGAGGATCGTCTTCGATACGGGTCTGTGAGCGGGTGGTCACGGGACAGGCAGCAGCAGTCGTGGGTAGATAAGCTGAAGCCAGAGGGCCAATGTCGTTGCCCAACACGACTTCAGCAGGTAAATTGTCCATGATTCCTACTGTGGTCTTTCCCGACCCAACTCCCCAATCCAAGTGTACCCGGGCAGTGGGTAAACGAAAAACAGCCCCCCCCTGTGACATGGACAGCAACAGTGCATGTAGATACATGCTCCGGTTTCACAAGATGTTTCTGCACCAAAGTGATGGTAGCGCCCGTGTCCCTTAGGCCTTGTGCCACCTGCCCATTTACACGCACCTCCTGGCGGTGATGCTGGCGGTTATCTGGGGATGCAGCTTGTATGGGGTTTGCCTCGTATAGGATGCCCAAACACTCCTCAGGGCTCCCTTCTGTTTCCAGGCAGTGAGCAGCAGAGGTGCGTGATGAAGGGGTCTCTGTGTTATTGGTTGATCGCCTCCAGTTGTTATTGGCTGATCCCAAGGGGCAATAACGAGCAATATGTCCCGTGTTGCCGCAGCGATGGCACGTAATTTTGTAAGCATCCCGGGGTTGGTTGTTAGACCCCTGAGGACGTGGGGGTCCTGGGGGTACTGGGGCCCGAAATTCTGTGCGTGCAGCGGGCGTTGGGGTGCGTGGCTCTGCCCTAGAGGTTGGTCGTGTGGACCCTTGGCTCACCTTTCTCGACTCTGCGTATTCGTCCGCTAGCCGCGCTGCCTCGATTAAGTTAGCAGGGCGACGATCTCTCACCCAATCCTGTATGTCTGCTGCCAGATCTTGGAAGAAATGTTCCATTAGGAATAGCTGTAGTACTTCCTCTCCGGTGTTGGCATTGCACCCTCGTACCCAATGTGATGCCACCCTTTGTATCTTGTTTGCCCATTCCATGTGGGAGTCTGCAGCCTTCTTTTTAGACTCCCTGAAGTGACGGCGATACGTTTCCGGGGTGACGGCATATCGGGTGAGCAGTGCAGCCTTCACCCGGCGATACTGTGCAATATCTTCCTCAGTAAGTGCCCGAAAAGCCTCATTTGCCTTTCCCGATAGCTTTCCGGCCAAAATAGTGACCCATTGGTCTAGTGGTACCTGGTGTAGGGAGCACTGCCTCTCAAAGTCAGCCAAATACCCGTCAATCTCTTCCTCACTTTCCACAAACGCTTTGAACGCAGTGAAGGGTATTTTCTGTCCTGTAGCAGTGGGTGGGGGCATATGAACTGCAGGTGCAATAGGTTGTCTAGCTCTTGCCAGTTCAAGTTCGTGCCCCCTCCTATTTTGTATCTCCGTTCTCGCTTCCCGGAACAGCTGATCTATTAGTTCCACGGATGTCGCTGGGTACATGGATAATCTCCGCTGAACAAGATTTGTAATTTCCTCCTCCTCGCTGACAGGGTTAGGTTGGTCTGCGACCTCCATGGATCGATCCATCTCGTCCAGCTCCAGTAGGTCAGCTATCAGCTCTCTCCGTGGTCGGTTGCTGGCACTCCTTCCTCTGGTTTCCAATAGATCCTTTAGTGTGGGTCTTTTCAGCTTGGCGTACTGGGATTCCATTCAGCACTTGCTTTGGGGATGAAAAGGACCATCCCGCCACTGCCACCAATGTAACGGCTACCCAGCTGTAGAGGGGTATCTGCCGTTGGAGATGTCCTTTTCTGTGCAAGCTGCTGTGTAGTAATAGAGTCCTTGTTCCCATCCACGATATCCCAGGGTATAATCCGGCAGTACTGAAAAATGAGGCAGAGTAACGGCACCATAAATCCCCTCCAAGAACGAGACGAGGCTACGTTTTGAAGGGTCAAGTAGAACTAACTTTTAATCACAGGGAATCTCTTTTTATGCAATGGTGCCCTCTGAGAGGCTACACCCACATAATTAGTAACACAGCCAATTACACACATGGTTCAACCCCCACGTCTCCTCCCCTCAGATAACATGTAACATAATTAAAACAGACATAAATTTACCCACATTCTGGATGTACCCCAAAAACAGGGGGTACACCTTTAAGTCCAGCACCGCTTAATAGCTACCACTCAGGGGAATAACATATTCAAATTTCAAGTCATTCGGTTGTGGGGTTCGGGAGTTATGGGTCTTTGAAGTTTTGACCGACCGCACAGGATTTTCAGCCGAAAAGAGTTCCACAAGTTTTGGCCTTGCGGTCGGTCCCCGTTCGTGAATAAAAACCCCACGAACCCCTTGCCCTCCACAGTAATCCTGCCGTTCGCCTGAATCCCCATGCATGCTTAAACAACGTATCCGTTTTTAGTTCCATGCGTTCACAGGCAAACACCGCCGTTCGTGCGTAAGATGGCCGCGAACACGTGTAAAGTCCCGAAATGGCGGCCACCTATTCTCAGACAAAGGGATTCGTCTGAACCATGCGAACGGCTCCACAATCGCTGGGAGGTAAAATAGTAATTAACTGTTCCCCTGGGTGGTCTGATGTTCGGTATTTTGGGTAGCAATAGTTATACGAACACCAGTCATTCGGTTCTGTTTAAACTCCCCAGCAGCACTGTAGATTAAGTTCAGGCAAAACAGTACAGGGTTCTGTTACAGTATTATTCATGCCAATTAGCCACTTACAATTGGTTCAAATAAAGAGCATTCAGAATAAAACTGATGAGAATCTTTACCAAGTCTTGAGCTTTATTGATCTCAGTAAATGAGAAAAAAAGGACAAAGTGCAATCAAATGAATTAGTAGCCAAAATAAAGTGCACAATGCAGATTTATTAACTTACACACAAGTTAGCAGTAGTAGATATAGCATGTCACTATACATTCATAAAATAAGTCCTATGCATTTCATCTCACTTAGGGACTTCCTCAGGCTCCCTCAAGAGTACGTGGATGGAGTTCATATTGGGAAAAAACTAAATATAAATGAAAAGAGGGGGGAGGAGAGATGAATATACTATTACAATATTTAATTTCAAGAATTAAATGTATATGAAAACCTTTATTAAATGTAAAGAGCAATAATTTAAATTGATAAATTGATATCTGGGGCGAGATGAAGTACCTCCTCTCCTGAGAGCTCAATCTGCCACTGGGGAGGGAGGCCAACATCTCCTCACCCAGAACCTCACTCTGCTGCTGGGGACGGGTGTTTCCTGCTATTACTCCCTGTAACATGCTCGGCTGCTGGGGAGGAAGGATGACTACCTCCTTTCCCATGAGTTCACCCTACAGCTTGGGAGCTGGGTGGACTTGGGGGTGGGCCCTGTGGGTGCACTTTGGGGCGAGCCCCAGTGGCCCAGGCCTTGAACTGTGTAATGGGCCCCAAATGTTCTGATGACAGCTCTGATTGGTTCCAAAAAAGGTAAATCCCTCTGACACTCTCCTCTGGAACTCCTCATAAGATGAGGATACTGCATAGGTACTGGCTCCCAGATGATGTGCAGGGGTTTGAATGTATCACCAATTGTAACAGAACTCCTGTACCGTTAGCTTCCTTGCAACTACCAGGACTCTAAAGCTCTTCAGAGCTGCTAGCCAAAGCTTGACTGGGGCCTCTGAGGACCTCTTCCACCAGACCAGGTTCTTTTTCCTCAGAATACCTTCTCTTTTGTATAGCTGAAATTGAATGTAGGGTGTAGAATGAATCTTTCATAATCTTGCATTCAATGCAGCAATGTATACAGATGGATGAAATTAGAGTATTTTTGTGTATTTTTTAATAAAAGGTTAAACAAAAAAGACATTTTTTCACAGCCTTCTTTGCTTATATTTACCAAGGGTGCCAATTTTTGTAGAGGGAACCGTATGTATATCTTTACAAAGTATCAATCTTAATCCCATCCCTAATCCTAAATCAATCCTTAATTCTAAATCAAATCCCAAATTAAACCATAATGCTAATCATAGACTTCACTCTAATTCTAACCTGAACCCTAATCTTAAAACTAACCCTAATAATTACCCTTATTCTGACCTTAATCCTAATCTAAACCCTAAACCTAGCAATAGAGTTAGGATGATTGCATCTGTTCTTGTCTGCAGGGGAGTTCCCTTGCTGGCCCTAATCTTAATACATACTAAACCTCATTCTAAACCAAATCCTAAATTTAAAACTAATTCTAAACCTAATACTTAATCTAATGTTAATCTTTAACCCGCATATCCCTCTGCTAACATCAGTACTGATATTAACCCCTTATTCCGTCATGATTCCCTTTTATTCCAGAAGTTGTGTCCTTAAGGGGTTAACAAGTATAAATCTATGCTAAAAAAGTAGAGGATGGTATGTTTCCACCATCTACTGGCTGTATTCAGTGTGACAGGGGGATACCTGTCATGCTGAATTTGCATCATACCGTGTGAATTCTGGGCACTGGGAAAACCCATCACCAATAAAAATGGCATGAGGACATGTAGGAACAGTTCAGAACTTGGACATCTCATCATAGAATAGCTGCTAACATAGAATCACCATGGCTGAGTGCAATAGCTCTGCCATGGTGTTCTCAATACATTTAAATGGCAATATGCAGAGTTTACTTTAAGCATGGCATAAAGCTCATTGGTCAGTCTGGGGCAGCTAATTATGCATCCTGCTGACAGAGAAGTATTGGTTGATACATGGGTTTTTTCTGGTGTGAGCAGGGATTTAACCTTGCACACACTTCGTTGCTGTCATTAGGGATTTAAATCCCAATTTAAAGAGCTGAATGCTGCACTAAGTTTGAGCATAGCATGCAGCCTATCTGTCAGGCTGTGTCCTAAAAATGGCCCTAACTGATAGAAGGGCCCCGACGTATTGATTGATTGGGTTTAATCCTTTTTCCACCAAGTTGAACCATCTGGGAAATTAAATCTCCATTAAAAGAGTAAGTGCAGCACTCACTTTGAGTGCTGCATGCAGCTCATCTTTTAGAATGGGGACATCAATTTTGTCCCCAGCTGACAGAAAACACCACATAACAGAATTTGAAAGACTGTTGACATGACACTTTATATGTTTCTGTAACTGAGGGTTTGAACATTAAGATGCAATTCTTCCACACTGTACAACTGTTATAGTTTCAAGAGGTAATGTCTGCTAAACGTACTATTCTTTGTTTAGAAGAAAATAACACTGTTCTATTTGCATTATTATTTTTGTTGATTTTATTTAAATGATTTCCTGAAAAACAGAGTAGAATATCATGTCAGGACATTTATGGAAGATATAGAAAGTAAATGCAAATGAAAAGTAATTCTGTTTCCACAAGATAATCCAGACCATCTGTGGAAGTTGCATGAAACCAAAGTATGGAACATTAGGGTAACATATAAGTGGAAAGAAGAAGTTATTAAGAAGCTATTAAGAAGGGAAAGAAATGTGAAAGGTGAAAAGAGAAAAAAGGAATCGGGAAGGTAATGGTTTACCTGCTTTGGCAGTCTAAAAATTAGGAAATGAGTTAGGTAGACTGTTTCTATAATAAAGAAGCCAGGGTTTCCACATTTCTCTGCATTGTTCTGAGCTGGCAATCATAGATGCTGTGAGTTTGACTTAAATATTTTTAAAGGAGTTAGGACAGAGTAGGGATCATAACCTGTCATGTATTCCAGAAATATTTTAGCAGGGATTTCATGCATTTAAATATGGATCAAGAAATAATATGTAAAAGCATGTTTATGCCACATTTCTACCAAAATCGGGGTGGTGTGTATAGCCAAGAAACAAAAAAATAATGGGGCACCTTAATCATAAATAAAGCAATCCCACTTCTCCCCAACAACATCAACATGTTTTCTGAATAATTGGCTAAATACCTGTGGGGCAGTGTCGGAACTTTGTACTATCTTGGAAGAATGTTAAAGCTGAGTTCCTGAAATTTTGTAGTCATCGAGCAAAGGTGGGCTAGGATCATAATCCTTGCTAAGATCATAATCTTTGACCATTAGTCATTTTAAAATGATCTCCTTAGGTCAAACTCCAAATTAAATTTTAAGGGAAACCACCAAGGCTTCATGAAGCAGTAATTCATAGACTATGGAGATTCCATGTTCCAAAGTATCTTCTCTAGAACAATGTATCGCATGAGTTTGCTTTCTAGGCAAGCTGTGTCTAGATTGATTTTAAAGGTAGCCGTGTAGGATCTGGTGATAGTGAAAATCTTGTGAAGAAAGGACAGAATGAGATGGGGATGGGAAGGACATACCAACATGGTTTCAGGATTGTTAGTAAGGGAAAGCTTTATCAAGGTGAAGGCATACTGGCATTGTGAGTTTGCTTTCTAGGCAAGCTGTGTCTAGATTGATTTTAAAGATCCAATTCCCTCGCATCTCACCCGTACTCTGTCTTCTTCTCTTTCTAAACCTCTCACTAAAATCCTCAATCTCTCTCTCTCTCCTCTGGTATATTTCCATTGCCCTTCAAACATGCAACTGTAACCCCAATTCTAAAGAAGCCCAATCTTCACCCTAACTCCCCATCCAACTATCGTCCTATCTCGCTACTGACTTTTGCATCCAAGATCCTTGAAAAAATTGTGTATGCAAGATTGACGGACTTCCTCGAGTCCAACTCTCTGCTAGACCCGCTTCAGTCTGGTTTCCGCGCTAAGGACTCTGTGGAAACAGCACTGACCAAAGTATCCAATGATCTACTCGCTGCAGAATCTCGTGGTCACTACTCTATCCTATTTCTCCTTGACCTGTCTGCGGCTTTTGACACTGTTCATCAACAGATTCTTCTCATCCTCCGCAATATTGGTCTACAAGATACTGATCTCTCCTGGTGCTCCTCCTACCTCTCCCAGTGCTTTTTCAGTGTTTCTTTCTCTGGCTCTGCTTCTTCTCCCCAACTCCTCTCTGTTGGTGTCCCCCAAGGTTCAGTCCTTGGTCCCCTACTGTTCTCCATCTATACTGCCTCCCTTGGTAAACTCATTAGCTCCTTTGGCTTCCAACATCATTTCTATGCAGATGACGTGCAAATCTACCTGTCCTCTCCCGATCTCTCCCCGTCCCTATTGACTAGTGTCTCTGACTGCCTCTCTGCTATTTCTAACTGGATGGCTGCCCACTTCCTTAAACTAAACTTGACCAAAACTGAAATTCTGGTCTTTCCTCCCTCAAGTGTTGTTACTCCTGTGTCTGTCTCCCTCCAAGTCAACGGTGCTACCATCAGCTCCACCACGCAGGCTCGCTGCCTAGGTGTTGTCTTTGACTCCGACTGCTCCTTCAAGCCTCATGTTCAATCTATCGCCAAATCCTGTCATTTCCATCTAAAAAACATTGTGCGCATCCGCCCCTACTTAATGCCAGATGCGACTAAGGTGTTGGTCCATTCCACTGTCCTTTCTCACCTTGACTACTGTAATCCGCTTCTTAGTGGTCTTACGTGCTCCCAACTAGCACCGTTGCAGTCCATAATGAATGCGGCGGCAAGGCTCATCTTCCTGTCCGCCCGCACCTCCCATGCCTCACCCTTCTGTCAATCCCTACACTGGCTTCCTATAAAATATAGAGCTCAATTTAAAATTCTGGTTCTTGCTTTCAAATCACTACATAATGCTGCTCCCACCTATCTATCCTCCCTTATACACAAGTATGTCCCGTCTAGGCCCTTACGATCTGCTGAAGACTTACGTCTATCTTCTGTCCATATTCCCACATCTGATGCTCGCCTTCAAGATTTCTCGAGGGCTGCACCGTTCCTGTGGAACTCGCTTCCCTCCTCCGTTAGATGCTCACCCAGTCTCCATTCCTTCAAAAAATCGTTAAAAATCCACTTCTTCATAAAAGCGTATCGCTTAAACTGTTAATAGCTCCTGACTGATTCCTCTTCTGCAACTGTCATTAGTCTAATACTATCCTTACCTTTTTGTGTCATTTTACCCCACTACCTCTAGCATGTAAGCTCATTGAGCAGGGCCCTCAACCCCTCTGTTCCTGTGTGTCCAACTTGTCTGGTTACAACTACATGTCTGTTTGTCCACCCATTGTAAAGCGCTGCGGAATTTGACGGCGCTCTATAAATATCATAATAATAATAATAATAAAGGTAGCCGTGTAGGATCTGGTGATAATGAAAATCTTGTGAAGGAAGGACAGAATGAGATGGGGATGGGAAGGACATACCAACATGGTTTCAGGATTGTTAGTAAGGGAAAGCTTTGTCAAGGTTAAGGCATACTGGCATTGTGAGCTGTACCAGGTCTCAAAGGTGGCCTTTATAAAGAGGTATTAGTGTAAAAATGCAGTAGCATGTTTCATTTACAACTAAAGGAATGCAGGAACTAGCACACTCTAATTGTGGCCAATGCTTGAAATAGTTATTATGCCAGTCAACTGTTTTAACCAAATGTGTAGTTTTAAATTATCTAATAAAGGATGAAAGACCTAGACAACCTTCAGATTTTTGTAATATTAACTGTTTATTCTGAGGTTTTTCTTTACACCACACAAATCCAGTAAAGCTGAGTTCAAAGATGTGAAAAAATGTTATGGTAATTTAATGGGTATGGTCTGAAAGAGAATTTTCCAAAACATGCAATGTGGGATGTAAACCAGAATTTCATACCACCTTGTAATGTGTTCAGTAGCGGAAGTATTTTTAGTGAAGTAAAGTACAATCAGGATGGATCTTCACATCTATATATGTCATGCTTTCTGTGCACCAATATACCCACATTAATTCCTATGGTCTCAATGACAGTTTCCAAAGTAAAATAAAAGAAAGGGAGGATAAAGAGCGTACCTGGCTGGTTCCATTCTTAAGCATAACAGGGTTGGTGAGCACACCATTTATGCAAATCGTAGTGATGGATATTTATATAGGGAATCTATCCATCTTCAGATGTTATCAGAAAACCCAAACATATGTAGATTACTTTACAAAAATTGACAGTCCACCCACGTTTCATTGTTAAATCAGGGTGTTGTTAATCTTTTTGTGTTTAGTAAATCAGTGTAACAGAATGGGGAATACAAGACTAGTTTCAAGCTTTGGCATATTAAAAACAGCCTCTATGTGAGCAGAGTGTTTAGTTTACATCTCATGTCCATAAGAGCCCTGAACTTGTCATCAGAACAATTCTGTTTGTGTAGTTCTAGTGATGAGCAGGGGCGGGCTGGGCAGGGAGGCAATTGTCCCCCAGACCTCCCCAAATCATTTTAAGACCGGCTGCTGCACGGCCGGTCCTAATGCTGCAGCCGCCTGAGCACTCTGTTAAGAAGCTCAGGCGGCTGCAGCACAGCTTCTCCCCTCCCTGTAGTGTGGCCGAGCTCCTCTCCGGTCCGCGGTGCCCGGCCGGACTGAGAGGAAAGTGCACACCGAGTGTGCACCTTCCTATGACTCCGGCCGGGCACCGCGGACCGGAGAGGAGCTCGGCCACGCTACAGGGAAGGGGACGTGAGAGAAATAAAAGGAGGGGGTAAGAAGGGGTCAGAAGGGGGAGGTGGGGTTAAGAAGGGGATTAAGAGAAGGGGAATGGAGAAGGAGGGGTGGCGGGATTAGAAGGGTGATTTGAAGGGGTGGGGTCAAGAAGAGGAGGGTGGGGAGTTAGAAGAAGGGGATTAAGAAGAAGGGAATAAGAAGAGGGGTGGCGGGATTAAGAAGAAGGGGGAGGGAGGGGAATTAAGAAGAAGGGGGGATTAAGAAGGAGGGGGGGAATTAAGAAGAAGGGGAGGGGTGGGGGGATTAAGAAGAAGGGGGGAGGGATTAAGAAGAAGGGGGGAGGGATTAGAAGAAGGGGGAGAGGTGCAGGGATTAAGAAGAACAGGGGGGTGGGGAGATTAAGAAGAACAGGGGGATTGGGGGAATTAAGAAGAATGGGGGGATTAAGAAGAACGGGGGTTAAGAAGAACAGGGGGAGTAAGAAGAACACAGAGAGGAGGGGGAAGAGTAAGAAGAACCTTGGGGTAAGAAGAACACAGGAGATGAGGGGAGTAAGGAAGAACACAGGGAGGAGGGAGAAAGGGGAGATGAGGAGAACACAGGAGGGATGTGAGGAGATCACAGGGGAGGGAGGTGGGAAAGAACACAGAAGGGAGGGTGGGGGTAGAGGAGAACCCTGGGAGGGTGGGGTGAGTAGAAGTATTAGAACACTGGAGTGAGAACACATGGGGGAGGTAGGGGAGAACTGGGGGGGGGTAGGGGAGAGCACATGGAGGGAGTGAGAAAGGGAACAGGGGGGTGAAAAGGCACGGAGGTTTTGGGGAAGAAAAAGAACACCGGAGGTTTGGGGGCAGAAGAGAGCACAGAGGTGTGTGTGGGTGAAGAGACTGCTAGGGGAGGGAGGCGAGGGGGAGGAGACCACTAGGGGCAGGAGATCTCTATAGGACAGGGGGCAAGACAGGGAGCTCTTTCACACTACGCGCACACACACACACAATGCATCCCTATACATACACAGAAACACACAATGCATCCCTACACACACAGAAACACAACATGTTTCCCTTACACACAGAGAAACACACAATGCATCCATTACACACAAAGACAATGCATCATTTGCACACGTACACAGAAACACACAATGCAAACCCTTACACACACATGCAAACACACACACTGCTTCTCTTACATATACACAGAAACACAATGCATTTCTTACACACACTCAATGCACACACTTACAGACACACACCTTGCATCCCTTATGCATACAAACACATTCACACAATACATCCCTTATACACAGACACACACTGCTTCCACTACAAACAAATACACTGCATCACCTACACAAACTGGTATCCCTATACACTACATACCATAAGTTTACACATTAGATCCTCCACAATAACACATAACACATCCCCTACACACTCCACTCCCTGTGAGCGAACTCATGGGTGGAACATGTAGGTGGACTTTTAGGTGGGCCTTATGGGCATACTCACCGTCAGGCCCTGGGGCCCAGACCTTGAGCTGTGTAAGGGGCCCCCAAAAAATGGAGCTGCTTCCCATTCTACTAGAACTTTGAATTTTGTGACCACAGTTACAAGCAGCCTCCAGAGATCCTGTTCTACACCAGACCAGTGGAGCGGAGCCAATATGCAGCCCATCATCATCCTCATCTGGTTGTAAGTAGGCAATCTAGTATATTATTAGTGACACTAATCTATAATTTACCTCACATTAAAGGGACACTATAGTCCCCAGAACCACTTCACCTTAATTAAGTGGTTCTGGTGTCTATAGTCAGTCCCTGCAGGCTTTTTAATGTAAACACACACTGTGTGCAGCATTGGCATTAGTTCATATGGCAGGTCATATAGGTGGGGCATTGTGATGTCACATGAGGGGGCGGCAAATTTTTCTTATGCCTAGGGCGGCAAAAATCCTTGCACTGGCTCTGATCCTGGGCAGGTGCACCAGTCTACTGGTGACCCACAGGAGGGGAGTGCACTGATTGCACAGCACTCTCCTCCTGCCAAGATCCGTCTGTACCGCAGTGCAAGTGCCCTCTGCCCCTAATTTACAGTGGCTCACACTCACAGCAAGCAGTGCCTGGAGCCCTTTGCAGAGACGGGAACAAAGAGGTTCTGCGGCAGCTGGACGTCCTGCAAGCATTACATTAAATGACCACTCTAGGCACCCAGACCACTTCAGCTTAATGAAGTGGTCTGGGTGCCAGGTCCAGCTAGGGTTCAGAGAAACTGCTATGTTTATGAATGGGTTAAGCCTTCCCCTATTTCCTCTAGTGGCTGTCTCATTGACAGCCACTAGAGGCGCTTGCGTGCTTCTCACTGTGATTTTCACAGTGAGAGCATGCCAGCGTCCATAGGAAAGCATTACGAATGCTTTCCTATGTGACCGGCTGAATGCGCGCGCAGCTCTTGCCGCGCGTGCGCATTCAGCCGACGGGGAGGAGAAGAGGAGGAGCGGAGGAGGAGAGCTCTCCGCCCAGCTCTGGGAAAAGGTAAGTTTTTACCCCTTTCCCCCTTCCAGAGCCGGGCGGGAGGGGGTCCCTGAGGGTGGGGGCACCCTCAGGGCACTATAGTGCCAGGAAAACGAGTATGTTTACCTGGCACTATAGTGGTCCTTTAAACAGCTGTTCCCCATGCAGCCACAGGTGGCGCTGTGCTGGGAGAATGTGATTACTCTTCACTTCCTCCCAGCCTACAGAGGAGCATGATTTAATCTTACAACAAATCCACTAAGCAAATCTTTATAAATTTGGGGGGATCAGCTCTGTTTCCACAGTTTATTGGTGTTTACTCTGATGTCTGTATTAATATTGAGTGATGTCTAAGTAGTAACATCAGTGTGTGTCAGCAGGGCCAGCCATTGGGGTGTGCAAGCTGTGCGGTCATGCAGGATGCCATGACCATAGAGGCGCCCGGTGGCCAACACAGCTCACAAGTTGGGGACACCAGCATATTCAATTTAAACAATTCGCTGGTGCTCCACTGGTGCGCACCAGCAGTAGGTGCAGTCAAATCATAACCTCTCCCTCGTGGTTCCGGCACTCAGTTAGTGAGTCAGAGCATCAGCCTGCGCTCTGACAACATTGAAAGTCAGAGCCGTGAAGGAGCGGGTATGGCAAAGAGCTACTGATTAGCATAACATCAATATCCGTTATAAAACCAGGAAAAGGTGAGCATGGATGGTGAACTGATTTGGTGGTGCAATGGGCCACTTGACTGGTTTTGCCCCCCAGGCCTAAGGCTGCCAGCCCTCCCCTGGTGATGAGATAGTTTGATCAAGGTGAGTATAGCTTGATCATCAGTACATTTACAATTGCAAATTGATTAAAAATGGCCTCTAACCTTGCATTTCTGCACTTCCCAATGGTTAGCTGTAAAACCCTGGGGATATCATTCTCTGAAATATATCTGTTGAGTTGTGTCTCCAAGAATCTCCAAATCTTAAAAGATCAAATCACAGAGACTTTTGTGTTGTTCCCGAGCCCTGCATAGCAGAGAATCCAAACTGAAGGAAAGTGGTGAGTGGTCAACAAAGTTGCTATTCCAATACCAGTTGCACATAGTGGAAACTAATCATTCCAGTATAACTAGCTAATCAATTCAGATATAAGCATTCTGAAATTCTAAGTAAGAGGTAAAATACCTTCCCTCTGAATGCATAGTGTGCATATAGTACACCCACCCTAATGTGACAAATCGTGGTCTTTGTCTAAACACTGGGATACTACTGCTACTATCTCCTGGAGATATCCATCTGTGGGTAGGCTGAGGATGCTAATGGCCAACCTTCTTTGACATTGCCAACACCAAAAATATATGTTTATATGTTGCTTAAAACTGGTCATGGAAACATTTGCAAGCATATAAAATGAGAGTTTGAATGAACAGAACATTGCTTTCTATGTTCATGAGATAGCTCTGTTGATTAATTGAAGAGTTAGAACCTGCTCAAATCTTAGGGCCAAAGGTTTTATTCACATCTTGGTCAATCAGCTTTTCATTATTTTGTGTTTAATGAAATATGCATGTTTGAAATGAGTAATAATAACATATATGCACCTACAAACACTTTGAAAAACAAGCTCAACATATGTGTTCTTATATATCATATTTATTAATTATGATATCAGCCTATAGTTCTTGTAGCCAAATTAAGTTTTTCCTTGCCCTTAAGCATTTTTTATATATAATTTTAGAACTTTACCTATAGCAAAAAATTTGAATAGAATCCTTAGATTACAAAAGCATATGCTTAAAGGGACACTATAGGCACCAAAACACCTTTAGCTTCATGAAGCCGTTTTGGTGTATAGATCATGACCCTACAGTCTCACTGATCAATCTGCCATTTAGGAGTTAAATCACTTTGTTTATACAGCACTAGTTATACCTCCTTGCATGTGACTTCCACAGCCTTCATAAACACTTCCTGAAAAAGAACATAGATATCTTAAGTTCCTCTATTGCACAGTCTGTTTAACCTAGAATTTCTTAACTCATGCTCTGTTAATAGCCTTCGAGACCCTCCGCAAGCCTCCTGTGTGTGATTAAAGTTCAAGAGAAAATAGCACAGTCAGTAAAAAAAAGGGGGACAAAACATTTTTTAGATACATAAATGAGAAAAGGAAAGTAAAACAAGGATTTGTTAGATTAAAAACAAAAGAAGGAAGGTATGTAGAAGAGGATAAAGGCCTAGCTGACTGCCTCAATTAATATTTTTGTTCAGTATTTACAGATGAAAATGAAGGAAAGGGGCCTCAGGAAAAAGGACAAATTAGTCATTTATTACATGTGAGTTTACAGAGGAAGAGGTTCTATAGTAGGGAGGAATCGGGCAACTATAGGGCAGTAAGCCTTACTTCAGTAATGGGGAAAGTAATGGAACCATGTTAAAGGATATGATTGTTGCACATCTAAAATCACATGGATTTCAAGATCAGAGACAACATGGGTTTACTTCAGGGAGATCATGCCAAACTAATCTTATTGATTTTTTTGAGTGGGTAACTAAAATAATAGATCAGGGTGGTGCAGTAGACATTTCTTACGTAGACTTCAGTAAGGCTTTTGATACTGTTGCACATAGAAGGCTTATCAATAAACTGCAATCTTTAAGTTTGGATTCCAATATTATTGAATGTGAAGGGTTACAAAGGGTTGTAATCAATTATGTATATTCGAAGCATGGTCTTGTCACCATTGGGGTACCTCTGGGATCTGTACTTGGACTCATTCTCTTTAATATTTTTATTAGTGGTATTGCAGAAGGTCTTGATGGTAAAGTATGTCTTTTTTTTGATGATACTAAGATATGTAACAGTGTTGATGTTCCAGGAGGGATAAGCCAAATGGCAAATGATTTAGGTAAACTAGAAAAATGGTCAGAGTTGTGGCAACTGACATTTATTGTGGATAAGTGCAAGATAATGTATCTTGGATGTAAAAACCCAATGGCAGAGTACAGAATATTTGATAGAGTCCTAACCTCAACATCTGAGGAAAGAGATTTAGGGGTGATTATTTCTGATTACTTAAATGTAGGCAGACAATGTAATAGAGCAGCAGGAAATGCCAGCAGAATGCTTGGTTGTATAGGGAGAGGTATTAGAAGTAGAAAGAGGGAAGTGCTCATGCCATTGTACTGAACACTGGTGAGACCTCACTTGGAGTATTGTACTCAGTACTGGAGACCATATCTCCAGAAGGATATTGATACTTTAGAGAGAGTTCAGAGAAGGGCTACTAAACTGGTTCATGGATTGCAGGATAAAACTTATAAGGAAAGGTTTAAAGAAATTTAACATGTATAGCCTGGAGGAAAGACGAGACGGGGATATGATAGAAACATTTTTAAATAAAAAAAGGGAATCAACACAGTAAAGGAGGAGACCATATTTAAAAGAAGAGGAACTACCATAACAAGAAGACATAGTTTTAAATTAGAGGGGCAAAGGTTTAAAAATAATATCAGAAGGGGGGGCGGGGCCTGACCGCCATGCTGACTAGTCGCAGGCCAGAGAGGCTCCTGACAAATTTGGTCCCCTATGGCACATTAAAGCAATCTGAGTGACCAGAAGCCATCTTAAGCACCAAGGCAGAAGCCGGAGCCACCGCAGTCCCTGAGATCGGGAGTTCCAGAGCCCCCAGTGGGCGATATGGGACTTTGGGGTCTGCAGCCTATGAGGGTGGAGAGCGGGATGGACGGCCGCCGTCCTGCTTGTGAAGCTGGCTGCCCTGCAGCAGCCTTGGGATGCGCCTCGCAGGCCTCGCTCCCCCCCTCATGGACCGGGGGGGTTATCCCGGTACCCATCGGAGGGAAACACCGCCCTACAAAGGCCCTACATCAAGCCTACCTGGAGATATGCGCTACGAACCAGGGCACTAAAATGGCGGCGCCACGATCCGCAATGGATGACGCAACTTCGCCTGTCTGCAGACGGAACCACCTTGCTGAGCATCACCCCTACCAAACAAACCCACACACGATCCTGCCTTCCGACTACATGGCGAGAGGGCTGGGGCTGGAGATGGAGGGCAGCATCGGCGTGAGGGGCCCACGGAAGCTCCACTCACTCTATGCCCCTGAGGTCGGGTCTGAAAAAGACTGATTGAAGAGGCCCACCAGCGGCACTAACGGTAACCATGCTAAACTACTGACCCAAGCCGATACCACAGCAACAATGCCCATCGACTACCCTCAATGCCCGCACACAACTAGGCACCGCTAACCGAGGTGCAGCTTTCCTCCATCACGAGACTCTTATGCACAGTCCCCCATGCCTCATCACCCATTCAGGATGGCTAATACCAGCCTCAGACTTACCGACTACGCCATGCAACTCTCTGTGACACTGTAAAACCGACGGAACCTGCAGCACTCTGTGGCATGCATAGGGACAGATCTATCCATGATGATTTCAATTACTAACACTCACCACAGCATGTTATACCGCTATTTTAATTAAGCTCTTTTCTAGCTGCTTGTCTATGCCAGGAGCTTCGTTGGTAAGCGATCCCACATTGAACACATGTCTATAAATATACCTTAGATTACTTAGCCATTGGCAAACAGTATAAAGCTCCACGTTGCATTTACCATTTTGAAGCATATGGCGGTGTTCTCGCCTCTCTCCTCAAGCATTGAATATAACTAGTTTGTTAATATTTCTTACCTTATACAAAAAATGTGCATCAATCTTAACATGTATACAGTTATTACTCATGACAACTTGTACTGCAATCCAATAACATGTTTATGTCAACTCATGTACTGACCAATGCACTACTAAAATAAAGAATTTTAAAAAAATAATAATATCAGGAAGTACTACTTTACTGAGAGGGTAGTGGATGCATTGAATAGACTTCCAGCTGAAGTGGTAGAGGTTAACACAGTAAAGGAGTTTAAGCATGCATGGGATAGGCATAAGGCTATCCTAACTGAAAGATAAGGCCAGGGAATAATGAAAGTATTTAGAAAATTGGGCAGACTAGATGGGCCGAATGGTTCTTATCTGCCGTCACATTCTATGTTTCTAAGTTAATTTACAGAGCAGGAGATAACATTTCTAAAGCAAGTTAACTATCTGATTCAAAATGAAACATTTTTTTTTTATTGCAGGCTGTGTCAGCTACAGCCAGTGGAGGTGTGCAGATCTGCATAAACAGAAGCAGATGTGATTTAACTCCTAAATGGCAGATAATGAAATAGTGAGACTGCAGGGGCATGATCTATACACCAAAATTGTTTTATTAATATAATGTTGTTTTGATGCCTATAGAATCCCTTTAACTATCATCCCATCTCACCCTCTGCTCCAAGATGTGAGGTGGCCTGAGTATTCCTTACCTTCTATTATTTTGCAGGTCTGCATGTCTCTTTCAGACATTGAAGTGGAACCATTGAGTTGATTTTCGTGTTTTTGTCCTGCCTTTGGTCTTCCTAATTTACCATAGACAGAGTTGAGTACATGGGTTAAAGATGATCTTCTTCAATCACCAGCTCTCAGTTATAAATTATGGAGAAGAAGAAGTCACAGAGATGGTCTATCCCTACCCTATTCACTGAGACCAATAATCAGAAACCCACAATTCTATCAGCACTGCAAGAGAGAGGTGATTGACTTCCAATGGTGAATGTGCAGGTCCATTATCATATTTTCAGACATTGGTGGATTTATGGGCATTGTAGACTTTTGGAAAATGTCCTTTCAAAATAGTTCTTCAATTGTTCTTACACCTTTAAAGAGAATGTATAATCATCATGGTTTCTGATCGTGGTTCCATCTCTAGATCCAAGGGCCGGACTGGGAAAAAAAATTCGGCCCTTGGTTCTTTTTAAACACAGTGGACCCCTGAGAAGGGGACGGGCCAGACAGGGTGTATTTTGTCATCACTAATTACAAGCACGCCCTCTCTCAAAGTGAGCATGTTGGTTCAATGCGCATAGCCCCACTGAAGAGCTCTAGCATGAGAAAAGGTTCTGCGCAGCGCAAGCAAATTTAATAACATGCTTGCACTGTGTTTGCTTTTAACTTGTCTCTGGTGTCTCCATTAGTGGGATACCAGAGGACAAAAGGGCCAGGAAAGCATATCGTGCATGTGTTTGGAGCCTGCTTGTGGGATTGCGTGTGTGCAGAGTGAGGCTGATTGAGGTGTGGTATTGTGTAAATAGATAATTTCATTCATGTTTGTGGTGTAATATGTGTGGCTAGGGGCTGTAGAGAGTTTGTATATAGGGGGAACAGTGTGTATGGGGGATGTAGCGAGTGTGTGCATACAGCATGTAATGTTTGTCTATATAGGTGACAAAGTGTGTTTAGGGGTTGTAGCTAGTGTGTGTTTAGAGAATGTAGTATGTATTTGCTTACAAAGAATGTAGTGTGTGCATAGGGGATCCAGAGTTTGTATGTCAGCAATGTAGTGTGTGTAGGTCAGGCCCGGACTGGCCATCGGGCACACCGGGCAAATGCCCGGTGGGCCGCGGTGGCCATGGGCCGAGGCCGGCACGGAGATCACAGGATCTCCCTTGCCGGTCTTTGCAGGGCCAGCACTATCGGAGCGCCGGCCCTGCAGTAGTCCATGGTGGGCCAGTGGGGAGATCAAAGATCTCCCTCACCGGCCCACATGCAGGATAGTGCGGCCGCCGGTGGGGAGAGAGGGAGGGAGCCAGCCTGCCAGCAGAGGAACCCGGCGGAGCTTTAACTTACAGCTCCGCCAGGTTCCTCGCGTGAGATTCGGAGCGTTGCCATGGGAACGCTCCGGGTCTCGCGAGAGTGAACTCCAGCCTTACAGGCTAGAGTTCACTCACCACTAAGACCACCAGGGATGGATGGCAGCAGCAGGATCCCCCCCCCTCCCAGGCTAAAGATAAGGGGGAGGGGTCATTCCATCTGCTATCAGCTTTAGGAAGCCGTTTAATGTTAATTGGAACAACTTCAAAGTGTTTTTCATTTACATTTTTATTAGGCAAAAAGCCAAAACATACACAAATGTTAAGTATGGACCTGTAAGAGGTCCCAACCGATCAGCATGGCAATCTCCTCTTCCTCTGTGAGCCATGAGTGTCAACTGTGTGGGTCTCTTGCGGGGCCTGCATCCTGACAGCATAAAGGACACTTTCTGCTTGCAGGGCATGTCCTTCTATAAAAATTAAAGTGTGGTCCCTCCCGGTCACTTCTGGTCCTGTAGGAACCATGTCATTCAGGAAACCTTATTCTCCAACTTTTTAGGGTTGCAGAAGTGTCATGGTCTAATCAGTGCACACATAAGCATATTTAAAGGCACATTACATCTGTATTATTGTCCTGTTGTGATATCTCTTTCTAACTATTTTTTTTTGTTTATATTCTTGCACCTTGCACACTGCACCCCTAACACTCACAGCACCCTCACTCACACACACACACACACTGCACCCTCAACACTCACAGCATTAATACACACACACACACACACTGCACCCCTGACACTCACACAGCACCCTCACTCACACACACACACACACACTGCACCCCTGACACTCACAGTACCCTCACTGCCACACAATAATACACACACACACACACACACTCAAATCAACACCAGCAGCATTCCTCACACACACACTGCACCTTCTGACACTCACAGCACCCTCACAATATCAATACCACACTGCAACCCCTCAATACCACAGCCACTCACACAATACTTCACACACACACACACCGCACCCCCTGATACTCACATACAGCACCTCACACACACACACACACACACACACACACACACTGCACCCCGACACTCACAAGGTCAATAATACTGCTCCCTAATTACAGTAAAACCACACACACACACACACTGCACCCCTAACACTTACAACACACACACACACACTGCACCCCTGACATTCACAGCACACACTCACTGCACCCCTGACACGCATAGCACACACACACTGCACCCCTAACACTTACAGCACCCACACACTGCACCCCTGACACACATAGCTTCCTCACACACACATAGCACTCTCACGCAAACACAGTACCCAATCACACACAGCACACACACACACAGCACCCTTACCCACATAGCACTCTAACGCAAACACAGCACCCATCACTCACACACTAAACACCTCACACACACTGCACCCCTCTCGTACACACACTACACCCCTTACACACACACACTGCACAATATGCTTTCCTAGCATTTTTGTCTCCTGGTATCCCAACTATGGAGACACCAGAGACAAATTTCAAGCAAGCACAGTGCAAGCATGTTATTGAATTTGCTTGCGCTGTGCAGAACAAATACAGGGTCTTTTTCTCATGCCAGAGCTCTTCAGCAGAGCTCTGCGCATGGTCTACCCTGGAAGAGCATTGAACCAACATGCTCACTTTGTGATGGGGCGTGCTTGTCATTGGTGATGACAAAACACACCCTATCTGGCGCCGCCCCCTTTGTAGTGGGCCGCTGTAATTATAAAATGCCTGGGCCGAATTTTCTTCCCAGTCCGGCCCTGGTGTAGGTAGTGCAGTGTGACAAAAGGGCCAGGAAAGCGTATCGTGCATGTGTTTGGAGCCTGCTTGTGGGATTGTGTCTGTGCAGAGTGAGCTGATTGAGGTGTGGTATTGTGTAAATAGATACATTTCATTCATGTTTGTGGTGTAATATGTGTGTATAGGAGACTGTGTGTGTGTGTGTTTAGATGATCCAGAGTTGAGTAAGGGATCTAGCGTGTATCTGGAGCGTAATGTGTGTAGTGGTGCAGTGGTGAAGGGTGCTGTAGTACATATAGCAATATTAGCAATTAGCAATTAGCAATATTAATTGTACCATACCAGGCAAATGCCCGGTGGGCTGCGATGGCCATGGACCGAGGCCGGCAGGGGAGATCACAGGATCTCCGCGCTATCTGCTGTGTGCCTTAGTGGGCCAGTGGAGAGGTTTAAGATCTCCCTCAGAGATACAATACTTCCAAACATATATATATATATATATATGTTTGGAAGTATTGTATATGTGAGGAGTGCAGTGTGTTGGGTGTGCTGTGTGTATGTTTGAAGGATGCAGCATGTGTGTGTGTGTGCGAGGGATGCTGTGTGTGTGACGGTGTTCTTATCTGTCGTCACATTCTATGTTTCTAGTTTTCTTTGTCTAATAACTCATTGAGGGTTACTTTATATATTATATGTGTGTCTGTGTGTGAGTGTGCTTTGTATGTCTGAGAGTGTTGTATGTGTGTGAGGGTGCTGTGTGTGTGTCTGAGGGTGCTGTGTGTGTGAGTGTGTTGTGTGAGAGTGCTGTTAGTGTGAGTGTGCTGTGTGTGTCCGAGGTGCTGTTAGTGTGAGGGTTCTGTGTGTGCCTGAGGGTGCTGTGTGTGTCTGAGGGTGCTGTATGAGGGTGCTGTTAGTGTGCTGTGTGTGTGTGTGTGTGTACATATGTTTGAGGAATTATGTGTGTGTGTTTGGGAGAGGACAGATTTAAATATATATGTATTTTTTTTATTAAATAAAAACAAAACTTTGTATTCCCCCCTCTCTTCTTACCTTTAGTCTCTCTCTAGCCTGCAAGGCTAGAGTTCATTCTTGTGAGATCTGAGCGTTGCCATGGTAACTGCGACAACGCTCCGATTTCGCAAGAGGAACCTGGGTCCTCTCTCACCTCCCAGAGGGCAGCCGCTTGTTAGCGCTAGTGGGCCGGTGAGGGAGATTTTAAACCTCTCCACTGGCCCACTAAGGCACACAGCAGATAGCGCGGAGATCCTGTGATCTCCCCTGCCGGCCTCGGTCCATGGCCATCGCAGCCCACCGGGCATTTGCCTGGTATGCTTCATGGCCAGTCCGGGCCTGCTAGAAGCTATACAATGCTAAAAATGGCCTAGTGGATCACAAGGTGCCCTTTCAGTTACTATGGAATAGAGACCTAGGTGAAGTTCTGGATGATGATTCATGGAAAAAGATTTTCACAAACAGTCATAAATTGTCAAACTGTATATCGATAAATGAAAATAGTTCTAAATGCATATCCAGGTGGTATTTAGATCCAGTAATACTCAGCCACATTCATGCAAGTTTCTCTCCCAAGTGTTTTCGAGGATGTGATTCAAAGGGTACATTCTACCATGTTTGGAGGAGATGTGATACAAGTACTTTAGAAAAAGGTGTTTACCTACCTTGGTTTGCTTTTTAATTTAACTTTCTTACTGATACTAGGTTGTCCCTACTTGGATGTATGCCCACAGCTCTACTGGTTATGAATATCTCTATAAAGATTTGTACAGCAACTCACTTGTATATCGCACATAGGGGAAAAACATGTGTACCAGATTTCTTTTTAAATACTTTATTTTTCCATCTTGACAGAGTTGGCGTGAGCCATATAAACGGTTCGGCTTACGCAGAAGCCTGTTGATCCACATTATAAGTGTACATAATTATGCATATACATACAATTAATATTGCTAAGCAGAACCGACAACCTTCGTGGCATTAGGTTCATTTGGCCACTTGTCAAGGGATTTTGGTTATATAAGAAAACTCGTTGTATAACTGAAGCACTTGACATGCTCACAATACCTGGTGCGCAGTACTGTATGAAAGCCATACCAGCACCTCGTACCTGGGCTATTGTTTACCTTACCAGTGTTGTCGTTGGCCATAAGGTATCCATAGTTGTCAAGTTACCAACCTTTGTATGTTTGTTTAAGAATAACAAAAACTAAAAAGTCTGTAAAACTTCCGTAAAACTTGTGTAACCGTCTACCTTAACTTTGCCTATGGTGGCTCCTGTAGCATACTATATCTCCGTTAATGGTAGGGTGGAAGAAAGAGGTGGAGATAGAAAGAAGAGAGGTGTACCAGATTTTACAGCTGTTTTCTGCAGGATTGGCTTCATCTGTTCCATGGAAGAAATGCCCACTGACCTTATATAGCTACATATAATAATATCTGGCTTCCATGGAAGTGATATCTGAGTACTCTCCAGATGCCGACTGTAACCTAGCTGGGAGAGGGATATTCACATTTTTTTTTTTTATTATTCCTTCTTTATCACCTGCATGTTCCCATTTCAGCTCTTGTTATTTGAATAATTTTTTTTTCTTTTTTGCCAATAATTGTAATTACTCTTATCCTATCATGACTGTCATTTTGTCTTTTGTTTTTTTCTTCAATTTTGTATCTGCTTTTTGTGTTCTAATTTCTACTATATAACACTGTTTAAATTCTACTTCTGTTGTGCTATTTTGTTTTTTATGACTACAATGTTGCATCAGTTTTTCTGTTTGTATTCAAATTTCTACTTTCTTAAATAGTCTGTCCTGTGTATTGGGTGTAGGTCTTTTGGAAAAATAAACATATATATATATATATATATATATATATATATATATATATTTATATATTATGAGATTGATTATACTGCTGTGAGAGAAAGGTCACCATCCGCAATTTTTGTTAAGGAATTTAATCACATTTCTACAATTATAATGTTTAATTCTGTGATAATATGTATTTGTGTATTTATAATTTGTAAGACTCCTTTTGACAATGATGAATGAAAAAAAAGTTGTACAGGGCACTAAAATATAAACCTCATTATGTATTTTAAGGAGAAGTTTAGATGAAACAAACAAACAAACAAAAAAACTAGTTGAATGTCTAAATCCCTTTACTGTATTTTACCTTCTTCAGTGTTTCTTACCCCTCCTTTAAAGTATCTTGCACCCCCAATTCTGTATTTTGTGTTTCTTTATATTTTATAACATTATTTTAACTTTATATTTTTTCTACATGCTTTATTACCATGATTAGATTACTGGCAGGAGCAAGACGGCATTATGGGGAAACCTGAGACTAGATAAGTGGCAATCATCAGCTCGGTGCTTAGGCACAATGAGTGGAAGATACCACTGGGCTATGTGACTTGAAGCAATCTGAGTCTCTGACCCCCCTCCATTAGAACACTTTTGGTCCCACCTCCCTGTAGACTGTAGTAGGGAATCTTCTTTATCCTGCTCCCCATAAGTAGAGTAAAGAAGATCCTCAACTGCAGTCCGTGAGGCCAAGCTACTCAAAGTGCACCCACCTCCTGTCACTCAAATATTGCACCATGTGATATATAGGATGCAGGCAATGTTTTTGTGTAAAAAACTACATTGTATATTCCAAAATACTGTTACTAAAGAATGTATAAAGAAAATATTCCATTAAACTATAACAAACAATGTATATGTTTATATATATATATATATATATATGTGTGTGTGTGTGTATGCAGGACTCTGACATACACACATATATATATGAGTAGAAAAGAGGTTTATTGGTAGTAAGTTTAAAATTGCAATATAAAAGAAAATTTGGTCTTTCGTTTCAGCCTCTTATGGGACTTCCTCAGAGACCAATATTCAATACAAACAATTACAACAATGATGCTCCCAAAAAAGCACACAAATATTAGTGTTTCAAAATAGTAAAGCATATCACAGTGATGATATTGTCAGTGAAAGTGAAGTTTTTAGCATTTTTCACACACAAACGGCACTTTCACTGATGATATTGGTGTGATACGTTTTACTGTTTAGAAACACTAATATTTGTGTTCAGTGAAGTCTCCCAAGTATAACAGTACCACCCATGTACAGGTTTTATAGTGGTTTTGAAAGTTGCAGGGTCAAATATAAGGCAGTTTTTTCACAATGAAATTTGCCAGATTGGTTATGTTGCCTTTGAGAGCGTATGGTAGCCCATGGATTGAGAATTACCCCCATGATGGCATACCTTTGGAAAATACAACCCAAGGTATTGCAAATAGGGGAATGTTCAGTCATTTTTAGTAGCCACTTAGTCACAAACACTGGCCAAATTTAGCGTTCATAATAGTTTTTTGCAATTTTAACACACAAACAAATGTAAATGCTAACGTTGGTGGCTAACTAAGTGGCTACTAACAATGTCTGGACATACCCATATTGAATACCCTGGGTTGTCTACTTTTAATAAATATATGGTTTGATGCGGGTATATTACATTGGCCGGCTTCAAAAATGTCCCAAATAGGACGTGGGTGCATGATGACCAGCTGTGAAAATTCCAAGTTGGAAAACTGGAATGCGCACCCTCCAAATAAGGTCTTTTAGCCACCAGAGAACCTGACACACATATACATGGATGGTATCATAGTACTCAGGAGATGTTGCTGAACACGTATTGGGATGTTCTTTGGCAGTAACCCTTAATGTTCTCAGTACATGTATTCTTAAATTGCTATGTGTGTCAAAAAAATCACCAATTATTATTATTTTATTTTAATTTGGCATAGATTGGTGGTAAAATGGTTGCATGTAAAGTGTCAAAATACCTCAAGTTTAATACCTTGGGTTGTCTTCTTTTAAAAGATATATACATGTAAAGGGTTATTCAGGGATTCCTGACAGATATCAGTGTTACAATTAGTGATGTCGCGAACACGAAATTTTCGGTTCGCGAACGGCGAACGCGAACTTCCGCAAATGTTCGCGAACCGGCGAACCGGGCGAACCGCCATAGACTTCAATGGGCAGGCGAATTTTAAAACGCACAGGGACTCTTTCTGGCCACAATAGTGATGGAAAAGTTGTTTCAAGGGGACTAACACCTGGACTGTGGTATGCCGGAGGGGGATCCATGGCAAAACTCCCATGGAAAATTACACAGTTGATACAGAGTCTGGTTTTAATCCATAAAGGGCAGAAATCACCTAACATTCCTAAATCACAATGAATATGGATTGACACCTGACATATGACATATTGACACTTTGACATATGGATTGACACCTGTCCTCAGAGCCCCTGATGCACACGGACACAGAGCAGAATAGGGACTGTTCTCCTACATAGGGTCACTTGGCAGATAT